>CADDXX010000075.1:1871510-2148101 GCA_902810485.1 Alauda arvensis | reverse complement strand
TTCAAAATCACTCATAAAGCTTAAACTTTTTTTTCCAAGTTATTTGAAACTCGTGTGAAAAATTTAATTCTGGTTTTGTTAGTTTTCCATTCCTCATCTCCTTTTTTTAAACTCCAAGTAAAAAGCAAAGTAGTGGGGGAGAAAGAAGTCATTAAAGAAAACTGAACATTTCTACTTGAAAGAACAAGAGTTGAACTGGAAAATGTTCTTTCAACTTRAAGAAAAAAATCAGGAAAAAGTTTTTTTTTTTCTGAAGGGTAAATATAAACGTTTCCAGTGAAAATATTCTGAGGGGAGAATGGTTATTTTGGAGCATTTCTCTTCTCCAGCCCCACGGGATGCCCTTAGTTGTACACTTAAAAATCTGAGCTGCACAGATCAGAGCCAGTGAATGCCTGGGCTCCTCCTTGGGACTGTGACTTTCCTGCTGTTGCTTGTGGGGACAAACTGCCTGGGTGAGGGGTCAGAGTGAGCAGGGGTTTGCTCCCAGATTGAGGGGCCATTTTAACTTCTGGAGCTGGGATTTCACCCATGAACAGGGCATGAGCACTCACTGTTATGGTTGATGAACCCTCCACTCTTTACCGATGCTATGAGGGACAGCTTCAAACTCACGGAGCCTTTTATTCAATCTGCATCTCTTCCTGCTGCACAGAGCTGAGCTCTCTGTGTGTGTGCATCACTTTTCTCTTTCCTGGCACCACATCCCTCTCAGCCCTCCGACACATATGTCTCTTGCTGGAATTTTTTCCTCCCAGCCTCCAGCACTCAAGCAGCCGAGCAGCATTTGTGTGTCTCCAACAAGTAGCCACTGAGCCTGAGAAATGCATTAGCTGCCTGACCTGGTTCCACCCAGGTGTGAAAAGATGCAGTGGCTCTGGCTCTGCTCCACCTTTCCTGACCATGTGAGGAGAGGCAGRAGGCTTCTCCTCCCTCCACCAGTTTGCATCATTCGAGTCTATTAAGAAAAATCCCAAACCAATGGGATAGGAGCGGCAAGCGGAGAGGCAGAGCCAGTCATGGGGAAAGCTGGGCAGATTAAAAGGCATTTAGTGGGTTTTCTGTACTAGAAATGAAAGAAAAGCCCTTCAATTAGCTGTCTGCTCGAGGAGCCGAGCAGAAAGGGTTGAAAGCTGAGACGCTTTTGCAGGAGCAAAGGGAAATGGCCAGCCAGGAGACARTTTGTGGGCTCTGAGTCAGGCATCATCGTCAGAGGGGTGTTCAGCAAGGTGGGGAACCTCCCCCTGCCCAGCTTCTGTGCCTTCCCCTGCTTTCTTCCACAGCTCTCCTTCTTAGCAGTGTTTCTGCCATCCTCAATTCGTGCTCAGAGCATTGGAGCTTCACCTCCTCAAGTGCTGGTGCTCGTGTCCAGAGCACTCAGCTTGTCTGTGTGGCCAGGAGGGCGATGTGGGTGCTGAGCAGCAGGATCACAGCTCATGATCCTCGTCCTCCTCACCCAAGGGCTTCCTGCCCCATGCCTCTGTGCTCCCTGTATCAGCACATCCAGCCCCCCCTGCSCAGTGCTTTGGGTTGCTTGTCACCATTCTGTAAAGCAAACAGGTCACCTGGGAAGGGAAGCAGCAGCTGTTCTGCTTCCTGGGGCTTCAGGCATCTGCTCCTTGCACACAGACACAGACACACRCAGACACACRCGCAGGCTGCCTTTACCTAACAAACAATTATTTAACAAAGTATGCAAATAGTATAATTACTGTTATTTGTTTAGCTGTTATAAGTGTTTGAAATGTAAATGTCAACTTTGGGATTTTTTTGCAGGGTACGTGCGTGTTGTTGGCTTTCTCTCTCTCTCTCTCTCTTGTGTGTGCTCTCCCCGGATTGCAATTTGATGAATTTCTCCTTGTCCTAGAAAAAAAAGCTAATGTGATTTCTCTGTGATTACAGCCGAAGACGCCGAAGTGGGGATTACTCACAGTAACTCCTCTTACTTAGCAGATCTGAGTGGGAGGCAGGATTCATTACACCGAGCAGAGAAACAAAGAGGAAATGTCTTTCAGCAGAGTGCTTGTGTCTGCCGAGGCAGCGTCCTCACCAGTGACAGGGCTTCCCTCCCTGGAAGGCAGAGGGTCAGGCAGGGCAGTGACAGCGATGTCAGGATTTTGGCAGCAGCCTCACAGGAGCCTCTTCTGGCCTGCCACAGCTCCTCCGTGCACAGGAGGAGCAGCAAGTCTGAGCTCTGGTTTTCTAATCAGTGTTTTTCCTCCTGAAGGGGACTGGAGCAATAGGAATAACATTACAGCCACCAGATTGCTCAGAGTAGAGCCTTGGTGCTCAGTACAATGACATTTTCCAAGGGTGTGCTCCACCATCACCCACCCTGGCTGGCATTCAGTACAAATGGAGCTCGGAGGGGCTGGTCATCAGTAGCTCACAGCCAATCAATCCAAGGCTTGTTCCCATTGCCTCAGAGCCAGTCTGTTGCTCCTGACTGGCTTTGCAGTCCAGGCTCAGCAGCTGGTCCATGCTGGGAAGGCTGAGCAGTGCCTCTGGAGCTGCAGCACCTCTGATACTTCACAGCATCCCATACCTGCTGGGCAGAACCCAGTGCTTTGGCTTTGCAGCTCTCTCAGATGCACAGATCCAAGATGAATCCAGTTGGATTCATCAGCTGGCAGCAAGCCTGGCACCAGCTTTTCCTTCAGTTGGCTCAAAAGCCAGCCCAGGAGATGAAGTGAAAGTGGAAAGGCTGCACTGCCGCCATATCCCACYCTCCATCCTCTGTGTGCCCCCTGTTCATGCAGAGTGCTGGGATGAGGAGCTCAGGGAATCCCAGGGCTGTGAGAGGCTTAAGAGGTTTTCACTTCCAAYGTGAACCAGAGGGACTGGAAAGAGYGAGGCAGAAAACCCAGCTAACAGCTTGGCTCCTGCAGGAGCAGGGGGAGCTTTAGCCCAGCTCAGCACCACGGGTGAGCCCCAGAGCGTGGTGCACAGCCAGAGCAGTCCCTGCTTGTGGCAGAAGGTCAGGATTTCTCCATGTGTAGGTGCTGCCAGCTGTGTCTGTGCCCAGCTGGGATCCAAGTCTGCTGGGATCAGTGGCTGAGGGTGTGTTGGGGCATAAGCCTGCACAGGSTGGTGGTGGAGCACAAGCTGGGCTCTGTGGCATGGCAAGAAGATGCTGAACCAGGCTTTGCTGCTGCTGCAGGTTTCCCCCTGCTCTCTGGCAGGGCTTGAGTTGCTGGCACAGAAGCACTTTGGCGTGCTGGCAAAGTGCTGGGAGTTGGTGCATGCATGGCTCTGACACGATCATCTCCTAACTGGGGCTGTCTGTGCTCTCTGGACCAGCTTGTTAGTGCCCTGCAGCCTGTGCAGGTACCTTCAGCCATCAGCAAAGCTGCTGGTCCCTGGRCACTCCCACCAGACAGTCGGGCCTGTGGGGTGGAACCAGCAAAGCCACTTGGTTTTTAGTTGCAAAGACAGGAATCCAGTGACCTTTGGCAGATTTCATAGCCCAGCAGGCTCGTGTAATTGAAGCTGGTGATGATTTGTCATGGCTCTAAGCTTTCCCTATCAATTTCATTCCTCGCTCCCTCAGTCTCTCTTGTTGCCTCTTTCTCTTTCCTTCTTTGTGATCTCATTATCTCCACGCCTTTCTCTTTTTCTCTCTTCAACCGTAGCACTTCCCAGCATGGAGAGSTACCTCAGGATCTATTCGTCTTCGAGGGATTTAGCTTTTGCCTGTCACAGTATTTTCTCCACTTCACATCYATTATCCAAGAAAACCTCTTTCCACCCATGACCAGGAGACCTGCCAGAAAAATCCAGTCCATTCCATCATAAATAATGCATTGCTGTGGTCAGTACCCCCAAGCAGCCAGGAGCTCCAAATCCCAACTTTCCTCCCCCTGTCAGGTGAAGGTTGAAGTGACATTWTCACTTCTATTGAAATTCCTTGGTAGAAGGCAGGTTCAATGCTATTAACATATTTCAATTCAAGCCATTCTTATTTTAATTAGCCTTAAGTAATTAGTTCTAATTCATTGCCATTTTTTGCTCTGCATATTTTGAGTTATTTACTTCCCTTGCTAAGTAACAATTTGATGTAATTATGTGCTACTCATTCTTTCTATTTACATATGCTCACTCACTCAGATTTCCTCGCTGAAATTTCAACAGATCCTTTGAATTCCCTCTTTAATTGTTTTCTCAGTTGTCAKCGGTGTGGAAATTGTGGGGTGGAGAGAGAATTGATCCTGTTCTTTGGACACCCCTGGTGCCAAAGGCAGTGACAGTGCATGTGAGCACCTGGGCTGGCAACGGGCTGCTCTTGGAAGGGAAGGCCCATCCACTGCCAGGCTTTGTTCCTGGGAGTCTGGATTCCCATATGAAAGGAGTTTGGGGACTGTATCCAACTCTCTCTGTCTTCCYCTTGGGTTGCTTTAGCCCAGATGCCAAAGGGACCAGTCAGTGTKGCTGCTTCCTTTCATTTCCTTTGTGCAGCCAAAGATGCTTTGGATTTCCAGAATGGAAATGCCCTGGCTTTCCAGAAGTGCAAGCACCTCTGTTGCTCAGAAATCCTGCACCCTCTCAAGCSCTGTATTTTTTTTAGACATTTTGAGTACTTTGAGCAATTTGTCACGTTTATATGTGCCAGTTTCTTATCTGGAACATACTTTTGTCTCAGCAACTATTTTCTAATTCCCCTGAAGGACCAAATTGTTGTCTTCTTCTTTCCTCAAGGATTGCCCTCTCCTTACCACCTTCTCCATTCTCAGAGGGGTGTGGTTCATCCATCTGAGGCTGTTTGCTGTTCAGCTGCTSTGAACCCATCCTTTTCATTGCCTCAAAACTTGATTCCGAGCAGTCTTAACATCTGCCTTCCTGCAGATCCTGCAAAAACATGGATTTCATGCTCACACGGAGTGTGTTTATACCTGAGTGTATATGCCTCACAACTTTTAAGTGCATTTTCCAACTCCAGCCGAATTTGACAGAGGGTAGCAGTCTCAAAAATAGCAAGTTCCCTCAAGGTTTGAGCAGACAGGCAGAGGTAGAAGAGAGATGCCCTACTTCTACTGAGGAAAAAGCTGCCATGTTGTGCTGAGCCTTTATTTGATGCCGGCGAATCCATTTGGGAGAGAGCACAAATCTCGGCACCCCACCCACAGGAAGGACTTCAATCAGCACATGCCCCTTCCCGGTGCCTGAGTCAATCAAGCTCAAAGAAAGCAGGATTTCCTAGTTCTGATGCTCATGGAACTACTTGGGGCTTTTTTTGTTTGGTTTTTGTTTTTTATTTCAAGTAGCTTTTTCACTTAAAATCTTATCAGCCGTTTGAATCCATGTTCCATTAGCRAATCCTGCTTGCTTCATGAATATGCACGTTCACAATGTGTAGCATTGGCTTAACTGCTCCCATTGAAGTTGGTAATAAAACTCCTGCTGACTTCAAAGGGAATGGAGTCGGCCCGATGCTGAGTGCTTTGGAAAATCCCACCCCTTGTTGTTATTTTATTCTTAACGCATCCACTCAGGAGCTGTGGGATGAGACTAAATACTCCAGAACGAGTGAAGAGGGAAAAAAAAATAAAAACAACAAAAAAGGAAAAGATCAAAGAGCCAAAAATGAAAATCCAGATTCTGAGGTAAGTATTTAAGGACCTGTCTTTCAAGASTCGAAGTGAGAGCAGCTCTGCTTTTGTCTGAGGAAGGGTCACAAACTGCAGCCTCGGGGCAGGAGAGGTGCATCACGCCTCACGCTGAAAGTTCAGATCGGAATGACACAAAGCATGGCACAAATCGTGGTTTTGTGACACGAAACTCCAAGCTGTGTCAAGGCTACACATGATCATSAGTTGGAGTAGAAGTGATTCCTTAAATTCTGTCTTTACATTTCAGTTTTCTTCATCTGGGAGGGTCCAAAGAGGTTCTGGTCGCCTCTGCTGGCACCGGGACAAGGCGAAAACCCAGAACATCCCATGGGTTATCAACATCTGCAAGTGAGCAGATGCATCTTAAATGATCTGTTCCTCTGCTCCTCTCTTGCTGTGAGTTRTGCAGGGAAAAGGTGCTGCAGGGCTTTACAGCTCTTCACTTTGTTTTTTTCTTCCAGATGAATGAAGTTCTCAGGTCTTTGTTTTCCCCAATACTTGATGCCATGAGAAGGGGAAGGTTCTCTATACCCCCCAATTTAGTGGAGCATTATGCATCCAGCTGACTTCAAGGGGACATAAACATACTTAAAATTGTCATAAACAAATGATTTCCACTGGGCAGAACTCCCTTGGCATGAACACATTCTTCTTACCTGTTTTGCTGAATCAGGGCACGTTCTTCTTGCAGGGACTTCGTGTTTTAGTGTGGGCTATTTTGGTATTTTCTTCTCCCAAGATCATTTCCACTGGAAAAAAAACACAGTATTTTTCATTCCAGCAGTATTTTTGGTAACAGTTACTATTTCCTGACAATATGTCTGTATTTTAGGACAAAACCAAATTACATGTTGGAAGTGCCTTTCCCCACTGCAGTTTCTCCAGCACTACTCACAAGCCAGTTACATCAAGAGCATAATCTGGAAGAAGCACAATAGAGGCTATATTAAGTTTTATACAGACTTGCCATCAAATTACATGCAATAGCTACTTGATCATGTTMTATCAACCCATTTTTGCCTGGCCATTTGGAAAGCAATTGCTTTTATCTTGATGGCTTATTTTTTTTAATTCAGACCTTGCAAGGATTTTACCAAGAGTTTTTGTCTAATGGCTGCAGGATTCTCCTGGTCACATGGTTTATTACAGTATGACTATTAGTGCACAGTTGCATGATAAGGGGTATTGGCAAAAAGAACCCTCTCACTGTAGTTCATTTCCATTGTTTTTCTGATTTATTTTTGTCYTTTACTATCTGTTCCTTGGCATCTGTAAAAAATGTTGACAGCAGTTAGAACTTGATGCTGTAGAACAGGCTAGAAACTGTGACAAATATGGGGTTTTTTTGCTCTCCTGCCTGCCACTGTGCTCCAGAAGACTGAGAATTTACCATCAAACTTCTGCAGAGATAGAACCTGTCTTTTAAGCTTGGTAATAAGAGGTAAAATCCTACTCCCTGGCTGCACCATATAATCATTATTATCTTACAAATCCTAAGTGCTTYGTGTAATCTTCGAGGCTGTGTTCCTAGAAATGTGCTTTAGGAGAAAATAGAAGCATCATAATTGTGGAAAATTGCATTTTATTGCATCTTTTGTCAATTCCCTGAGATCAAAAGGGTTAATTTCCCCATGCTCTCTGCCTTGTACAAACTTTGTATCAGTACAATTGRCTGGTGAGCCAGAACAGGGCTGCAGGTTTTTCTTGTTGGTTGATTCCTTTAGCTTGGTCGCGGAAAGACCTAAAGAGTTTGAAAGAGTCTCCAGTTTGGAKTAGATACAAATTATTCCTAATTTATTTCCCAAATATCTGTTGTTCTTCTGGTTAATACTTCAACTCGAAGTTTAATATTACTTTTCTCTAAGGAGTTTTGAGGTTGATTTTTGACTCAGTAAGTTTTATTACTCAAAAAGGCCTGTATAGCTGTGGTTGGACTTYCTTTTTTTGAAGTGCCAAAGAAATCTTGGACAGCTGCAGAAGTAACCCTAAGAATGAGRGGAAGTGATGAAGGAAGAAGCTCATGCAAATGCTGCCTGGTTGGAACCYGTGTACTTTGTTCTACATTGCAGTCTCATCCTGAAACTTATGTCAAAGTGCCGTATGGGATGAAACTTTCAGGTGTATTAAACCCATCCCATAAATGTTTATTTTTGTACATGGACAAGAGATTCCATTGAACTTCCAAAGTCATCATCAAAAGCCATCGTTGCTTTGGGAGCACTTTGTAGTCTGGTGTCTGTCCTACACCAGCTAATTCATGTAAATCTAAAGAAGTGGTTGCAGGCAGGATGGCATCAGAAATATGGAAATAGAGCATCTGGGTAGAAGGGGTAGGTTTTTGCAATGTTTCCACTGAAATTATTTTTTTCCTGCCAAGTGAACAGATGCAGTGAAAGCAGACAGTCTTATCGGCAGCCTTTCTTTGGGGGAGAACAAACCAGTGAATGATCCATCAAAATATTTTTTTTTCATTTGATTAAACAGATGATATTTATAGCATCTCTAAATATAATCCAGACTGAAGTGAAAAAGAGGAAGGCTCACAAAGAATGGCCACTCTAYAAAGTCAGGTGCTGTTCCTGTACCYAAAAGTATTTTTAAATTCCTGTTTCTTCACCTAAGCTGGGTGAATGCAGTTCATTGCATTCCAAGAGTGTTTAGCAGACTTACAGTCCTGATGCTCATATTTTGGTCTGATGCTGWGGGCTGCAGATATATTTGCTTATAGATTTCCTTTTGTTTTCACATTAGAATATCAACAACATACCTAAGGGTTTCAAGAATCTGCCTTTTTCTTATGTTACRGGAGAGATTCTGGAATAAATAGCTGGAAAGGCTGATAATTTAACAGTGAGATAATAGAAAAATTTGTACCTTGCAGGGAAATACAAGATTTTGACACTTGGTTGCATTCTGAGTAGAATATTAAGTTATTATTAAAACATACTTCAGGTTAATTTTAATGCCATTTAGATATGAATGTTTAAAGGTTTTGTTATGTGATAAAAATAGAAATGGAAAATTCTCCTGAAGTCTTGCAAACGAARCGTTTGATTTATCAAAACATTCCTAATTCTTTTAAAATGTGATTTTGCCAGAACTAATTCACTTCATAAGAAATTTTAGCTTTCTCCTGGGAAAGTGAACCAACATCTGACCAGGGCTGCCAGGCTGTAGAGCCTGCTGGTCACATTTAATTCCTTTGCCAGAAATTAATAAATGGTTATTAACCCTTTCACCATTGGTATGATACTGKAATCTTGGGCTTTTTTTTTTATTATTATTTTTCCATACTGAGCTGTATCTTCTAATTAAAATAATTCTGCATTAGTTCTGAAAAAATTTCCATATTTTTATACTTTATATAAACTCCCTTGTAATAAGGCAAGGCAAACCCTTTTATCTCACTGCCCCTTTCATGGAAGCCTCATTTGTCCACTTTTATTTGTGATTTTGCCTTTTCCCTTGATTATTTGTTGAGATTTCTGTTAGACTCTTCAGCAGTCTGTCCCACTTTTAGGTTACAGTGTTCATCTTTGGAGCTTGTYGTCTCTGTGTTTCTTTATCAAGGGAGGCAGCTTTTTCAAAAATGCATTTTCTTTACATTGTTAGCAATCCCAAAGATTGTCCTGAAATAAGAGTTTTCACKGCTTAATGTAAAATTTCATCGTGAGTAATCATGAGTCATTTAATTTCATATCTTTTAAAATGTCTTTTTTAAGATGGTCAAACTGACATTTGTGTCTCTGTCAACACAGCACTGAGGCTAATACTGTGTGTTCCCTTCTTTCCAGTGAACAATCTGAACCCAAAGGATATCATTATTTGAGTGTTTTTGCTCAGATGTTTAAATGCTGGTGTGGAAGATGATTATTGACTTTTCACTTAAATGATGTAGTCTTCYGCGAAAATCAATTTTCCTTATATATTCACCAGCTGTATTTAAGAACCAGAATTTGGCTAGCACTTCTCACCATTTAAAATAGAAAATTCTCTCATGCRGTGGCTTTCCTTGAGGGATCTCCAACACTTCCCTGCCACATTAATCTCTTTTTAAATAGAGGAAAATTGAGGCAGAGGTGTAGAGATTTGTCCCAGGAAACTCAGTGGTTGAAGCAGGAGGGAAAAGACAAAGCAAGGGGGAAAGGAGAAACCAAGCATTGGCATCTGTCCTGCTGGACTGTCGTACTCACAGGAGGGTAATTTATATCACTTAGGCTCTAGGAATCCTGTGTGTTCCATGTTTCTGGATGGACACGTGGATGCTCCCTTCACATGCCTGTGTTTCTTTTGGTGTCACACTGAAGGTCTTGCTCTGCCTTGCCTTGAACATGTCCCCACCAGCACTGCGAGCAGCCTGGTAAATGTGGATGATCCATCTTGATTTTCCAGATGAGTCAGGAAAAAAATACTGGGAATTCTTTCTCGCATTGGTGTAAGCCAATTGGTGTAGAGAACTGGAGTCTCCAAGGCATTTCCCTGGCCCCCAAGGAACCCTTTGGCTTCCAGCCATGGGCTTTTTTGTCATCAGCTGCATCCTGTTCCTGGCAGTTGCATGCCCCAGGAAAGAGCACAAATCTCTCTCCTGGTGAATTAGCACTCACAACTCTTTGCCTCATTAATTTCTTCCACATTTGTTGGCTTTGGAGAAGGGTCCTGACATACTTTTTGCAATCAGTGTGCCCCACTCAGAACCAGTTGCAAACATTTCCTTTGGAAAGCTGTACATGGATGGCAGCCTGGCCTTCCTCTGGGTGACTTCTACCATTTTGTTCCCTATTTGATTTTCTCATGTTGATCTTTGAAATGGCAATGTCTGGTTTTCCTGTAGAGTTCCCAAATCCTGGGTTTTGCACAAGTAATCTGTCCCATGCCATATAGCAGGAGTGGAATCTGGAGAGGTTTTGGCTCTAAGAGGTGGCTTAGATGGCTCTAAGATCTAAAACCTGAGTTGGCACTGAGAACTTGGTCTTCTGAGARGACTAAAACTGGTTCCCACTGAAGTCATGGAAAGTAATAATCTCATTTATTTATGGAAGACTTACAGCAAGAAGCCTCCTGGAACACAACAGGATTTTTTTTTTGCAGTGTGGGTTATTAGCATTGACTCTGGACTATGGCAAAACAGAGACATGAAACCTTCTGTCTGCAAAATAGCTCTCAGGGCTCTAACCAAACCCTTAAAATTGCGAGACATGGYTGTTCAAGACTGAGAAGATGGGTAGAAGAATACAGGTGGTGTCTCAGAAATAAATTGGTGGTTTGTAGAAGTTTGGAATTGCTAATCTCAGGAAAACCCAAGCTCAGTACAAGGCTTGGTCTTTTAGGAACTGCACTCAGTTGAGAGACCGGTCCCTGCTTTCCTCCTAGGACTGCAAAATTACAACTTTCAGGTCACACTTAGAAAGCAATTGGATGTGATCTGTACTTTTTTGCATGACATAAAAGAACTAGATGAGATAATCAGGCACCAGCGTGTCCTCAGGTCTTTTTCAAATACTGAGATCACTCCAGGGGGTGCTTATGATGATTTCCCCTCTTCCACCTCCAGTCTGCTGAGGGAACTTGCTTCTCTCGTGTCTGCTCACTGTAGGTGTTGGCCAAGTGCTCCCAGCCTGCCACCATTACTGGCACAACTTGAGTTGTCTTCTCTGGTGGAGCACTCCCTGTTTCAGCACGGGAAAGGTGAAGTGTCTAGGCCAAGTTCATCATCCAGACTCCAGAGTCAGGGGAGAAGGTTGAACACCTCCAGTGTGTAATTCATCCCATCCAAAAATAGATGTTTAAGACAGGAAGAATGAATCACTCTCTGGGGGTTGGTGCACGTCTCTCTGTTCACTGATGATAAAAGAAGTCTAGACAATTACCTTAACCTAGACATCCAGCTKCAAGACACCTTCAGCTGCGTGAGATCGAGCTGTGCTTTCAGGTCCCTAGGGACCAATTTCCACCCCCATGTTCAAATGGGAAGTAGTTTTCTGATTTCACAGCGGCTTTCAAGCTGAAGYCACTGACAATCAGAATCTCAGTGAGCCACATATGGCAGTTTTACCATAACTGAATAGCTTTTTAATGAAAGGGTTTTTTACCCTCAGTCCCATCTGGGAGTTATCCATGAGAAGTTGATGGTGTTTTGAGGAAAATTTCGTTATTTTAGTTGCTGAACCATTGCCACCATTAAATATTGCTGCATAATTTCCTCCCAAGGAGTCTGTTACACGCAGATAATATTCAGAATGTGGTCCCCATTGATTACTTTGATTGAACACATGCCACACATGATGTTCTCCACGAGCAGGAGCACAGCTCTTCAGATGGTGCTTGCAGACACTCTCATTTGTGAGTTCATTTCTTGTGGTCTGARATTCATCTCTCATCTTCTGTCTTGCCTTCCTATGAGCTCATTTGTTAAAGTATTTGGGGAAAGGCAGACAGGGAAAGGCAGTGGATGACTGCAGAAGGCAACAGAGCACCAAGATCATAAGGAGCATCCCCAGAGCCCTGGAGAAGGAAACAACAGAGTGGCGGCAGCTGAGAGGAGGGAAAGCCTCCAGCAGAGCAAAGCCACCTTCAGCTGGTGCTCCCATGAAGGGACCAGGGAGCAGGGGCCAGCACAGCCCAGCTCCAGCCCTACGTGGTTGTCCTTGCTCCCAGGACAGTGGTTCCTGTTCCCAATGATTGCAGAGCACACAGGTGAGGATGATGTCTCCAAGGGGACAAAGGGTTCCCTGGCAGATGTGGGCAGATGTGTTACTCCCTGGGCAGGGTGAACTGGTGGAGAGGAGACTTYAGGGTGCCAATCTGTGATCCTAAAGCTTCCATCCCAGACAGGTTAAAAGGTTTGGAAACTCCACAGCTTTGGCATCTCTGCAGAGAAGAACACCTCAGCTAATTCCTTTGACTTTCGCTTTTAGACTATTTTTTGCCCTTGCTGTTTCAAAAGTTCAATTCAACATGGAAGTGCAATCTTCAAGGAAAATACTTGGAAAACATGTTGACCAATATGGTTAATTTAAAACATTCCTTTTTTCAAGATGTCTTTTGTCTCTCTCTTTTGGAAGATGGCACAAAGTTTGAAAGAAGCCTGAAATGTTTGGGGTTTTGTTTTCTTGTTTTGTTTGTTTGTTTATTGGTTTGRTTTTGTTTTTGTCGTTTGCATGCGTATGTTTTGGCAATTTTCAAGCTGGCAGGAAAAAAATAAATTGCCCAGTGATGTTACAGGTGCCTCTTTGCTTTCCCCTGCCAAGACATCTGCCCACTGCTGCCTGCAGGAGCCCTCAGCGGAGTCCAAGCCGATCCAAGCAAACGGATGTGTTTCTCTCGGGGAGTTCCCCGCCTCATCCCTCGCTGTGTCAGAGCCGAGCACATCCTGCCAAGATCCTAGCGAAATATCCCAGAAAAGGTTGAGATATCCACGGAGGCTCGAAGTATTGTACAAGAAGTACCCTGGAGCAAAAACAGAGCTGCGAGACAGCGCCGCAGCGAGCCGCCTTCCCCCGCCCCGGCAGGCACCACGCCGTACCAGACAAACTCCTCCAGATAGCATCCAGGCAGGGATGTTTGCTTAACACAGCAGCTCTTTGAAAAGGCAAATAAATGGACAGTGAAGCTACACAGACGTGTCACTGTGCAGCGATTTCCGTTCAGCATTTACGGCTAGTGCCAGGAAACCCTGACTCATGAATATGGAATCAGAAGGGAAAGGAAGAAAGCAGTTGTTCATTATTAGAGGTTCGAGTTTGGGCATGTGGTGGAAAAAAACATGCAGGTTAAAAAGAGAGGGGCTGGCTTTGATGGTCCAGGAGGCTTGAAGAGCTTGGCTCTTCAACCAGGGGATGTGCTTTTGTGGGGGCCTCTCTGCTCTCAGGCTTTGCCCATGAGATGTTGCTGCTAGAGAAGAGCTCTGGAGCTCAGGTTACCATGATGAGGCCCTTGCACATCTTGAAGTGAGGGAAAGCAAGTCCTGAATATTCTTGGAAATCCTCCCAATTTACCTWGAGGTAATGGTGAGGAAAGGCAGGGAAGAAGAGCCACTTAATTACCAGAAATAAGAGAAATAACTGAGAGGAACCTCGAAGAAAACAGATCAACCTCAGATAGAAATCCTGAGGTCCCTAAAGGAAGCTCACCTTTAGCTCAGACTCAGTGGGGTAAAAATGAAGGAACACACAGCCCTGATGCTTCTGCAGGTGGGATGCCTGTCTCTGCCCCTCAGCTGCACTCTAGAGCTGAGAAAAGCCTCTGTGAGCCTGGGGTGAACCTGGCTCCCTTCAACACAAGCTATCTTCCTTCCAGCCATGAGGGTGGGACACCATCCTTCTTTCTGCACATATTTCATCTCAGGAGAAATGAGCTTGTTATGCCAAGGAGGGATGTGGGTCAGAATCCCAGAATCCTAGAATATCCTGAGTTGGAAGGGGTCCAGAGGGGTCATTGAGCCCAGCTCCTGCCCCTGCACAAGACAACTCACCCCAAGAATCACACCAGGCACCTGAGAGTCATCCAAACCTTTCCTGAACTCTGGTAGGCTTGGTGCTGCAACCACTTCCCTGGGGAGCCTGTTCCAGTGCCCAGACACCCTCTGGGWAAAGAATATTTTCCTAATGTCTCTAAGAAGAATGATGCTATTGCAGCAAGTATTTTTGATGGTAATGGGAAGGAAGCAGCAAATAAAGACATTGCTGCAGGGTGGCAAGGGCTTGTTTTCCAAAGCAGCTCCTTACATCAAACCCTGGGAGCAGCTCAAGGCAGTAAGGAAGTGTGTCATCCCCTCCAGTGCCTTCATCTGAAGCTGCCCAGCTGTGCTGTATAAGCACCTCTCTGTTTCCTTGCATTTTGGTAATTCCAGTGCCCTTAAAATATGACAAGAGATAATCTGTCAGTGTGGGGCACAGAAGCTCACAGTAACAGCAAAGCATTTGGCTGATACCCCTGGCCTGGGGGATGCAAAGTGCCAGGCAGGAGGTTGGACAATGGGCTGGGTGGGCAGGTGCCCATGGGACAGGGACAGATCTGTCAGCTCCTCACCCAAGTGTCCCCGTGCCACCTCTGCCCTCAGTGACAGCTCTGGATCGTGGTTGTTTTGCAGAGGCAGGCTTTGCCCCAAGGCCAKGCCATGGGAAGCTGCTGGCAGGGCTCTGCTCCACCCCATGCAGCTATGGCAGCTTCAGAGAGTCGTTAGCAAGCAAGGCGCGCTTGACGTGAATAATTAAAATACCTGCTGTGCTTTTAAATAGTTCAGAGCCAGCCTTGGAGCTCCGTGTGTGAGCGATGGCTGCTGTCTTTGGAGGAGGCCAGAGGGAAAGAGGAGGGCTGATATCCAGTGGAAAATTCAGGGCTTGATGCTGCTTCTGGCAGGAGGAAGGATGATGCTGGCAGATTCCAGAGGGATGCAGGCAGTCCCTACTCCCGAGGGAGACTGGAGGCTGACACAGCTCTCCTTGCTGATGAACAGACATCATGGCACACAACTCTCTAAAGTCTCCTCTCTGTCAAAGATTTGGGCAGCAGTGGAGCTCAGCACTCGCCCTTCCAGCTGCCCCAGGCCTCTCATGCTGGTTCAGCTCCCCAAACCTTTGGGATGAGGATGTGGAGCAGGGGAACAGGGACAGCTCCACAGCCTTGGGGCAACCTCAGCACTGGCAGTGTGGGGCCCCTCAGCTGAGCACACACAGGTGGTGTCTRGGGAGGATGCATTGTCTTTTGCAAAGATTCCCCCCAAGATATCAATTAGACACTGAAATCAAAACAGTTTCTGCATGAACAACTAACAAAGAGTTCCCTGCAGTCTCTCAGCAGTCGGACTCCTCTGTTCCTACCCCCAGCTGCCTCAGAGTTTGGATCAGAATAGCACTGAAGGGCCCCGTGTCCCAGCACAGAGGAGCTTCATGGAACAGGAGAAGATATCAAACACTGTGGCTGTGGCAGTGCTGCTGGAGCGTGGAGCTGTAAATCATCTCTTCTCGTGAACAAATGAGTTTCTAGGCAGGGGATGGAGGGAAAAATTACATTCCCTATGAGTTACTTCCAGATTGAATTAATCCATTGTTTGACCACAGATATATATCTTTTATAGATATTTATTTATATATATTTTGCTGTGGAGAGCCTGGACAATTCCAATTTGGGGGTCACTGTGTAGTGATTTTTTTTTTTTAGTTCAGCCAATGAACCAAAAAAATTGGCTGTTTTCACAGCTTTGCCATGATTACTGCCAGGGCAGGCAAAAGCAAATTTTTTTAGTAGAGACAAGGGAAAAAAGTCTGGAGGCTGGCATGGTGAGGAGAGAGAGAGAGTTGTGTGCTGGCAGCTTTACAGCAGTGTGTGAACATCATCCTGATGTTTGGTCCAYTCCCTGGTGCCATGTGGGGAGTAGGAGCTGCCACCTGCACCCCCTTCCTGTGGCCCTTTGCCCTGGAAAGGCCTGGGCTCTTGAGCTGAAGATCAACAAATTAGTCTTCTTCTCCCTCACTGCAGAACGCTATCCATCTAAATATTTCCTTTAATTTAGAGCCATGTCGAGTTTGAAAAGCCCTTCAAGTTCACTTGGGCTGATGAATTGGTAATTGAGTGTACCTGGATGTTGGTGCCGGCTCTGCCTCTCTCTGCATTTGTATCAGTCCCTGTTTGTTTTCTCCAGCTGTAAATCACTCAGAACTTGGAGAGGCTTTTATCAAATCCTGCTAGGAGCCAGTCGTTTTCCCTTTCACAAACACATTGCTAATGCCACATGGAACCCAGTGGCTTTGCTGTTCATTTAAAAACAATGAGCATGGTATTAAATGGGAAGAAAAAATCCTTAGCAACAAGGGAGAAGGAGGAGGAGGAAAAAAAATTGCTCCTGTCTCTCTGGAGTTTGCTCCTTTGGTTTAATGTCTGTCCCATTGATCTCCTAATATGCTCTGCTTGGAGAGCCTGATTTATTGCCCCACACTCCCTTGTCCCCCTGGGCACTACAGCACATGTTGTTCTCAGCTTCTTCAGCCACCAGCAGGTTGGCTGCCAGCCTTGGTCCAGCCTCACCTGTGCCCCTTTCTCCACAGCCCTGGCCAGCACTGGGCATGGAGAGTTAAGCAGGTGGTTTTAAGCATTTAAAGGAGTCAGGGTCATAATTTTAAGGTCTCCAGGTTTTCCAGAGTGTCCTTGGTGTCGGCCTCTCCAGGGGCTTTGACAGTACCTGGCCCTCTCCATCAGTTACAGAGGGACCACAGCTGGCTCCCTTCCCACTCTGCCCATATCCATGGCTCAGTCCAGTCAGTGTGCTCTGACAGATTTGGCAAAAAGGACTTTCAAACAAGAGAGGTAGCAATCCTGATTTGCATTTCTCGGAGCTGCTCCAATCCCTCACCCAATGGAAGAACTGGAGGAACAGCACCACGTGTCTGGCATAACCCATCCACCCAGCTTGTGCTTGAATGTAGATTTTTCAATGAACTGCTACGTTGCTATTTGCTCAGTGGAAAAAAACCCAGCAGGTGATATCCATTGACAAAGAAACGTGAGGACTCTGAGGTCTGTGCGTGAATGTTTCGTGAGCATAAAGCGAGGTGAAGTTTGCCAAACCATTATTCATTTATTCATTAGGAATTGTTCATTCAGCTCTAATTGCTTGGGTCTAACTGTTCTTRGAAGGACTGTGTGACATCTGTGTAATATGCAGTTAAGGTCAGAAAAGTAGAAATTACTTCATGTTAAGTCAAGCTTTTCTTTGTGCATAATGGGGCTATTCCCTCTTAGGTTAGAGCAGTAAATGATGCTGCCTGGTTTCTTGTWGGGCCTGTGCAGCCCAGTTAGCTAATGGAGGGTGAGTGGTGCCTTATTGACTCCCACTTTCTCTGTGGAAGGAGTAATTAAATTCACCTGCAGAATCCCCATCTTCTCATGCATGGCAGTGAGCAACTTCCCTGCATCCCAGCTAACTAGATTAGGGATTACGCATGCTGATGAGAAAGCACCAGCTAGGAAGGGTCTGGCTTGGCTTTCAGATCCCAGCTGTTATTTGCAGGACTTACGCTTAGGAAAAGCAGCGCTTTTATTTTTGTTTTGCTCCTAACCTGACAAACTTTGTCTGGAAGCCCAGAGGAACAAGCACCAGGGAGCCCCACCGTCTGTCTTCCAGCAGCACTTTCTGAAATGGAACAACGCTTTAAAGTCTCGCCAGCTCAGCCTTTCAGTTCACAGAATATGTGCCTGTCTCTAAAATGCCAGGTTATTTTTCCTTACCCCCATAATATTCCCTTCCAACATTCACTCTCCTGGAAATCACCAGCCCAACGTTCACTTACCTGCATTCAAACACCTGTTTTGTGCTACTGCCCTTCTCCTTCCAATTCAGAGATTATATTTCATAACTGACCTCCAACTACCTATTGCCTCCCCGTGACACTTCACCCTTGTCTGCCTGATTGATTAGTCTATTATGCTCTGCACTCTTCCTGATGACTTACAGATTGCCTGGTATCTGTCACAGGCTTCCTTTTGTTCTCTAATATTCCTGGAGTTTTGGAACACCCTCCAGCTGCCATTCTCTCTCCATATTCCCTGGCCACCACCTGCCTCTCTTATGAATGTCTAGTGTGGAAAAAGGAGAAGAAATCTTTTGCAAAATAAGCCCCTGCCTGCTGTGAGTTCACACGTAGGCTGGCAAAACACACTTCTAAGACACTGTYGTTTTCAATGGGGCTCTTTATTTCCTTTGCACCATTTGGAGGTATAAAAATGTCACCAGATCAGGCTGTGATCAGTGACAGGGCTTGGAAGGCAGTTTTCCCCAGCAAATTTCCTCACCTGCATAAGTCAGAGAAGCAGTGACAGAGAGGGAGCAGTGTTGTGTTTAAAGATGTGTGTGGGTAGGAGGGTTCTGTGTGTGCTGGGGGAGAGGTCTGGGACGTGTCCCAGATCCATCCATCTCCCTGTGCTTGTCAGAGGTTGTCCAGCTCTGTGATATTGTTCCATGCTTGTCCCAGCTCTGCCCATCACTCTGACATTTAATTAACTGCCCCATTCTCCTGGATCTTGCACAGGATTTGTGTTSTCTCTCTGAAATACCTCTTAGGACATGTCTGAATATTACTAACAGGAGGAGTAACAAAATGGTTGTCACTAATATTGCTATTATTGTTGCTGTGTAGATGATAATAAAACAAGACATTGRATATCACAAAGATGAGTTCTGTTACTCTCAGTGTCACTTCTTCCTGCTGTCCTGGTTGTTTGGCAGCACAGGTGAGCAGGAACTGACAGCAGTGGGAAGCAGAGAGAGCCCTGGCCAGCCAGGCATCCRAAAGTCATAGAAAAACAATGAAAGTGTGAGAACTGACCACTGAGAGCAATAAAATCACACTTAAGATTTTAAAAAAGACATTTATGGGACCAATCTTCAGGTGTAACAAGGATTATTAAACTTATTAAAACCTGCACATGCTGGGTGGCTGGTGCTGGTGGTGGCAGTGGTTCCTCACTGTGACAGGAGCTCTGCATTGATGTTTTGTACCATCTGCCCTGGGCATGCCCAGAGCTATCCATCTTCCCTGCTTCTTTTTCCATCCTTGTCTGGCATTTGTCCCATTCTTTTTACTTCAGTCCCAGCTCTCCTTCCAGCATTTCTCATTCCAGCAGTCCCAAATCCACTGGCAAGTGGATTTCTTTTCCCTTTCAGTTACTCTGTTGAGCAGCTGCTCTCATTTGGACCTCCCTGTGGTCTTCTYCCCCTTCACCTCTGGTCCCTGTGTCTCTGTGTTTGATCCATGGCTCAAGCTGCTGTTCTGTCCCTGGGATGGCTTGGTATTAATCAAGCCTTCAATCGATCTTTTATCCCCTTTGTTGAAACTCCCTCTTAAAGCTTTCTCTTTTATCCTTGCAGTTTAAATTCTGGGCTTGGTGACCACTTCGTGGGATCCTGAATGCTGTGTCCAGAGTGCCTGCCAGCCCCTGAGGACAGCAACTAGGAGACATTCAGGACTGTGGCTGGAGCCAGCAGTGACACACAGGCTCAGAGGTGAGGGGTGGCCTTGTCCATGGCATCTCTGGGGTGAGAGGAGGAGCTGGTGAGAGACAGCTGCCAGTGGGAGGGAGCCAGCAGGGATGGAGCAAGACTTTCTGGAGATGGCTCCAGAGCTGGGAAATCCTCCCCAGGATTGGATGGTGAAGGGGAGCCTCATGGCATTCATTCCCAGCAGGAAGGAGTGTGATGCACAGACAGCAAGCCAGGGTTGTGTTTCWCACATTGCTGGTCATGGGGTGGTGCCTGGTGGGACTTTTCTCCRAGTGCTGACCTTCCTGGGGAATCCCTGAGCTGTGGCTGCTGCACTCCTGAAAGCRTGGCAGCAGTGAAAGTTATTGTGGTTGCATATTTAATTTTTATTTTTTTAATGAATGAATTCACGTTCTTCATTTGAGATTTAGGGAATACAGAAAAAGCACATTATTTCTCYCCTGCAGGTGAGAAGTGCAGTGCATGCCTCCATCCCAACTTCTACAAAATTCTGTTTTACAAAGCAGAAAAGGAACATTGGGTTCATGTTGGAGCTGTAGCTCAGTTTTCTAAGACCAGATTTTGCCCCGTGTTCCCTGTTCAAATGACTGGCAGTGCTGGGCACTTTGAAATTTTCTCCCTCTTCCTCATCTCCACCTTGACATTATGAAAAGGGTTTTCATCAATCCATTGTAAGAAGGAGATAACTTTTGTATAAAAGTGCATGGTTGACAGGGCTGAGTTTTTTGGGTAGCATGTAATTTTTTTTTTACACTGTTATTATTTAAAATATGCTTTCTAAGAGGACAAAGGGGAATAGCTTAATGGAAACAAATTTCTGTAGCAAAATGTGCAGCTGGATAAAAAAGGATTATTTCTGTTACTGCTTGGTTAGACAGGTGAATTTCGAATTTGAGTACAAAAGGTGCTAAAAAGTGTGTCTTAACTTCTCTTCAGTGTGCTGTTGAGATTGAAAAGAATAATTTTGGGAGAAAAACTTTTCTCTGAGCCTCTCTTTCCAGTATTGTCAAATCTTTAGCGCCAGCCTTTTCCCACAGCTATTATCGTGTTTTCACCTTTTCTTCCTCCACCTCATTTGTCCTTTCTTGAAGCAAATGCAGTGCTGGTGAAAAGCAGGCAGGTCTGTGGGCTGGCACTGATCTGGGAGGGAGGGACAGCAGAGCTGCAGGGGCATGGGCATCTCTGGAAGCCAGACCAGACCAGGGATGCAGTCCCAGGGAAAGATGGACAGCCTGGCCTGGGGGAAATAATTTTGAAAGCATCTACAAACCTACAGCCCTCAAGACYCCACCTTTCCAAAGTGACTTTTAACCAATTAGGAACCTAAGCATCAATGAAGATAAGCAGAGCTTAGGTGCTCAGGTCCCTTGGGGCAGACACAAATATCTCAGCAATGCAGACAAATAGACAGTTTGCCTGTCCAGATGGATCCAGACCCAGAGCCAGGCAATGAATTACAAATATAAGTGCCAAAACAGCAGGCTTGGGACACGAAGGATAAAAGACAGTTGTGTTATTTGAGCTGATAAGCTGTGCATCTAGTCTGGAGGATGCCGGCATCAAAGGCTCCTGCAGGGGTTTCACAATGGAGTGCTACACCATCCAGCACTGAGTTACCTGAGATGTAAAATGGGCCTTGCAGAGAAAGCTTCGTGCCTGCCACAAAGGAGCAGAATAAGAGTTTGTTTTGAGAACTGTTTGGCTGAATAATTTGCGATTGATCTCCATGGACACTGTGAGATATTGCTCCCAACAGAGCAATGATTGCCATTAGCATCTCAGCTCCCTGCCTTCTTCCTCCTTTTTCTCYCCAGCCTTTGCAGGGGCTGGGTCAAACGCTGCCCAGGCAGCATGAACAATATTTCCTCCTTTTTYGGTAATCATTGTCCCTTCTATTCATTCCTCAGAAGCCCTTTCACAAGCAAGAGGTATTTTCAAGGGTTGTAAGCATTCATCTCAATGTACATTTTTATGCCTATTCTCCTTGGAAGAGCTGGAGAACTAATTTACTTTATTAGACCAAATGAAAGGAGCTTACAGAGGTAGCCTTATGCAGGAGGTCAGGGAGCTAGAGAGGAGAGACCTTTTGAGACTGCTGTGGAATTTCTTGCAGGAGCTGAAAAGCAGCTTTTGCTGTTTAGATTGGTGCTGTTCTCCCTTGCATTGTGCTGGCTCCGTTTCCAGCACTGAGTGCTGAGATCTTCTGCATTGACCCATCACTGGTCCAGCCACGAAGGCTTAGGAGCAGTAACAACTCTAAGTACCTTGGATTGGCAAGCCTGGAGGCAGCCAGGCTCGCAGCACTGGGTTGYTCTGCCAGGGAGGAGGTGCCCAGGGGGTTCTGGTGAAGGTTCCCATCTTGGGGAGCCCCAGCCAGCCCATCCCAGGTGACACCCGACTGTGCAAACCCTTCTCCAGGCAACTTCATGCAGTGAGCAGATGTCTAAAACCCATCTCCTGGGCAATTCACTTCATTCATCAATTAAATTGTTTGCTGTGAACGCTTTGGCCCCATCCAGCTCCAGGATTTCAGCCTTGTAATTTTGCTGGCAGAGGACAGTGGTGCCATGTCCGTGAAATCTGCCTGCCAACTGCTTCCCCTGCTAAGCATTTTCTAGGCTAACGATCCTGAAAACCTTGCCAGCAGCCCCAGCTCTGTCCCTTTCAGGGCAAGCCACTCATTTAAACGTGAGCACATCTAAATGACTCCATCTGCTAAGTGACGTTGGGAAAGAAAAGATTATAGCAGGAGTTAGTGCTGTGTCCTCGGGTTGTAACCCTGTTATAAAATGGGCTGGGAGAACAAGGGGACTGCRAGGAGCTGAGGCTCCAAACCACCTGGGTGACTGTCAGCTTGATTTGTTTTCTTGCTCATTAGATAAATTAGAAAACTGGCAGAAGAAGTCATCTCCTGCTCTCAGCTGCTTGGTAACCTGCCACGTGGCACGAGATGCCAGCTGCAGGGAGATGCAACTCCTTCCCAGCCCCTCTCCTTAGGGACACAGGATGGGACTTGGGTCTGTTGGTGCCACACATCCCGATGGTCCTGCCACCCTAAATCACCTCACTGACCCATGCTGGCAGCCACAAGAGTGTCACTTTTCTCTAATATAGTTTTGAATTTGATTTTTGAATAACAGCTATTTTCTAGGTGAAAGCAGCAGCACCAAATATTGCTTTTGAACGCTGGATTTGACCTCAGAACTGCTTGTTACCCTCATTTCACAAATCAGACGAGCTAAAGCTGGTTTGTGGCTGTGTCATCAGGCAGGACCTGCTGCCCTTCAGAGATGTTGTTCAACACTTTGATCGTGTGGCTTGTGACCAGTCTGCCTTCAGCAGCTGTCCCCCTTGCTCATGAACCACACTAATTTTTGTSTGTCAGAAGGATGAAGCTTAATGGTCAGACTTGATTTAAATCCCTGGGTAAAATTCACAGTCTAGGAGGTCAGGCTCCATTTACAGCGCCTTCTAACCTAAAAACTCACTGAAATATTCAGCCTACATAACCAAATGGTAAATTTGGATCATTTAAGCCACCCTCAGTACCTTTAGCTGAGTCTGATGCACTCCTATGGTGCGAAATGAGGCCACTGTTCTACACATTGTATTTACACATGAGGAAAAGCTTCCAGACAGGATGAGCTATTAAGAGACTGCAATGCATTTCTCAGCCAGCGTGGAGGAATCCCCGCTGCAAACAGATGCTGAAACCGGGGGAGAACCAGGGCAGGACCTGCTGGGGAGGAGACCTGGGGGGTTCCCAGCACTGCTGTGCCAGTGCAGGGAGGTGAGGGGGCAAAACCTGCCCTGTGAATGATGGATGGAGATTTCCTCTGCTCTCCGTGCCTCTTCTTCTGCCCGTGGGACTCGTGCACTGCCTGCACAGGATCCCTGTGGCCCTGTCCCTGGCCAGCATGGGGACACACGTGTCCCGGGGGCTCAGCCCCCTGCCAGGTGTGYGCCCATGTGGACGAACGCTGCCGGCAGGCGCGGGGCGGGGAAGACGGCGCTAATTCCTTCCTGTCATATGCAAGGAATCGGCTTAAGGCCCGGAGCTCCGATTACTCTTATCTTAGCCTGC
Organism: Alauda arvensis; assembly: GCA_902810485.1. Lineage (NCBI taxonomy): Eukaryota > Metazoa > Chordata > Aves > Passeriformes > Alaudidae > Alauda > Alauda arvensis. Next base: position 2,124,418 of record CADDXX010000075.1, on the reverse strand, counting down.
ATGATGCTAGCCACATCCTGAAATTACCCGGGTTTTTTTTTTTTTCAAAATCCAGGGGATGGCTTGGGCTCACCCGATCGAGGTGAGCCAGCTCCAGTCCTGCTTTCAGCCCCGGCAGGTTTGATGGGCTGCAGAGCCAGTGCAGAAGTTGGGACATGTGGTTTGAACTCCCAAAGGCACCCCATGGGAAGTGCCTGGGTGTGATGCCCAATCCAGCTGAAATAYCTGATGGAGTCCCACGTGGAGCAACACCAACAGCCCCTTCCCAGCYTCTGTGCAGAGCTGATTGCTCAGGCACACTCACCTGCTGGGATCCTGGCAGATAACATGCCTCTGAAATGGCCAGCCAGGGAGAGATGCTGTCAAGCAGAACGTGGARTGAAACGTTTGGCTGCTGGGATTAAAGTGCAAGTCCCAGCTGTCTGCTGTGGGATGTGTGGCACTGCACCCTGCACCCGTCACCGCTCCCCATTCCCCATCACTGCCTGCCAAGCCCACCCCCCTTGGAAACCAGAGTGGGGAAATCAAAGCCCTTCTCCACCCAGTCCTGCTGTGCCTCTCAGCCACTGACATTAACACCGAGCTGGCTGACATTAGCTCTGAATGGATTTTAATAACCCCCTTGCGAGCCTGAATTACCCACACAGCGTGAGGGCCACGGAGAGTTTGGAGATGTGGTGATGAGCAGGGCTTTGGGGCCAGAACAGCTCCCCAGGCTGTGAACACAGGACTAGACCCACTCCAGGAGCTGCAGTGGCTTCTGCCAGTGGTAGCTGCTGGTGTGGAGCCCTGGATGTTGCCTGGCCCCTGGAGAGCTGCTGCTCTGGCACCTGCTGCCCACAAATGTCCTGCCACCAGCAGCTCTGCAAGGGGCTGATGAGCTTCCAGCACTGGGCATGCTGATCCTGGGGGTGTCTGCCTCCCTCTGGGGTAAGGTATGGCTGCTGCAGGGTGGTGAGAACCCCCAGTGCCATCTGTGAGAGCATCCCCAGCCCCTACCAGTGCATGGAATAAAACAGCAGCCTTGCTTTAGCTGCCTCTGTGCATGGGATGCTGAATGAGGTCATGCCTGGCCCAACTAGGAGTCTGTGTATGAAAATCTAGCAAGAAGATTAAAAGGTGTCCCAAGGCAGAAGAGGGTATTTATCCCCTCCTTTGTGGCTGAGATGCACATGGTGTGGCAGTCACAGGGGATGGTGACCTCCCCTGAGCACCTGCACGTGGGCAGCTCCGTGTCCCCACGGGAACTGAGCTTGGGGACAAGGCACTGACCAGAAAAGCTCCTTCTGAGATACAGGTGGACACATCCAATCTCCCCTCCTGCACCTGGAAAAGGCTTCCTGCCCTGCATCTTCACTGCCAGCCCTGCAGCTCCTCCACAGAGGGAAAACCCCTCATTTTTCTCTTCTTTCACAAGAGGGAAAGCTAAAAGGGATGGTCAGGTGGTTCTCACTTCTGGAATATGCAGGGCCTGGAAACATGCTCTGAAGTTACTTTTCCTCAGTTAAAGCATACAAGATCTGAGCAAGTGATGTCCAGTCACAAAGTCACATCACCATTTGGGTGGAGTGTGATGATTGCTAGCTGCCATTGAAATCCACAGGTGTTTCCAGTATGGAAACAGGAACATCCACAGGGATGTGAGCAGGAGATCTCAACTGGTGGACCAGCAACTTCTCCAAGTCAGGCTCTTCCGGGGCTGTGAAATCATCAGGCACTTGGAAGAACTCAGTACTGATAACAGCCCCTGCAAAAAAGTCCATGATAATGATTGAGTTATATTTAAGATGCTCCTTCATACTAAGTAAATGCAAATAGTTTACTCAGAAAATATTTCCCATTAAGATCTTTTCTACATAAAATGCTAACAGATTGAGATTATGACTCTAATGATTATTTTTATTGCTGGTTTACATTTAAATGGCATATATTTCCCCCTACTGTTCTCTCTTTGGGTTAAATCAATAWAAACCTATTAAGAAGATTCTTCTTCCTCTAAGATTCCTCCCTCTCTTCTTTCTGTCTCATCTCCACTGGTGCCCTTTTTATCCACCCACCACCAGAGCTTTTTCAGAGCTGCCTCCACGATATTGGTGCCAAGGATTTGAACATCCCCTTGGACAGAGCGGAGTGAATCCGGCCTTTGCTGAGATGAGGGGCTACAGAGGAACTCCAGTGCTGTTCCTTTTCCTCATCTTGGGCTGTATTGCAAGGAGATGAAGTTCCCACCCCCTTTTAACATAGGATCTTTACCTGTCTGTACTCCTGTACCTCCTCAGCTGTGGATGCTCTTGTGCTCCTTCAGACAGTGGCACCGAGGAGGTGCTGGATTTCTGTTTGGAGAGGAATTATCCTGGTACATACGCAGCGAAAACCATTAAGATGCTGACCTTTAAATTGGGCTTCTTCCTGCTCATGTAGGGAGGAGGTGGGTTGAGTGCCCAAATCTTATTCATTTTAATGACAAATCCCTCACACAGAGGCTTTGAAAYGCTCGGCATTAATGCAATTCGCCTCCCTCTGCTGCAGCTTGGCTTTGCTGTGCAGGGGATGTCTCTGCTTCCCTCTCACACTGACAGACCCTATAGATTTGCTCCATAACTACCATGCCCAGGGATACCAGTGTGCATGGATTTGTCAGCTTAAGGCAATGCTAACACAGGGATCTCCATGCCTCTTAATCAGTATCACTGACCTTTCTTTCCTCCATTACTCTCAGCATCACTTTTTTTTTTTTCCCCCAGCTTAATTTGCATAGGTCTCATGTTATCCATGTTTTTGCTTTGTCCCTGTTATCCCATTACCCTGGATAATCAAAGTTGGCTGTAATGGAAACAGCAGAAACAATTTGCTTACCCTTCTATTACAAGATATTCCCTCTACTAAGTCTGAGGATACCTGCAGTTCTGTGGTAATGCTAATTAACTGTGCATGCMTACAGAAAGTAAAGCAAACGGCACCAGGATCCTTTGGGATGGTGGGGATTTAAGAAAGATGAGATATAATGCTCCTCTTTCTCTGTGCTTCACTGTCCCTGCCCTCAGTGGAAATTGCTTTGCACTTACAGAATAAAATGTAATACATGGTGGAGGAGTCACTGACTCTCTGCAGAGAGATGGAGTTAGAAGGAGCAGAGTGCTCTCTGCTAGTAACCCCACCATGGAAACAATGATCCTCCCTGATGTCCTGCTCCTTGCCTATTCCCAGAGTGGGGTCATTTCCCCATGCAGGTCCCCCTGCCTTGGAGCCCAGTGCTGATTCCTCAGGGCCACAGCTATCCCCCAGAGCAGAGCTCCAGCAAAATACGGGTGGAAAATCTCCTGCCCAGCCTCAAGGATTGTCTGTAAATGAATGCCCGTGGCAGTGCAGGGCACTGCTGTTGGGAGTGKCTGTTGTGCCCATCAGGATGCTCAKGTATCCTTCACTCATCTTGGSTGGCTGAGGCAGCAGCAGCTTCAGAGCAGGCAAAAGGCCTGGGAAGAATAGGAAAGATGGCAATGAAAAAAGAAAGAGAGACTGGGAGATGTCCCAGCCAGCCCTCTTCAATTTGCACTGCACAGTGCCTCTGGCTCTGCCCATCCATGAAGGCACAYGGGGCAATCTCCCATCATTGGTGTGCAGCATCCTCTGAAAGTCTCACATGAGGCTCTCCTGTGTGTCAGCTAAACCAAGAGTGACTGACACAGCCAGGCATGCGTGGAGGCCTGCTGAGCTCTCCATGCAGGAGAAATCCCACTCAAGTCCACCCACCAGCTCCTTGCTGATTTCCCCAGCTCCTCTGCCAGCAGCATGGACAGACCCCCTCACTGCAGCCCCGTGGGGCATCTCAGACTGTCCCTGACACACTGGGCCCCTGGGTGTGGMCCCTGTGCTCCAGCAGGGTGGTTAGACAGCCCTGGGCACTACTCCTGCCCCTGAAATTGTGAGGGAGATGTTATTTGTGCTCTGATAACCACAGAACCTTTGATGCAATACTCGTGTTTGGGATTTTACCACATCTCTCATCCTCCAGGTCTGTCAAGGAGCTTTATGCAGCCGTGACTCAGAGAGAGGCTTCAGTGGAGGGAGTCTGTAGATACAGCCAGCAGCTGTCATGTGCAGGGCATTAATAATGTATATTCAGGTAGAGATGCATGACCTATGAGCTCAGGACCCTCCCTGCCTCAATGGTACCAACTCCTTTAAAAGATCCCTGCACCATGCCCCAGCTCTGGCCATGCCAGAGGGCTGGGATTACCCAGACATCACACTCATCTGTCCGAGGTAAATGGGCAATAAAAGGGTGATAGGGGCAGGGCTTGGTGCTGCATGTCTGTCCTGTTCTGCTTGAGCAATGTAATAACTCCTTCCCTGCCACTGAAACCTTCAGTGCTTGCTGCTCACCATCACCCTGTGGGCAGTTTTGGGACTGTGGGTACGACAGTGCCTTGCTCTGCTCACAAACCTGATGGTGTTTAAGATGCTTTGAAACTGCCCCCRTGGTATTCATCATTTAAAGCAACCCAGGTGCAGGTTGTTGGTACAAAGGGCTTTTAAGGTGCTTGGGTGGAGCCAAAGGGATTTTCAGGAGCAGTCAGGGCCCAASCAGCTGCACACCAAGGGCCTGAACAGAGCCATGCTGTGCCTTGCAGGTGCATTATCCCAGCAGAGAGCTCAGTCCTGAAACACTTGAACCTCAGCTTAGGTGAGGAGACTCGGATCTGAGTGCTGCCTGAAGTCAGTCCCAAAATCCAGCGCAGCCATCTAAGACATTTTGGTGCTGATCAGGCAGCACAAGCTCTAAGTGTAAGAATGAGTTTAAAAATGAAAATGTGAGTTTGACTTGTAGGAAGGGATGCTTGGGATTGGAGGTGGAACTGTGYATCACTGTGATCAGTTGGGAATTTCTTGTTGATTTTACATAGCTGAGTCAAAGGTAAACTTCCTATTAACTTCCCTGAGTGAGTCTATAATGATTTGACCCTTAAAATGAAAGATTTGCAGTTACCATCTCCAGCACAGCTGCTCTGGTGGAGTTCAAGAAGCACACTRAAACAGCCAGCAGCTTTCAGCAGCAATTGCACTCAGCACTGTTCTGTCTCCTCCACTCCTGACATCATTTGGAGAGAAAAAAAAAGGCAAAGTTTGACTTCRTGGGTTTTGTTTCTCTGCAGTTCAAAGGATACAAGAGCCTGGTTTTTAATTGGCACTGAGTTCTCCCTGCTGGTACACAGGGCAGTCCTGAGACTGACACCCAGCCAGGCAGGAGGAGCAGCAGCTGAGGAGGGGAGGCTGTTTGAAGTCCTGGGTGCCTGCCACCCATCTGCAGGGACTCAGATCTCTCCCTGCTAGATCTGGGGGCAGAGGAGTGTTGCTTCATTTCTCATCATTAATGCATTGGTCTCTTGCCTGTGTTCTTTCCACTGATCTTCTCTGTGCACAGTCCAGGGAGAGCCACATGTTGAGTGGTTTGTGCTGGAGATCACAGTGCAGAGATAATGAAGCTGTTTTCTTGCCCTTCATGGTCCCTACAGTGCAGCTCAGCCTGGTCCCAGTGCAGGAGGCAGGTGCCCTTCAAGAGTGTCCCTGCAGAGAGAAGCAGGAGTGTCTCAGGCTGTGCACACCCCAACACCTTGGCCAASTGGGGTTCAGCAGTGCAGAGTCTGTGGAGTGCAGGAGCTGCTGGGATGGAGGGGGTGTCCTCCAGGAATGGAGGAGTTGATTTTGTTAGGGAAGCCCGGGTCTCAGTGAGAGTCACAAACCCTCTGACAAGGGTCACAGGGTGTCTGTGGCACTGTGCAGTGACACGTGGAGCACAGACTGACCTCAAGCCCGGTTGGGGTGGGGAGCAGAGTGACCTGCTTCAACAGACACTGTTATCTTCCACCCCAATGGGACTTGAAAGTCCCTTGTTGACTGAGACCTATCCAAAGCATCTTTCCAGGCTTTTTTCTCCTCTGTCCAGGAGCAGGAAGGCTCTGTGGCTTCTACAGGCTCTGTGAGCAGTGCAGCTCCCACTGATGATTTCCTTAGTGCTTAGAATGGGGTCTCACCTGCTTCTCTCTGCAGGTTCAGCATCACTCCCACCTTTCTGGCTGCCTGCTTTTCTTGACCTCACCTCTCCTTGGCGAGCTGGCTCACAGCTTTGCATCCTGCAGACTTCCTCACCTCTCTGTCTTTYCTGCTCATTTGTGATTTGACCTGAGGAAAGCACCATTACAGGTGCCCTCTGCTCTGTGCTCATTGTGCTCCATGCCCATACCTGCTTTGCCTTTATCATTTCCACCTGCACAGTCTCAGTAAATCCTGTGCAAGACAAAAACGTCAGGAAAGCATTGTCACTCCACCTGGCCCACGCCAAGCTGGAGCTGTCAGTCCCAAAAGCTCAGTGGGGTGGATATACTTATTGCTAGAAAGCTTTATATTTACCATGGCCTTTCTGACATTACAGTAAATGCATTTCAGAGCCCAAGAAGTATAAAAATAAACTGCAAGAAAATCAAGACAGCTAATTAGCCAAAGGTTACTGCTGGGCTCTGTGTCTGTCAGCCCTTTTGAAGTTCTCCTTTACACAGGCAGATGTGTGTGCAATGCTGCTGCTCCTTTGAATAAATGTCTTGGTTTCCAGAGTGGCTTCATATCTGGATGTGACTGAACACGTGTGAGGCCTGTCACAGCGAGCCTGGGCAGGATAATCAGAATCCTTTAACCCTGCACTTCCCCAGTACTGAACAGCACCTCATCTTGTGGGGGGGCTGATCAGTGCTGTGCCCCCTCCCAGCCCYTCATGAGCAGGRGTGAGCTGAGGAGAGGCAAGAGAGCTGCCTGTCTGCACAAACAACCCTCTGTCCTGGAGATGCTCCTTCCCCTCTGTGTCCCTGCCCTCTGCACKGTGCTCACAGCCTGCTGAGGGTTGCACYGGTCATCCAGGGTTTGCATGGTGCCATTGGGGTGCAGCTCTGTGGGGATGAGGAGCCTGGGAAGTGCTGTGTGAGCTTTCTCTCCCTGTGCTCTGAACTGCTCCACACAGAGTTTGGGCACAGTGACCTCAGGAACCACCAGCATCATCTGTGCTGTCCTCTCACTTCTCCTCTCAGGTTTCCYTCCTTCCCTTGTTCTGCTTTCTTTGGGCTCCATTTCCCCCAGGAAAATCCTTTTTGCAGCTCCCTCTCTGCCAGTTTCCCCTGTCTCCTCCTGCTCACAGCTCGTGTGAGTGTCGTGTTTGCTCAGCATTGCTCCTCCTGGAAYGTTCATTTGCTGCTCATTTCCTCACAGACTTTACACCACGAGTTGGGGCTTTATGTGCATGTGTGTGTGTGATTCAATTAAACAAAACACAATAAAATCAGGGAAAACAGGGGGAGACACAGACAGACAGCAATTCCCTGCTCTCTGAGGGCTGAGCTTGTCTGCCTGTGAGCTCGGCCCCAGCATGGCTTTCTGATGTTGCCACRTGGATTTGCTTGTAGCAGCTCTCTRGWTSTCCTGCTTGGGGTTTCCATCCCTCTGCCGGGACCCTGGGACAGCAGCTGCTTCTTCTCTGCTGTCAGAACTTGGAGCTGCTTCGTCACATGAGGTGAACCTTGAAGTGTTCATTTTAAATAAGCCCTGAAATGCTGAGGCATCTGTACTCAACCTCCTCCATCCATCCTTTCCCTCTCTACAGCAGAGAGAAGACACACTTAGCCCCTTCTCCCAGGGCAGGGCTGCTCCAGAGCTCTGCTCTGTGGCCAGGGCTGTGGAACACTGTCACTCAGTCCCACATCACTTGTGCTGATCATGGACAGGCCAASTGCATGAGCCTGCTGGCAGCTGTGCCTGAAACAGTGCCCAGGCAGGCTCCCAGCAAGGGTGAGTTTCTTCTGCAGTCATTCAGATGYTGGCTCCAAATCAGTGGTGGCTAATGCTGTCCAGCCCTGTGATTCAGGGACCAAAACCCAGATTAAAGAGTGTTACCTGCAGCAGCTCAGTCCTCCACCTGCTCGAGCCATGCTCCTGGCTCTGGCTTGGCAGCCACCTTGGCAGCTKGTTGATGGCTCCTGTGGTACCTTGCTGTTCCCAAAGTACAGGACAGAYCAGATTTATCAGCCAGCTTCTAGTGATCTCACTGTACTGTGGCCTGGGAAGAGAGGAAGGGAACATCTCAGGAGCTTGGCATGGGGCTGCTTTGATTTTCCTTCCCCGTGTCTGTGCTGCATGAGAACTCAGCCTGCTCTGCACCCTCAGGACAGCCTGAGGCCTGGCAGCAATGCCCTTCATCCCACTGATGATGCATCCTGCTCCCCATGGCAGTTTCTGCAGGCCAATCTCCCTGCCCTGGTCACTTTTTTTGGTAAAGAAGAGGACAGGCAGATTTGGGGATCCCATCCCTGCTCTTCCCCCAGTGCATTTATTGCCCATGTCCTGACCTTGCTATCAGCAGTGTGACAGCTGTGATGGGAAAGTGAGGTAGTTATCTCTGTTATTCCCCTTGATAATCCAAATCCAAGAAGTCTCTGCAGCTCATACACCTGCTTACCCAGCTGCCCTGGACCATTCCTTCACCTCTCAGCAGTGTTTTCATAGGAACAGCTGCCCAGTGTGTGCTGGTGGGCTCTCTGCACACCACATCCTGCTAAAGTTGTGCTTTTCTCTGTTCCTTCAAGGAATGGAAAGACAGGCTTGCCWGAATGGCTGTGCCCCTTGAAACACAGCCTGTCCCATGCCTGCCCCTCATCTCCACCAGGTTTCCCCACCCACATTTCTCCAGACCTCCAGTCTCCCTACCATAAAACAGCACTTAGAGGAAAAGACTGCAGCTAAAAAAAACCCAAAAAAACTGATAGCATCTCTCTCTGCAGCCTGGCATAGCTGAGAGCCTGYTCCAAATCACCTTCCCCTCTCCTGCCCACAGCTGAAAGGATTGCCCCCACTTGGCACTGCCCACACGTCCCTCCTGTGGCTCTGTGTCACCACTCCCAGGGCCTGCTGTGAGGGGAAGCAGCAAGACATTAGCAACTTAGGGAGCTCAAGAGCAGCTTAAAAAATACTTGTGTTCTTTTGGTAAATATGAATTTGTCCCAGTGGTAATAAGGCTGGTTTTGTTCAGCAGGCTCTTAGCAGTGATTATTGCTGTTTTTCAATTTAAAGACCAGACGGTCTATTTATAATGTACAGTATGTGGACTGAGATTTTTTTTTTCTCCTCTTTAACCCAGCCTTTAAAACGTGCTGTCATTTCCACTACTACAATCCCAGGAATCAGAGGGGTATCTGTCACCTGCAGACCCCATGGGTGGAATAAGAAGTAAAACAGAGTTAAAAGAGCAAGGCTGCAGCCATGCTTTGGGGAACTGGWGAAAGGTTCCAGGAGGGAAAGATCTGGGGATRTACCYGGGATGTGTTTTTGGTGGGGTTGGAAGKGCTCTGGACACAGGTGCTGAGTGTTTGGACTATCCATGGCCACACTGCTGTCCAGTTTCTTCTCTCTTGCCCGGAGCAGGGGGTGATCAGTGCTCACATCAGCACAGAGACAGGGGAGACTTTGCTGCAGACAGGTGTTCTGAAGGCCAGGTTACCTTGTGTTTGCAGCCAAGCTGGAGGCCACAGCTCTGCTGCCTCTGCCATGCTGAGGCTGCTGTTTGTTCCCTGTGTCGTTGCAGCTTATCTGACAGTGCTCCTCTCTCCATTTCCCCACACAGCCCCTTTTACTGCCACCGTTTAGTTATTTTCTTAATTAAATATAGATTATGGCTCTGGGAATAAGGGATTATTACTTATTCATAAGCTACTTAGATTTTAAAGTGTGTGCAGAGTAGGGCTTATCACATGTCTGTGTCTGCATCATTACCATGGCAAGAGCCAAGGTGAGCTCCTGTGGCCGCCAGGGCTTCACCCAAACCTTGCTCCTCTTCTCTCCTCATGACCTCCATACCCAGAAGAATTCTGCTATCTCTTCCTTCCTATCCTTTTTCCAGTCGAGGCTTGCCAGCCTTTTCCCAAGGAAACCATTCCCGCTGCCCTCTCCCAAGCTGTTCCAGCCCCTCCATTACGCCTCTGCCTTGCCCCCTCCCCAGGGCTGTTGGCAGCTCCCTCCCGATGCTTTTCCAGCCTTCCCGCTGTGCCAGCAGCTGCTTCACCTGCCCTCCACAGGAGAACGGGGACTTAGCAGGAAGCAGCTCTGCAGGAGGTGCTTTTTCTGCGAAGTTTTCTAGGAAATTCCTCCYGGTGTGTGGGTAATTGTTGACTGAACTGTAGCCCTCCCGAGGGGCTGGAGGAGGAGGCAGAGGAAGGGGCTGTKGGCAAGCTGGTGGGAGAAGCAGAGGGAGGAGAGTGTGGTGGGAAGGTGGATGCTGTTGTAAATCCATAACACTTGTCCAAAGCCTTGTGCTCCTGCAGTGTGCCCAAGCAGAAGGGTTGGGAGCTGCTCCTTCCACCCCAGGACAAGCAGCAGCTTCCCAAGACTCTTTCTCTGCCTTAAAGAGTGGAGCACTCCAACCTCTGAGTAATAATAATACTAATAATAAAATAGCAACAGTAAAACCATCTGACCTGGTTTGTGCACACCAGGGTGGACTTCTGTCTCCATCTTACTGCAGTTTTCCTGTCCCCAAATAGTGCCATTAATGCCTGATGCTGCAGGGTTTCTCCCAGTCTGCTGGCGAGCCCTCAGGTGGGAACAGGGCAGCTCATCACAGCTGACCTGAAAGGAAASAGGGACCATTAAACCCCAGTGCTCACCTCCCCTCCATCCTCCTGCTCCAGGGCTGTCCCCAGGGCTGCTGCAGGGTCCCMGAATCTCTCAGCAGGTATCCCTGCTCTCACCCTTGGGGACCCATTAGCATTTCCATCTTGCTCCTTCTGTCTCCTCCTCTTGCTCCTGCTCCTTGCCTGGCTGAGATGGCAGCATGGGGCTGTTCTGTGTGAGCCAGTCTTGTCMCTTCCACCTGCCCCTGTCCCCATGCCTCCCATGTGGTTCTTTCTGACTATTTTCGAGACTAATGCAAAGCTCTGCCTTGATAGCCCTGAGGTCTAAAGACCTTTTGTCAACAGAGCAGATATGAGACAAGCTGCTGCCAGATTCCTCAGAGCAAAATGATCTTGATAAATTGGAGAAATGGCCTGAAATCAATACACTGAAATTCAATAAAGTCAAGTGCAAAGTGTTGCACTTAGGAAGGCAATATCAAAATCGCAGCTATAAGATGGGGAAGGACTGGTAAGCCAGCAGGAGAGTGACTCAAGCAATGGAGTAGCCCTCAAACTGAGCAGCAGACAATAACCTGCTGCTTGAGGAAGGGAGAGCAAAGGCACATCTTGCCCACAGATGTATTAATAGTTTCAGATAGAAGGCAGTGAGGTAATTTATTTGGCTCTATTTAGTGCTAGCGATGCATCAGCTGGAGACATATATCTCCAGGCTTTGGCATCACAACTCGAAGAAAGAGTCAGACAAATTGAGTGAGTTCACAGAGTTTTGAAAACATGCCCCAGGGAAGATGGACTGAGAGAGTTGGTTTGTGCTCCAGGACTGAGACAACTGGAGGTAGGATGTGTAACATTCATCACTGCGGAAAAAAACAAGTTACAAAAATGATGCTGATCAATTGGTCAGGGGTTGGACAAGCTGTAATAGGCTTAAACTGCAGCCAAGAGGTCTTGGGTTAGATGCTCAGCAAAAGCTTCCCAAGGACAAGGCTGGCTGAGAGCCTGTGCAGGCTGTAAAAGGAGTGTGTGGGAGTCCTGTCCCCAGGAGAGCTTCAACAACCAAACTGAGGGAGCATCTGCATGGAGGTCACCTCCACAGCAAGGATGAAGTTTCACCCCAAGCAGGATTAGCCATGCCCTGGGGATTACCAGGTTGAGACAAGCCATTTGCTTTCTCTTGCCTCATTGTCCTCTTGGCAGCCATACCAGGGGCACCTGGATACATCTACAAACACATTACATTTACCCACTTCTCAGTTTGCCTTATGCCCCAAACTGGAAGAGCCAGTAAAAGAAACCAGAGACTGGCATGGTCAAGCCACGTGTCACTAAGGATGCTTTGCTGTCTGGACYGACCCCACTGATTTGGTGTTCAGTAATTTGGTGGCTAGCTGCCACCCTCTTCCAGATCAATCCCTCTCAGCTGCATTTTCTGATCATAATTAATGTTTGCTGTGTAATTACATTGATTTTTTTTTAATGTGCTGTGAGAGATGAGGGGAACACACGAGGGAGGAGGGGGCAGGACGCTGCTGCTGTGCCAAAGGGGAGAGCAGCGGGGGCTGCTCCCAGGATGTGCAAGGGGGAATCTGCTCAAAAAAGCCCGTGTTACACGGGTGTTGCCAAGCTGCAGTGACAAGGGGGCAGGACATGGAAATGTTTGCACTGCTGCTCCTTTATTCCCTGCCCAAACCGCTCAGCTGGCCCCTGCTTTCTACCTGCCAGCCCTGCTTGTCTGCTGCCCTGGCAGCCCTGTTGCCATTACCGAGCTCAGCAGGGAGCAGGGCTTTATTTATTTACCGACTCACAGTGGGAAGAGGGATTTCAGGGCAGCCTGAGCTTCCCAGAGCTGTGAGCAGTGGATAAAACCTCCTCCAGCTTTGTACAGGGAGGCTCCTGCAAGGAAGAAACCTCAGCCTGTGCACAGCCAGAGCCGTGTCCCTGCTGCTCCTCGCTCACTCATGCTACCAAGCAGCTTTGTCACGAGCATGTGGAAATGTAAGAGGCACCTGTAAAGCCTCCCAGGCTGCTCTGTGCTTCCTGAACAGCCAGGCTGTTACAGCCAGCATCTGCACAGCCAGCCCTGGGACATGCTGCAAGGAGGCAGCTTTCGGTAGGCAGCACTCAAGGCTGTCAAAATCATGAGGATTTGGGTGGTAACACCAAAGTGAGCTTCAGGATCCTTTTACTGGTGATAAAAACTACCTGGGTGGTGCTGGGACTCCAGCCCTARTAACGAAGGAGAAGGATTCTGGGCTTTCAGCCATCTGGGGGTGTCTGCTGCCTGCTGGGTTCACTGCCCACAGCTGGCAAGGCCAGGGCGGTGGCAGCTCCTCGTACCTCGTGCCACAGCACAGGCGGTGGCATTTCCCAGCCACATCTGGGATGCTGCAAATGTGCAAATGTTTGTCAGAGCAGGAGTGAGCAGGGCAGGTCCCCACAGCGGCTGTGTAAATGGCAGAAGGGCAGTTTGTATYCCTGCTGCCAGCAGCCCCCTCAGGGCTCAGCAAATCCCACAGCACTGTGTCACTGCTGCTGTAAAGGGCTGCTGCAAGAGGAGGGCCAGCCTTGCCTGTGCCCCCCTCAGGGAGCAGGCAGCTCCTGGGCTAGAGCTGGAGGCAACCACAAGGTGGCCCAGCAAGAACTGGGGTGCAAACACTGTCCAAAATGCTGATGGAACACCAAATCCCCTCTGCCACCTCCTCTTATCGTAACACCAGAGCTGGGTTGGCAGCTCAGCTCTCCATCTGAGTGCATACAGCATTCCTTCAGGTGAACCACTGCAAACTCATCACCTGCTCCTCCCAAGCTTTCCCCTTTTAAAGGGGATGTCTTTCACATTTTTTTCCTCAGCACCTTGTTTTCCATCACATGTTAATTATGTGCCTTCCAAGGATCGTTCTTGCCTGAGCAGTTCAGAGGAGGCCACACAGCACTGACTCAGCATTGCCCAGATGAGAATGCTGTGACAATCACTGCTGGAAATCAGCCTTGTGGCACACAGGTGTTGTGAAGCAGCCACAGATGTTGCACAATTTTTTTCAATTAAAGCCCCATAAATTAAAAAAAAAAAAAATAATAATGAGGCAGGCGGTGTGCTCAGCAGAGACAAAGGAACAAGCTGTCAGTGGCATTGTGCTGGGCACACTCACCACTCTGGGCAGAGAATGCTCAGCTGGTCACACAGTGCAGTGGCCAAACACCTGTGGGCTCTTTGTGTTGCAGAGGTGGTGCGAGGAACATTTGATTTCTCCACTGGCAAAGGCTGTCCAGCCCTGCTGCTCCCCCMTCTTCCTGGCTGGAGTTGTGGAGAGGCAGGACCAGTCCTGGAGCTGCAATCATTGGTGACAGCTCCTAGCATTGAGTGGATATTGCAGGAATTGGGAATTAGCCCTTTAAATAGGCTGAGAGCCCATTGGTACAGCAAAAGTTTTGTCTTTGGGGTTTGAGAGCCGTGGTGAATGGAGGTGGCTCTCCCTTTTGTGTTGTGTGCGTGCCCTAAATGCAATTATTTGGCTCCTACCATGTCTGATATTATTGTTCTTGCTATCTTTGGTACTTTTATGGCCCCATCACCATAGTAACTGAGCATCTCAAAACCCTGTGAGGAGGGAATAATATTATTCCCCTTGTAGAGCTGAGGGAAAGGAACAACAGCAAGGCTCAGAGCTGGAGACACAGGAGGACCTGAGGTCATCCATGGCCAGGGAGTTTGGTGTCATACTCCTGCAACTTCCAGTTCKAAGCAGTCACACTAAGTTTTCCTAGTCAGCCCCAGGCCACATTTCCATCCCACTTCTCTTCCTCCTTCCCTGAGTTAATCCAATCCCAGCCTCCCACCTGGAGCTGCTCCCTCCTGCTGCCCCCTTGCCCTGCGCACCACCAGCTGATGGGCACGGCCCAAGGTAGAGGAAGWGTTGGTTTGCTCTGCTTTCCTTTGCACAGACTATTTGAATGCAYCTCAGGCCAACCCCTGCTCAAACCCATCTTTAAATATTGAATGAAAACCAGAGTAATGTCAGAGCCAGACATGTCAGATTTTCTTCATCCCTGACCTATTCCAGACTAATTTCCACCCTGGGGGTTTAGCYGTTTTTCTTGAGAGACTGCTGACTGAGAGGCAGAAAGAGGGATTTGAAACCAAGTCCTCAGCAGCACAAACTAAAGAGTCAACAGGTAAGGGCAGGCTAATGTGTTGGCCAAAAGATTGATGTGGGTTTCCACTTGCCTGCCTCTGCTTCCTCCACCAGCAATTCATGGTTTGTGGTGCTGCCATCACACTCCCCAACATGTGAACTCTTCACTGCTTTCCCTGCCTCAGGTTGTTCTGGAATAAAACAATCTTCAATTATTTCTCTCCTTCCCCCCACCCCTCTTTTGTGCCATATATCATTTTTTAATTAAAAAAATGCCTTGTGGAAGTGAAACGGGCTATTAAATGTTTTGGTCCATAATTAACATCAAACCCTTGACTTAAAATCTTTATGGGTTGAGTGATCTTCCTTCGCTGTTGCACGGATAACACTGCTCAACTCCTGGTGGCCCAGGGGCTTCAAATCACCCCTTCAAAGGGAAAACAACCCAGAAAGTCCTCACCAGGAACTCTGACCCACCTTGGGGCCATCAAACCACCCCCTGCACCCAGCAATTCCCCAGGGAAGGATATCAAAAGTGACAGCAGGAGTCGCACCCCTTTGCCCGGGGGAAAGGATGCAGGATGCAGTGCTGGGTGCTGSAGGGAAGTTATCTCCCTGCACAAATCACCGCCTGGCAAATTCAGCAGCAGCCGTGCAGATAACGCCGCGCCCGCTCCCCCGGGAGCGCTGTCACGGCGGTGGCAGTCCCCATCACGGTGACAGGCGGCTCAGGGGGAGCAGACAGCAGTGGGCATGAGTTACTGGGGGCTTGCAGCACGTTTCTCACCTTCCTTTCCCAGCTCCCAGGGGAAGGGTGTCTGCTGGCAGGCTGCCTTTTGTGCTCGTGTTGCGGGTTGGAGACAAACGTGGCACCGGGGAGGGGACAGCGGGGTCCTGTGTGTTGTCCCTGCAGCACAAGCTCGGCAGGCACACTTCGGTTGATGCTGGAGGTGTCTCCAAATCACTGCCCAGGGCAGGCTGCTCCCCACCTCCAGCCCAGGTACTCAGATTCAGCAAGCCACTGATCATCACTACTGATGGATATCCCAGGCAGACACTCACAGCCTTCTCTAGAGGACTTGRGGGTTGAGTTTTGAATCCCCTGGTGACTCTCAGCATTTGCTGTAATAAATTAATAGCATTTCATAGCCTGGATCACCATCCAGCATTGGCTCTCAGCAGAAATGACACATCTGTTGGGGCTGCTGGCAAATTTCAAGCATATTTCCACCCACACTCTAAAGGTGGAAACAGCACTGGAACTGGTCTTTGGTCCTGATGGATTTTATGGATGACCAGCYCTTGTTTGAGCTGATGAATGCAGCTGCCACCTTGCCAATTTATGGCATTATTCTTTCTGGGCACCTTCACTGGCGCATTTGTTCTGGCCATTGGACACTAAGTGACAACTTCCATATTCTTGGCTTTCTGAATGGAGCTGGAGTTAGGAGATACTGCTGTTCTCATTAGGTCTCTGCTGTGTACTTAGCTATTAGCCTGCTCTTGCTAAGCAGCTCTGGACTGTCTTTTAGGCTTTGCTTGTACATGGGATGAGCTGTCAATTCAAAAACCCTTGGCTGTATGTCATAGCCTGGCTGTCACTCAGGCACCTCATAATAGCGAGGACATCAGAAGTGAGCACTCTCCAAGGTATGAGAAGATGGTCGACTTTCAGCACTTTTCTATTTTTCTCTTGAGCCTAAAATGAGTTTTTTCCTTGAAGGAATCTTGGTTCACCTGGGACAGGATCCAATTGCAGTCCCCAGGGTTACATTGGCATGGCAGCTTGGCCATCCTCTGTAATSCATCTTCTCCTTCCAGCTCCAGCTCTTGAGAACCTGAGAAAAAGGCCAGGCTGTGGAGGGGACACTCATCTCTCCAGCAAGAGCTGCTTGGCACAGCACTGCCCCACCAGCATCAACAAGCCAGGTGTGCTGCCRTTGTGTCCAGAAGTCAGATTGTGCCACAAGCACAACTAAGGATTCACAGTGTGCAAAAAGGAGGGCAGAAGCAGSCTTGGCTCCATGGCCTGTGTTAAAATGAATCCAAGTCCCAGTTTGCTGCTGTTGTAGAGTGGAAAAGAACTGGCACCATGTTCCCCATGGCAGGGCTTGCCCATACCAGAGCATCCTGGGGGGAACTGGAGAGATATTTTAATAATCTMAGTATTAGTTGCATCCCCAGTCCCCCCTCCTTGAGACTGATGCCGGGCAGTGAGGCTGAAAATTAATTGCTTACAGGGTTTTAATTTTTTTCAKTCTTTCTTCCTTTTTCTTCTTTTTATTTGATTCTCATCTCAGCTGTATTAAACTTTAAATCAATAGAATGTGGGATATACAGCAGGGATTCTGCCAGCTCTCTTCTGCTCTCCTCCACTTCAGTCCCAGCTCTGTGGGTCAGCAACAACATTTGCTGCACACAGCCAAGAGCCTGTGGAGAAAACAAAGCTGGGAAGAGTCCATTTTTCTGCTGCTTTGTTTCCAATCCTGCCCAGGAATGGAATAAACTCAAACAGGCACTGTTTCAATCAAGCCAGCTTCTGCTGAGTCAGCTCCATTTAAAACTTGGCCTTTCCAAAAACCCGCAACCCTCAGAAAGCCTGGCCAAGATTCTATGGGTAAATATAAAATGAATTAGGAGGCAGGTTTTTAAAATAAATGATTGCTCTTGGAACCCAGGGGTAATAATAATTCCTCAGGGGARCACAGAATCTCTTAATCAGTAGCCCCAAAGTGCCTGCTCAGCAGCACAGTGGAGGTGCTGCTGAGTGGAAGTGGATGGAGCTGCCCTTGGACACTGGTGGATCCCCCATCCTGGCCACTGGCACAGTGGCTGCTGCTCAGTGGGGGCACAGCTGGGTTGGAGGAGCCCTGGTTTTTGTTTTCTTTTTGTCTCTCTGCTAGCAATAATTCTGCGAGCTGGCTGGAAAAAACATCTCCAGGCAAGTCTGTGCACTCAGAACTGGTGATTCAACCCCACCCGAGTGTCTGGAGGAGTGAGATTGGTTTTGTTGTTGTTTTCAGCAAGGACATTATCAAGCAGGTTTCATTTGGATGGTGTCATTTCAGCTTGACTGTGTGGCATGGCTGGGATGCTCCGCTTCGTTTGTGTTACAATTGAGTGACTGAAAGAGATGAGAGGGAAAAGGAAAATCAATTTTGAAGTATTYCTTTACTGCAAGAAAAATAACCCAGAGTGTTGACTTGTGCCCCTAGTCTGCTACCAGATCAAGTTTTGCTATCTTGAATCTTCTCACCAGCCAAAATGTCTGGGATTTGTCCAGCCAGCTGAAGTGATTGCTGCAGGATGATCTCACTTTGGACAGCCCAGGAGCTCCAGACTCATGCTGAAGGCACCACAGGGGCATGGAGAGGCTTCAGCCCTGCCCCAGGACAGCCCCCTCCCCCCATGGATGTTTGCCAGCCTGTCCCCAMACATTTGTGTTTGTAGTGACAGAGCCCCTCCACCTCCCAGGTAACCACTGCCTTGCTCCACGAGCCCTTTTTGTCCCCAAGTCTAACCTGATTTCTCTCGCTGTAATTTAAGCTGATTATTTCTTGTCCTGTCCACCATGGTCATAAAGAGCAGATTATTCTCTTCCCCTCAGAAGCAGCCTTCTAAGCACTTGAAAACTGTTATCACATCTCTTCTTCCATCATCTCTTTTAGGCAAAATAACCCAGTTCTTTCAATCTTTCTTTGTAGGTCATGTCTCACAGACCTCTGATCATCCTGTTTGCTCTGTGCTGCCTGCAGCAGCGCCGCCTCCTTTCTGGTAGGAGCTGCCARTGCCAGAATCTCCTCCAGTGCTGACCTCACCAGCCCTGAACAGATAAGAAAGATGATTTTGTGAGGCTCCTAGGCCACATTGCAGCTCCTATACCSCAGGGCTCTGTCTGCCTCTTGACGTGACACAGATACTTTGTGTTCAGCTTGTGACCCACGATAATTTGCAGACCTTTTCCTGGGGAGCTACTGCTCGTGGGCTTGGTGTTTCCCAGGAGGTTATGAGGTGAATAGCAAAAGGCAGGAATGAAGCATCTCAAATATTGTGTTCTCTTGTGTTTGTCAGTCTCTTGCAGGTGCTGATTTTGGTGTGTTCATGCATTCAAAGCACACCTCTGGTCAGACTTTTGACTAGGCTGTGTGTTACCTGGGTCGGATGTAACTCTGTCCATGCTGAAGAAGCTTTATTGATGATCCTTTCAGTTGCATTACCTCATAATTTCTAGTGTTTYATCTCTTTTGAGCATGTCCTTTTACTGTCTAAGACATGCTTGTGTTTAGCACTGGTTAATCAGCATTTTATGCAAAAAGAACGAGATTTTCAATTTTCTGCAACCAACAGGGCATTGAAAAACCTGTCTCCATCCCTCAGGAGCTGTTTTTAGAGTGAGCTGAGCCTTTTTCYGTGACTTGACTTTTTCTCCTTGGAAACTGGAGATTCCTGTTCAGAAGGACTCTGTAGTGGAAAGCTGAAGGCTGGTCCCTGGGGCTCAAACCCACAGGGACTCAGTGCAAGGACTCCAGATGATCCCAGGAGGAGCACTTCCACCACCCAGCCACGGAGTCAGTCTCCAATGAATATTTAAACCGTTTATGCCACGTGGAAAAGCCCAAACCCCAGAGATGGGGCAGCWCTGATGCTGCTGCTCAGCGAGGCAAGGGACAGAGGAGGGGAAAGGAGCCCCCCGTGCTTCAGGTGAGCCTGGGCCAGAGCCAACCTGCCAGCAGCCCTGCCTGACTGCCTGTCCTCCTCCCCAGGGGCTGTCCCAGGAGCAGCTTTGTTCTCCTGCAGGCAGCAGCTGGAAATCCCAGTCATGCAGAAGGTCCCGAGGGGAGGGAAATGCAGGTCACAGCCGGGACAGACGCTCYAGCCCGCGGAGCGCGTGCCAAGGTTCTTGGGCTGTGACAGTAATTAATGTGGACACTGCTGGTAATGGCAGAGCTGGTGCTTCAAGTAAGTGCACAGAGGCAGGAAATGAACCCCATGGGTTTTTAAGGTGTCAGCTGTTTCATGGGGCAGCTGCAGAGACTGGAACTCCTTCGTCAGGCAGGTCCTGCCCGCGGCTGGGTGCAAACAGCACTGCTGCCATGTGCCATGGGCTGGGCCTGCCTTGCTGCCTGCAGGGAGATGGCCCTGGGAAGCTGGAAGTGGTCCCAGTTCAGTGAGTGTGTTAGCAAGGCTGTGGGTGGCAGTGGATATTCAAGCATTCAGCCAMAAGGTGTGTTTTAGGGTGGTGATGCAGATGAGGGTCTCTCTGTTGCTGTCTGCAGTGTTCAGTCCATGATTCCAATGGGTCCCAACTCAGCAAAGCATGTTTGACTGCAGGTSAGGGCATTTCCACACCAAACCCTTCTCTTGAAGTGAAAGAACCCCTTTTTGTCCAGGACCAGAGTGGTATTTCTAGCATTTGGGAAACCAYCCTGTTCCCACTAAAAACCAGGTGTCTCTTGTCCCCAGTTCCCACACAATCAGTACAGAGGTTGTAGCAGAGAAGGTGTTTTTATGGGCTGCTCTCTCCCTTCACAGTTCTAATTAAGTTGTATATTTTGGAAGTAAAAATGTCCTTTTTGATGATATTGGTCAGGAAAGCTCTCCAGCATCTCCAAGTAAAGAGCAGGGRAGAGGCAAGTGATCAAAGGAAGGCTGTAATGAGCTATCAGAGCAAGCCCAAGGTCAGTGGGGGCAAAAGGGCCATTGTCACACTGGCTCGTGATGCTCAGCTGTGTCCCTGCTCCTGCACCCTCCCATCCTCATCACTGCAGCTGAGGGTTTGGGTCTGCACTCCCTAAAAACGCTCAGGTGTGGACAGACCGTCCCTGCCACATGGGCAGCATGCTCCAAACCCACACGATAGAGAGGAGGGGTGCTCCCCTCCCTTTGGGGTGGGGACAGACACACGCCAAGACCCACGCCCTTCTCCCCACAGGGTAAGAGTATCAGGTTGCTCTGGAAGSACTGCAGGAGTCGGGAGAGGCAGCAGGCAGAGATCTGGGGCACTGATGAGAGGAAATCTAGGGCATCAAAGAGCAGAGATCGGGATAATCAAGGAGAAGAGATCTGGGGCATGGAGGAGCAGAGATGTAGGTAAGCAAGGAGCAGAGATCTGGGGCATCAAAGAACAGAGGTGTGGATAATGAAGGAGCAGTGATCTAGGGCAGGGAGGAGAAGGGGCCTAGGTAATGAAGGAGTAACRATCTAAGGCATCAAGTGGGGTTGCTGTAGGACATGAAGGAGAGGGGATCTGAGGCACTGAGGAGAGCAGTGCCAGCAAGAATTTGGAGACAGGGCTAATGCCCAGCCCTGACCAGCATTTCATAGTCCAGGATAGAGGGGAACAAACTTCCACAAGAAACACTATGCAGCATGAAAAGCACCCAGGGTTGTTCAGGACAGCTGAGCCTTGACTGGCAGCCCTTGGCTTCTCCAAGGAGGAACCCTGGAGTTGCTTCAGCCAGCAGGAGGGAGCCTGCCTCYCCATCAGCAGGCACCAGCAAACATGATCTGTCTGAAAAAATAGAGCCACGTTAACAGTTATTGATCTATAACTTTTAACCAATTTCTTTTTTACAATATTGGATTGCATGCTAATATTAGCTTTTTATGGTTGGCACTAGGCAAACTCCACTCCATCAGCGAAAAACAGCTCCTGTGGGCCAATCTGCACCTCCCATTGAGCTGAGTGATAGAGGACTGGAACAATATTTTTTGACAGATCAGTTCCTGTTCAGGGTAGCGGTGGCCATTATGCAAATTGAGCTATAAGAAGTTTAAAAGTCTGGAACCATTATATTTCTTTATTTCATTAACATCAATGCAAGCAGGCGAGTTAATACAACAGAGTGATCCCATTCCAGGGCTTGCACARAATGGTCCCCCCATCATTTAACAGGACTGGTGATTTCCCCTACACRTGCTGCCAGCAGCTCTGCTGGGGCACTGAGGCATTTTTTGCATCATGCAGCTGGGAGAGGGGTGGGTGGCAAATGTCTGTGAGCAGATTAGTGCACAGGAATCCTGTGCCTGAGCTGGCAGATGGCTGGGAGGGCCCTGCTCCTGGCAGCAGGCAGGCATCCAGGAGGATGGGGACAAGTAAGGGATGCATTACAAGGGCCTGATTTCCCACTGGTCCTTGGGGATCTGCTGCCCCACCTCGGAGCACCTGCACAAAATCTCCTCTGTGGTTTCCCCACCCCTAATTCTCTGCTGGGGCAGAGCTGCCCTGGAGTCACAGAGTGCACAGGGGCACAAGCACTTAGGATTCAGGTTTACAGGGCAAGGCAGCACRAGAGCACAGGGTTAAGCCCATTTCCTCCAGCTCTGGTGCTGGACACACACGTTTTCCCACACAATATGAGGAGCTAAGCATTGATATAATACAGGCATGATGCTATAAAGAGCAGAGATCAGTGCTCCAGCACATGCCCTGACACCCAGATGGTGGCCACTCTCCTCCTCCTCCATCATATCAGCATCATATCAGCACCACCACAATCACAGGCCTTCACAGACATCCCCATGCTCCCACATATCCCTCACCTCCACCAAGACACAGGGGCATTCACTAAATCAGCTTTGCTGAAGAAGAACACACATCCCACTTTGTGGCCCCCTTCAGCTGGGGGTATCTGCACCTCTTTGCAATTAGAAAATTAGCATACAGTGCAAGGRAATTAATGCAAGGGCTGAGCCCCAGGACCCCGTAGTTTTAAGGAGGGGTGTGGGTGATGCCTGGTCACCCACAAAAGCCAGCAACTGTGTGAGAAGCTGATTCTTTCCCACACCCTCCTCCTGCCATACAGCTCCCACACCAGACACAGCCATGTGCAAACTCACACTTGTTTGCATAAATCTGGAAAATAAAGATCATGACGTGCCACACTAATGGATCTCAGAACTACAATAGCTCCATTATAAGTGGCAATGTCTTGGAGAATTACTGCTAAAGACTCTACCTTTTTAGTGTTGAAACTTTTAATTGATTTTAAAATACACGATCAATCACAGTTAATCAAGGAATCATGAAGAAGCTAYCGTACTCAAATACACAAAGACAGCATATAAACTACAATTAATGACCACTTAAACAATGGGGGGAATGAAAATAGGATTATTTATTAGTGTTTATGGACAGTAATGGATAAAGTAATGAAGCAGTAGCATGGTGGTGTGTTAGAAGCTGAAGTTGGTGATACTTAACACCAAGTGGTCATTAAGTGATTTTTCAGTGAATGGGTCAATGGCACAATTTAGAGCAATCTTTTCCAAGGAAGGAGATGCCTTTTCTCCCTTCCTCTAAACACTACCATGGCCCTGCAGCTGCTGGTGGAGGTSATCCATCCTGAAGGAAGGATGTAAAACATAATTCCTAGGTTCTCACCATAAACCCCATCCCTATCCTGGGGCCAGTCAAACCTGTCAGGTACAGCTTTGCTCTATGGCAGGGGGACCTGGAGCCCCMCAACAAAAACACCTCTGGGCTGCCTTCAGCCCATCTGTCACCTGGCCTCAGTGTTAGGTGGAGTGGTTAAAACCCCAGTTGAGTGCCCTGTCCCATCTTTGATGAGCCAGTTCTTTGTGTCTCAGGGTGGCAAACAGCGTGATGGGCCAGAGAAGGGCAAGCAAAGCAAGGGCTGGGGGTTATTTAAACCTGAGCCAAGGACAGTGAGCTTGGGCAGGGCAAAGGAGGTAAATTCCATGGAGGYATCTTGAGGCTCCTGAGGTCTGTCCTTGTCCACAGCTCCAGGTGGTCTGTCCAGGATTTAGTACAAAAGGCTATTTTGTCTAAGCTGGCTTTATTCCCACCCACGTAGCAGGAGCCTTGCAAGCCTTGCACTGCTGAGGCACACACTGACACAATCCCACCTGGGCTGCCTGCAGACCCACTTTGCTCTCTGCTGTCTTGGGTCAAGACCTTTCTGTGCCTCCAAGCAAAGCCTGCTGTCCCCAGGGGCAGTCAGAGGCACAGGGAGGTGGCATTCACACAGGGAGCAGTGGCAAAACCCCATAATASAGCCCTTGCCTTCCTGCTGTGCAGTKKGYAGCTTTGCAACCACAGCTCTTTRGTTCTCTAAATTAATAAGCAGCACCCAGATCCCCACTCCTCCCTGCCTGGAACAAGGTGCAGTGGGGATTATGGGATGAAACAGCTCCTGGTAAGGAGAAGGGGAGTGTCCAGAGGGAAGTTTGTCCTGTTGCACCATTCCCTGGRAGGCCAGTGCCACCTAACTCCAAARGACACCACCAGCACAATCCACGTGCTGGTGTCCCTGTGGAAAGGTGGGGACTGTCCCTCCTCCTCTCCTGGGGCAGGGGTGTGGGGATATTCCTGTGCTCAGATCTTTCTCTGGTGAGATGGAGGTCTCATGCTTTGACCAAGGGCTGCTTTTAGCACTGGACTTAAACTGCTATTAGTCATCTCAGATCTCTGAAAAGGTGCTGACAGCAGGTCAGCCCCCATAACCACATCTTCCCTGGGGCTTTGGTGGGGGCTGAGGATGCTGCAGCTCCTCTCTCGCAGCCCTGCCTGCCGGCAGCTTCCCTTCCCACAGTGCTTGTGCTCGCTCGCATGGATCAATGTCTTCCTCTCCTCCACCGTCTCTTTTATTGCCTTGCAAGTTGGCCCCAGGATGTTTTATCACACCACAGCACATAATACAAATGAAAAACAAAGGGGAAAAGTTTGAATCATTTTTTTAATATATTCATCCCTGTGCTGGGGAACAATGATCCATCTGATTAAATCCGCATGCTGGAGTTTATTAAACCAGGTTGGCCTCTCGCTTTCTCTCTCCTTTAGGCAGGGACAGGCTCATTAAAATGAACACGCTCTGCTCCCTYCCCGGTGCAATCCTGCTTCACACAGTCCCTGTGCTGCTGCTATCTCAGAGACATCACCAGGAGCTGATGAATAGGGCTCTGCAGCTCGGTTTTCCCTGGCAGCAGCACGCCAGCCCAGCCAAGCCGTGGCTTTTTGGCAAAGGGCAGGAGATGCCACAGCTGATGGGAGCACACATCCAGGGAAAGYCCCCTTAAAACTGGAGGGAGCTGGGGGAGCTGGGTGTGGCCACCTCACTCAAGCCCTATCCGAGCACCTGATAGGTTATTTACCTCCTCCTGGGCTCTGCTTCCCATCTGGAAMATGGGTTTCACGGGCACTGCTCCCCCATTAGGATAATTAATGGCTACAAAGCACTTTGGATCCTGCGCTAAGAATAAACCCATCAGCARCGACAAGGTGACAAGTGGGCATCTGAGACACTCTCTCCCTGGGACCAGGTCCCTGTGTAGGCTCCTAATCCTGCCAGCAGCTGCTGTCCCTGCAGCTCCAGCTCCCCTTGGGCTGCCTCAGGAGGGTCCCCAGCCCACCCAGTCGCCCTCACCAGGAGGCAATTCCAGCAGGCTGGTATTTGCTGCAGCTCCTCTTCTTCCTCGGGAGCCCTTCAGAGGCAACCTAAGTCTGTTCCACCCTGGCAATAACAGTGGCTTAGGCCCTGTAATCCCTCCTTTACTTGACTTTGGGTTATTTTGAGCAGGAGATTAAAGGAGATTATCTGCATCACCTGAGATGCTGCACTTTCTATCTCTACCCCCTTTCCTCCATCCCCAGGGGCTCACCCAGGCCCAGGCAAAGAAACCCCTCCCTCCTCCCCATATCCTCTGGCACACTCTTGTCTCGGGACAGCTGTCTGTCCACAGGGTGCTGCCATGTGGTGGTCCATCACCAGCCTTGCTTCCCAAATCCAGCTCTCACCTGGCTGCCCATGTGTCCTGCCTGCTGAGCCAAGGCCAGAGATGCTCCACAGCAGGGGAAGACAAAGGAGGGCACCCCAGCACACTGCAGCACTAATTGGGATTAGTTCTGGAGGCTTCTTGAGGAGGAGGTGATAGCAGAGAGGATAAAGAAAGTCCTCCTTAGGGCACTAGGAGCTTGGCAGGGTGTGCTGGGTTCAACAGCAGACAGTTACTGCCACAGCCAGAGGATGGAGAAGGATTGTCTGTTTGGGACATCTCACACTATAAAAAAAATCCAAATTACACAGGAAAAGCACTGAAAAATGTGCTTTTGATGAGGAATCCCCCKCACCTGGCAGCATCCAGCCATGGGCAGGGGGCTCCTTTCCATGTTCTGGGGACCATGTGCTGTTTTCCAGCTCACTTCAGCTTGGAWTCAGCAAAGCACTTGGTGCTGGTTTGAATTCCTCCCCGAACCCTTGCTGAAATCAGCAGCCTTATTAAATGAAGGTCCAAACAGGCAGAGCTACGAGCAGTGACCAGAAATGTTAATTTACCTTCCTTAATGACTGAGAGATGCTCAGACAGCCCAGTGGGGAGGAGCASGTACCTCGAGGCAATTGTTCCCCTGGGAAGCAGACTCCCACACGTGGCATGGCACCAGGATGTGAGTGTGACCTGTGCACACGTTCATGGCAAGCTCGCACCTTCAYGGGCTGTTTTCCCTCATTTCAGACTGCACCAGCCCAGAATCCATCTGCCACCCTGGAAATTAATAGCAATCATTAAACAAAAAGAGCTGGCAAAAAGAAGCCTGAGGTGAAAAGCAGCTATTTCTGCCAGAAAAAAAATTAAAACTATTTAGACATACAGAAAGTCATTTATTACTGTGAAGTCCTCCCTCCACCTGGGGTTTAAATCTCATTACMGTTTGTCCAAAACAGATGTTACCCTTTTAGCAGTAGATTATTAACAATAAACTCCAATCCTCCAAAGAGGCTAGGTGTTTTGGGTTCACTTGCTGTTTGGGCTTGGGTAACCTCCACAGGAGATGTTTGTGAAAAGGACAGGCAATCCAAACATTGGCACAGCTCCCTGCTCCTGTTGTTCTTGTTCTTGGACTCAAAGTTTCTTCCCACTCCCCATAACTTGTGGACAAGCAGTGAAACAGAGGCCCAGAGAGTGGCCACAGGCCTGGCTGAGGAGCAGACAGGATGCTGAGGAAGGGCTCTGTGTGCTGCAAGCCCACTGAGGCACCAGTGTGGTGCCTCCTRCTGCTGCTTTTCCACCATCAGTTTGGCACTGACCACGTGCCCAGACAAAACCAGTTTCTTTTGGAGTCTAGCTTTGTGCACAACCCATTTTTTTACAAGCTTTTCTGTGTCTAGCCACACACTTTTAGGTGGAAGGCTGTTTGCTTGAGGTTTAGGCATGCTGTCATCATAAAGGAAAGCCAGTGGTCCCTCATACCTTTGGCTGAGTATCCTCAATGGGCAAAGATGGGCTCTGCTTGWTCCCACCAGTGCTTGGGCAACTCCAGTGGGAAATCAGGTAGTCTTGTGASAAACACTGTCTGGCACCACRTTTAACCAGCCAAGCCCACAGTGGRRTRTCTTTGTTCTGTTTAGRTTTAGCAGAATAAAGATACCTGCTCAGGAATCTAGGAGCCTTTAAATCACRCTGTAAACATAATCAAATGAGACATGAATATCAGCTCCAAGCACATATGGCCATCTGGCTGCCCAGCCATCTCCCTGACCATCTCAGGTAGCAGGAAGCACATTCCCAGTGTTTTCCAGAGGCACTGCTGGATAGATGTTCTCACARTGCCTCTCAGCATGCCTGGGAAGGCAGTGAGAACCAGCTATTTTGGGACTGTTGATGGTGAAGGCAGTACCAGCATCTCAGGGCTGCCTCAGRAAACACTTTTTGCTATCAGTACAATTTTTCCTGCGCCCCAAGGGAAGCATCAAGGGTTCTCCTGGGCCATGTATGTCTGTGAGTACTTACTGCTGGCAGAGAACCTTTCCCYCAGCACAGCACATCTCAGGCCTTCAGGCTTCACAGCTTGTACCCAGTTCCTTCATGGAGCCCTGAGGGGCCCRAGGGGAGCCCCAGGAAAGCAGTGTACTCACTTCCCTGCAGGTGCAGGGTGTTCTTGGGATGAATCTGTTACATGTCTTTTCACGTTGTGTCAAAGGCATGATGGAATAACTGCAGGGGCTGTGCTGGTGGGAAGAAAAGGCTGCAATTCATGGCTGAAATTAGGCCATTAAAGAGCAGCTGAGGTGAATAAATGCACACAACCATCTTGTGGTCTCTGCCCTCTGCCAGAGGGTGCAGTCTCACATCCCTGTGCCTCCTCACGTGCTAATCTGCACCAGCCCTTCATCCTCTCACTTCCATCCCAGACCTGCAACATCCAGGCCACCACCWCCAGGCTGAGTCCACTGATCCACCTCCCAAATATCCAAATAAATGGGTATTTGTTTGTAGCCTGGGTATCTGACCCTTGAGGAGTGTCCTATTAGGGAAAAAAAAAAAAAGAAAAAAAAAAGGTGAGTGCATATTTCTGTTGAAACAACAGACACCCAGCCTGGTAAACTGTTTTTCTGTAGAAACACACCATCTGTTTGGGTTCAGAGGGCAGGGCTGGAAATGCTGATGAGGACCTGAGCTGGCCTAGGGAAGGGTCTCCTGCAGGGGTGGACAAATGTGAGCTGCCCCAGCAGAGCCACCTGCAGGAGCAGGGCTGGGATGGGTAGGCTGTACRTGGAAGGTGGTCATGCTTGGTTTCCTCTGCAATGCTGTTATCCTGAATAAACATTAGATTGGTTTTGGAGGGCTGCCCAGATGATCATTAACCTTCTCCTGGCCCATGACAAGAAGCCAGCCTGCAGCACTGAGCTAAAATTAGGCTTGTAGGGCACTGGGGCTTGCCAGATATAGCAATATGTGGGCAGAAACCCCCTTCAGAAAGTGGGTAGCCAGAGGGTCCAGCCTTAAGCTGGGCTCATCAAATCCAGAGGACAAGAGCTACATCATTAAAAAATCACAAGATAACCTGGATTGGAAGAGACATCTGTAAGTGTCCAATCAGAAAAGCAGCACCAGCTTCCAAGGTGAGTGAGTCAGTGAGAGGTTAGCAGAGGTATTTGCTGACAGCACAGACRTAACAGCTCCTGTGTGCATGACACATGCTGATGGAAAGGTGAATTCAGTTCTGCCTGCCCAGAGATCACAGATCATCACCATGAAGTCCTTCAGGAACTGTGTGTTTTCTTGTCCATCTCTCAACACTCAGCATTACAGCCTGCCTAGAAATTGTGATGTTGCACTGGCCAGAGACCCCTAAGGGCAGGACAGAGGGGGAWGTTTTCTTCTGCAAATACAACCATAAGAAAATCAGAGTGAAAAAGACACTTGCACCTCTTAAAAAAATTTCTAACAGCTCACTCTTTCACAGATCCATCACCAGATTTTCCCCTGTGGGTRAAAGTGGGTTTTCCCATCTGGGAGGCGAAGGGTTATGCAGGCTTCCTGCAAAACTAAATTAATGAATGGAAGCTGTAAAGCCCTTTTCCAAACAGCAGCAAAGATCTGAGCGAGGATGACAATGCAGGGGAGGCAAGGCTCAGCTCAGATTGTCACTGCTGAGGAGCACCAGCAGCTCCACTTCCCAGCGTGGGGCTGGCTCCCTCCATTGCATCGGTGCTGGAAAAGCATCCTTTGATCTTCAGCACTATTTCCAGGGGAAAGCAGGACTCTTCTTTCTGCACCAAACCTGTGCTTTTCCCCAGCCTACCACCAGCATAACCATCCCATAACGAAGCTGTGATTCACAGTGATTATTTCTAAGGAAAAATCCCATCCATAAAGTATTAGAGAGGCTTTCTCCCATGGAAACACACTTTTCTTACTGCTRGAGTCGTACCTGATCAGAGCTCTTACTTCTCTACATCCCCTAAAACCTTTTTCCTCTTCACCTTCCCCTAACTGTGTCCCTCTCATCACATTTCTCAGCTCCTGGAGGGCTCATCTGCACTGTCAGGGGCTGCAGCTGATGTTCCACTGCTGCTCGTGCYGATGTTTTGGAAGGCTGGTTTAATGCACAGGTACCCCAGCTGGGCTTAAGAGGTTGCTCACTAAGAAGATCATTTATGCATTTACTTAAACTCAGCAGAGGCTTCTGCTCAGCAGCCCACAGCAGCATGAGATAGGGTTGTCATCTCAGCAGACCCTGGAAACCAAGCAGCATGAGATGGATGTAAATGACTTCAGACTGCAGCTGAGTAACARCAGAATGGTCTTATTTTCTGAAATCCCAACAGTTTGTCTTAAAAATATTGTGATTTTAAAACCAGAATTTATCTTGCCATAAAAAAAAAAAAAAAGGTTCTTAAAATGTCTGTGCAAACAGGTCTGTYCTGGCCATTCCCAGGCTGCAGCTCTGGCCTCATCCTGGCTTTTGGAGGCACAGCTGCTTTGAACCAGGGCTCCCCTCAGACACTACAGCACCCAAGTTTACTGCTAAATTAAATGAGATTGAATATCAGCGCCCAGTGGAAATCATAACTTTTTCAATCAAGCTTAAAATAGGAATAAACCAAGGAGAGATTKGCCCCAGCACCAGACAGAGCTCATGAGTGTTGACATACTGGTAATATTAATGTCCCTGTATAGAGACCAAGAGTGTCATTTCTCTTTGTTTTTCCCAGTGTCTCCCAGAAAAGTTATCTCTGTGCCATCCCTCCCACCTGGATACTTGTCATACAGTCTGTGACCTCCCAGAGTCCCAGTTAAAGCTATCCTGGATGCAGGGCTGGGCACTTCTCTCTCAGGCTCCCCTTCACCTCTCTGCTTCATTCCTTCTTAATCTCTCCTCAGACCTCAGTGGAAAATATATCTCTTCTCCCTTGCCTGTTTTTCTTAAATAATAAATAATAGCAGGAGAGAGAGCAGAATTGACTGGAGAACTCTATTATCTAGCACTGAGGCGTTTGGGAATAATATTGGATGCATAAAATGCTGCCTAAACCCTGCTAGTGAAGGGTATTAGGACCAGGATGTCTGGATATAAAATTAACTTGAATTTTTTGGCCTGAGCACCTTTGTTATCCAGGGAGGTTGTGATTCTGACCAACATCACCCAGCAGGAGCCATGGAGCAAAGACCAGGAGTATGAAAGAGGGGAAAACCTGCCTCCTTTTCCCACCTGACATATACAGGATGGACATTAGCTATTTACAGGTGATTTCATCACTGTTAAAGGTTTTATCTGCCATCTTGGAGCTGCCTSTCCAGTTTATCTTACACATAATGAAGAACCAAGATTTACTTTAAGATCTGGTTCCTGTTAGCCAAATTTTCCCTCTTCTCCTGTTTGGGTGACCAAACACTCATGTTTGTAATGTAACACTCCCATTTTTCTCTGGCTCTCTTTGTAGTGGGGATAATTTTTTGATAAAACAGCCCAAGTGGCTGTGAAAGGRGATTTGAGAGAAGCTGGAGATGGAGTAGCTAGGGAAAAGGAAGTTGTGGAGATGCAGCAAAGCCAAGGAGAGGAGCACTGCTGTGTGCATACACACGCACACCCATGCGTAATCTTGCATTCCCTCAGTAAATGTAATCCACASTTTGAAATAACTCATTCAGTAGAATAACAAAATTAGGAACTGAGTGCCAGCTCCCTTCCCAGCCCCCATGGCTKCTTTGTTTGCTTCCTTGCAGCTGCTGCTCTGGTTTAATTTTCCAAGATGCCATTAGCTGGGAAAAGGAAGCAAAAACTTCCCAGCCAGCTTGCACTGGTTTTGGAAGCTCCAGTTTTGCCTTTTTCTTTCCACCTCCCTTGCTATGGGTTTTCAGCCAGGATAAAGGATGCTGCTGCTCATCCAGTGCAGGCTGCAGCCTCCAAATTCCAGCCATCCCTCTTTGCTGCTGGGTTGTTGACAGGSACCAGGGTTGGAGAAGTAGAGATGGGTAGGAGGGGAGCATATCACAAGTCAGGGCTTGTGATTAACAGGGAGAAGCATGGATCTTGGCTCCAGCAGAGGTACTGGATATCAGAGGCAATGTGCAGGAGGAGCAAGGAGTGAGGGAGTTGTCACTGGCTCTTTGCTGGCCTGTTAGCCACAAAAACCCAATATCATCTCAGCCTCTCCAATCATTCTGCCTCCTGAGAACACAAGGAAAGGGAGTTACAGCAGTGTCTGCAGGGCCCAGGTAACTGCAGGAGTGGCTACCMTGGCCTTGTCGTGCAYGTGGCCTGTTGTCATTGTCACCATGGTGCCACACTTCAAGGTATCTCTGACTGAGACTGAACCCATCATTGCAAAACATTTCTATTGTTATTCCACACTGTCTTCATTCCTACCTTTTTCTTTGTTCTCCAGCAGCAAAAGAGACCCCCAAATYGCCACTTTCCTGGTTGTTTTCCATGTGAGAGTTTTGCTGGTTTATTCCCAGGTTTTGTCAGCTCTGTGGGGGTTCARAGGACTGGAAAAAGCAATGTGCAATTGTGTTACCAGTAGAATAAACTYGACAACTGGGCAAAGGTGGGTCAGGCAGGCAGGAGAGTTAAACCACTGGATCCTTGTGGGATGTTCAGCGCTGGTGTTGCTTGGGCACACTCCCACACCCACCACGGGCTGGGATGGAGGCTCTGGGAAGCCAACAAGATGAACAATTATGCCTTTTGTGCAAAGAAACAAGACCCAGTTCTCCACTCACCAGTCATGTCCCAAGAATCTAATAAAAAGGGAGATTAGCCCCTCTTTCCTCTCTCACATCTCCTTAATGCTGTCATTTTATTCACACTTTGTAAAGCAAATAAACCAGCAAATTGGTTGCTTTAATGAGCTGAAATTAAACTCGGGCTGCTGATAAAATGCCATTTCTCCTTTCTGTTGTTGGGAAGGACTTGGCTGATAGGCAATGTATGGGAAAGAAGAGAAAGCATACAGTGGGAGCCTTGCTGAATGTGTTTGAGTCATTTAGTGCTGCTCTTCTTCATCCCCAGCACCTCCAATGAGATGGGGGAAGCACAAGGGTGCTCTAGGGGCAGGCTGRAGGGGATCAGCCTGGCAAGATCTGTGGGGAGTCTGTCTCTGCTCTTTGCTCATGGATGGTCCCACTCCACTGAATTCCCTCTGCCCACAGCCTTTCCCCAGGGAGGATGACAAGAACATTCTTCTGCGAGGAAAAGGCTGGTTTGGCTCTGCAGAGCCTTCCCAAACACAGGTTTGCCCAGACAGGGTGGTTGGGAAGCAATGGGAGATACAGAAGACAGAATAAGTGCTTGCTGAAGAGAATATGCCAAAGTGCATCCCTTCCTGCTGCCTGTGCTCAGTTTGGCAGGGTTTCCCTTGCCTGCAGGAATCCACAAGTCCRTGGAGGAGGACAGGGAGATGCTGGAATCAAGTGCCACCCTGAAGGGACAGCTGAGGCAAGCCATTGCTTATGGCTCTGCAGGTCAGAAATACCTTCATCCCACACCCTTAGGGGCAATACACATCCCCACAGGGTGCAGGAGGAGCTGGACACCAGGTAGAGAGCTGCCACACCTAGAGAGAAAGTCTCCACCTGCAACACAGTACGTGTGCTGGGATTTTCACCCCAACAAGAGGAGCTCAGGGCACTTTGCTTCAGTCTCCCACCACCCCATGAAGTTCTATSATTATCTCACGGTACCAGAGAGGAGGCTGGAGTGCAGAGAGGTTAATTGAGTTGTCTAACACCAGAGGGATGTAACAGCAGACGTGTTTCAGTCTGGCACTGCAGCCCGTGTCTCGCTGTGGGGATGGCAAGGGGGGGACACTCACCTGCAATCTCCCAGGGAGCACAGTCCCTCTTCCCTTCCTCGCTGGCTCCAAGGACTCAGCTGTGTTAAAATGGACTTCCAGGTACTGGCAGAGCATCCTCAGGGCAGTGACAGCACGCGGAGGACAAGGTGGCTGGAAAGTCTCATGTGTTGAGAGCTGATGCAAGAGAAGTTCTTGTTATTCGTGTAATGGAAGCCCGTCACTCATTGTTCACAGTCCAACCAAATAAACTGTTCTACTGCTTATTATTGCTGGCTTGTTTATGCCACTGAATGTTTGCTGGTTTTCCATACCTCTGCATCATTTCACCTGGGAGGGAGAGGCCTTGGAGAAAGCCAACATTCCCCAGCAGGGACAAGGACACTGGGTGGTTCACAATCACACGGGTGGGTTTTGCAAGGAGTGCCCTGRAAGGATTGCTCAGGTTGCCAGGAACAGGACAAGTGTTTGAAGCTGGGCTGTATCCCAGATGCCCCATGGCAGTGGAAGCAGAGAGACACGGTGTCCTCGGCCAGCACCCCTTGTGTGGGCACTGCTGCTGCGCACACCAGCACACGAGACAGTCAGGATTCCCCTCAGCAAAACGCTGCAGCATCCAATCTACATCAGAGCGYGTTGTCTAGACTTCATCTGCTCTCAGCGGAGAGGAACAGACACTTCTGGGGCATCACTCCTCTCCTCCTCAGGTAGACACCTAAATAGGTCAGACAAACGGTGCACTGGATGTGTGTTGGTCTCTCAACTGCCAAATAAGTGATGCTGGACAGGGGCTCAGAGGGTGACCTCAGTGGTCAGTGACCATCYCCCCTTGTGCTGCCAAATTGTGCTGGTGGCAGCCAAATAAACCAAAGGCTCCTTGAAAGGTGGTTGCCAGAATGAGAAGGCTATTGCCTAGCTAAGAGGAGAGTTGGGTGGATGTCCAACACCTCTGAGTGCTGACTCTCTTTCTTTTGGGCTTAGTTTGTGCTTGTGTTTTGTTTTGACCAGGTGAGCCGGCAGCGAGCTGGGACAGCCGAACACACGGAGTCACGGGGAGATGGGGACCAGCGCCACGATGTGCAGCAAAAACAAAACGAGGAGAAGTACTATAAAAAATGAGAGGAAGGCTTGTCTCTAAGCCTGAACAACTCCTCTGCACAGGCGCTTAACTTCATGACTCCCTCCTCGAGATGCCAGAGGCCTGGTGATGTGGGACCAGCCTCAGCCACCAAGGCCTTGGTAGCAGCCCCTGGCTGCTGGCTGCCGAGTACCGTGGGCRCCGAGCTCTGCTTTCTCCACGGACGCTTCCCTCCCGTCTCCGAGCCATGAGGAGAAGGGGGAGGCAAGCAAAGCTGCCGGAGGAGCACTAGCCCACACCTTCCCGGCCCCTGTCCTGTTCCCCGCTTCCAGCAGACCAGGAACCCCTTCTCCGTGCTGCCCTTCCAGATGGCAGGTCGCCGGTGGGCCGCGACGTCAGCCCTCTGCATGTGCGTGGCGGCCATGTCTCTCCTGCACGCCGGCGGGGTGCGGGCGGACTGCTGGCTCATCGAGGGGGACAAGGGCTTCGTCTGGTTGGCCATCTGCAGCCAGAACCAGCCCCCCTACGAGTCCATCCCCCAGCAGATCAACAGCACCATCGTGGACTTGCGGCTGAACGACAACAAGATCAAGAGCGTGCAGTACGCCTCGCTCAGCCGCTTCGGCAACCTGACATACCTCAACCTGACGAAGAACGAGATCTCCTACATCGAGGACGGTGCCTTTTCAGGACAGTTCAACCTCCAGGTGCTGCAGCTGGGTTACAACCGACTGAGGAACCTCACCGAGGGCATCCTCCGGGGCCTGGGGAAGCTGGAGTACCTCTATCTGCAGGCCAACCTCATYGAGACCGTCACCCCCAATGCCTTCTGGGAGTGCCCCAACATAGTGAACATTGACCTGTCCATGAACAGGATCCAGAGACTGGACAGCAACACTTTTCGGGGCCTAAGCAAGCTCTCTGTCTGTGAACTCTACAGTAACCCCTTCTACTGCTCCTGCGAGCTCCTCGGCTTCCTGCAATGGCTGGAGGCTTTCACCAACATGACACGCACCTACGACCGGATGCAGTGCGACTCCCCACCCGACTACATGGGCTACTACTTGTTAGGCCAAGGCCGGACTGGCTACCGCAATGCTCTGAGCATGCTCTCTACCCTTTGCACTGGCGGCTCCTACACTGTGATCCCTCGTTTTATCCCTCCCAGGTACCAGGTGACCACGGTGCCCTCCGAAAGCCCCTGCTCCGAGGAGGAGTGCTCCTCCGGCGACGGCACGACGCCGCAGTTCTCCCTCTTCACGCCCATCGGTGAGACGGAGGTGCGCCCCAACATCCAGGTGAAGCACCTCAACCACAACTCGGCCGTCCTCACCGTGCAGATCCCCTACCCCTTCAGCAAGATGTACATCCTCTCCCAGTTCGAAAACGGCTTCTCCTCCATGATCACCAAGCTCAGGAAGAAGGAGGAGAACATCACCGTGAGCAACCTAGTAGCACAAAGAGACTACACCTACTGTGTGGTCTCTGTTCACCAGTACTCCAAGTACAACCACACCTGCGTCACCATCACCCCCACCAGGCCCAACCGCAAGGAGCCAGTGCCCACCCCTTCCACTGCCACCCATTACATCATGACAATCCTGGGCTGTCTCTTTGGCATGGTGATTGTCCTGGGCGTGGTGTATTACTGCCTCCGGAAGAGGCGCCAGCAGGAGGAGAAGCACAAAAAGGCTGCCGGCAGCATGAAGAAGACCATCATYGAGCTGAAATATGGGCCAGAAATGGAGACCACCAGCATCACCCAGCTGTCCCAGGGACAGATGCTGGGTGGGGAGACAGTGACCCGCATCCCCTACCTACCTTCTGCCGGGGAGGTCGAGCAGTACAAGCTGATAGAGAGCAGTGAGACCCCCAAGGCCACCAAGGGCAACTACATGGAGGTGAGGACAGGTGAGCAGCCTGAGAGGAGAGACTGTGAGCTGTCCCTGCCGCCAGACACCCAGGGCTCTGTGGCTGAGATCTCCACCATTGCCAAGGAGGTGGACAAGGTGAACCAGATCATCAACAACTGCATCGATGCCTTGAAATCCGAGTCCACCTCCTTCCAAGGGGTGAAGTCGGGGGCCGTCTCCACGGTGGAGCCTCAGCTGGTGCTCTTATCRGAGCAGATCCCCAGCAAGCACGGATTCCTTTCCCCCGTCTACAAGGAAAGCTACAACCACCCCCTCCAGCGACACCACAGCATGGAGGCGGCCCCCAAACGCTCCAGCACCTCTTCCAGCGGCTCCATACGGAGCCCCAGGTCCTACCGCTCCGAGGGATCGGGCCACAAATCCGAAGCCAAATACATTGAGAAGACATCCCCCACCACCGACACCATCCTCACTGTGACGCCGGCCGCGGCCATCCTGCGGGCGGAGGCGGAGAAGATCCGCCAGTACAGCGAGCACCGGCACTCSTACCCCAGCTCGCACCCGGGGGAGCAGCACGACAGCATGGGCGGGAGGAAGCCCTCCATCCTGGAGCCTCTGACCCGCCCTCGCCCCAGAGACCTGGCYTACTCCCAGCTCTCCCCTCAGTACCACAACCTGAGCTACACCTCCAGCCCGGAGTACACCTGCAAGCCGTCGCACAGCATCTGGGAGCGCTTCAAACTCAACCGCAAGCGGCACAAAGACGAGGAGGAGTACATGGCAGCCGGCCACGCCCTACGCAAAAAGGTCCAGTTTGCCAAAGACGAGGATCTTCACGACATCTTAGACTACTGGAAGGGCGTCTCTGCCCAGCAAAAGTCCTGAGTCCTCACCCAACTCGTGACTTAACACACTAACTGGACCAAAAGAAATCCGCAGCAGCTATTTTTATTCAGACTGTCTTTGAAACAAAATAAAAATTAAAAAAAAAAAAAAGAGAGAGAGAGAGAGAGAGAATCAATAAAAAATAAAAGAGAGAACAAATAAAGAAAAAAAATCTATAAATATTCTATATAATATATAAAGTGAGATATTAAAATGTCCTCACGTTGGTGAGACATGCACCAAAATTTGATCACAAACTTTGCAAAGCAAACGAACTGTGGAGTGGGGGGAAAAAAAAAAGTTTTGTTTCATTTTGATTTTTTAAAAAAATATAAGAAAAAAGAAAAAATTGAATATAAAATGAAAATGAAAGAGCGGGCAGAGAGCTGAGGTCTGGCGTTTTCCAATATTGCATTGCATGAGTCCCTATTCCGTGATTTTGTGGATTCTTTGTGAACAGTTTGTGTTCTTCCTTCCTTCCCTTCCAAAATCAACAGCGACAAAAACAGCAACAAAAACCAAAAAGAGACCAGAAGGAGCTCCATCTTTTGGGCTGTTTTTGCAAACGGAGTCTTCCAGTTTAGACTTTCACCCGGTTGAAGGCCCGTTCACATTTTCACTCACCAAGAGGTTTTACCACACATTGCATTGTAAACCGAAGTCGTTAATTGTACAGAGAAAATTTCTATATTTGCAATGTTTGCTGTATAATGAGAAAGAGAGAGGAGAAAAAAAAATACTACATCTACTAAAAAAAAAAATATATATATATATCTATATTCACCTGTTTGTACCAGGTTTTAATCATGGATTTTAGAGAAAGAGATGGAGTTTTATTTGAAGGACTTTTTTGTCGGTTGGCTGGTTAATGGGGTATCTTTTGGAGGGAGGAGTGTTTGGATTTCTAAGTGTTTTGCTTCGATTTCTTCCACCAATTATCTGTGTCCAAGTTCTCATCTCTTCCAAGTGCTTGTACCCAGGAAAATAAATCCCTCGCCTTATTCCAGGTGGGACACCATCACCACCAGGARCTGGGAAGGGGATGAGAAGTGAAGGGCTCTTGGCTGAGCAGGTGCCACCATGCAATGGGATTTTTCCTGCAAATCAAAAGGTGTTGGTCTCTGCCCCTAAACAGATGTGTCTGGGCAGTGGTGGCCCTTGGCACCAGCCACTGAGGGGTGGATTATCCCCCCACTTTCAAGGCAGGGAGCCAGTGATGAGTTAGAGCACAAAGCCTCTTGCTGCTCTGCAGAGAAGGAGAGAATGGAGGGGTCATTTTGCTTTTGAGGTAAAAGACACTCAGCACTTACAGCTTGCCCATACTGAGAYACCCTGGAGCCCCTGACCAGCCCCTGGCACTCACAGACTGGAAAGGAAAGTGGCAGCTCTGTGTCTGTGGGTCCACCCAAGCAACCACATGCCCTTCACCCATTGCTGTCCATCAYTATTCCACAGCTTTTTGCCCCATTTCTAAAATACTCACGTGAGGTGAGAACGGAGGTGTTGAGGCCATGAAGGCCACAACTGGTGGCCAAAGGACACTTTTTTTGTCCTGATCAGCTCCAGCTAAGTCACAAGCCCTTATGTCTCACCCAGCCAATGACCAGCCAACAGTGAGGGCTTCATGAGGGTCTGAGAGCTGCCCTGCTCCCAGGTGAGTGTGTGGGAATGCAGGGAGCCAGCACAGGGAGGTGAGGTGCTAAGCTCCCCTGTGAGGCCCTGCTGCTTGCCTGAGTTTTCCCCCTTGCATCCTGCTCACAAGTCGCTTTGGATGGACATCCTGAGTCCTGATGGATGAGCACTAGGGCCCAGGAGCAAACCACATCCCATCCTGTTATTTCAGTATTTCAGAGCGATTTTGACAGGTATTCCTGGGAAAGGTTATGTTTGTTCAGAAAGGAGCTGAGCCAGGAGGACACAGAGCAGGCTGGGAAGTGCACAAGTTCATTCCCCCTGGTTATTTGTGTAGACAACAAACCATTAACAAGATTTCATAATAAAAGGCAGGTGATTTCTCCAGGAATGTGCTCAGTCTGCCTGAGCAAAGGCACATTCCTCCACCTCCTCCAGGTGCCCCAGATCCTGCACACAGCTTCCCAGGGGAAGTGGACAGTGAACAGGAGCTGGAGGGGGGAGTTGAGGGTCATCCCTCTCTTGTTTAGTGCCATCATGGCAGGTCCCTCCCCAGATCTCAGCTCCAGCACCTGGACCAAAGCAAAGCCCTCAKCTGAAACAGCCTTCCCTTGCTAACCCTGAGTGCCTCCTCATAGGAATGGTTTAAGTGGGAGGGGATCTTAAAAATCATCTAGGATTATAAAATAAAAAGTTATCATCATGKAGTTCCAACTCCCCAGCCATGGGCACTGAATCAGGTTGCTCAAAGTCCTATCCAGGACAAATAAGAGTTGGTCAGCAAGGAAGGATGATGGAAACACTGGTGGGGCCTCCTGACACTGTTTCATGGTAGGATTCCTTCTCAAGAGGCTGGGGTGGCCCAAAGTGATGGCAGCTCATGAGTTTATTTGTGCTCAGATGCTCCAGTGCTGACAGTCCCTGACAGACACCCAAAGAACTTCCTCAGCTGATCTCTGCATTGAGACCATTCCCACACCAGTTTGGAAATGGCATCAGGACCATCTCCATGGAACTGGGAGCAATGGCCCAACTTT
This sequence comes from Alauda arvensis, assembly GCA_902810485.1. Classification (NCBI taxonomy): domain Eukaryota; kingdom Metazoa; phylum Chordata; class Aves; order Passeriformes; family Alaudidae; genus Alauda; species Alauda arvensis. The sequence goes on along the minus strand of CADDXX010000075.1, from coordinate 2,084,576 downwards.
TGCTCCTCTGCCTCTGTTTCCTCTTCTGCAAATGCTTCCTTGTGGCACTGAGGGCACAGGCTGGCTGGGGAGGCTCAATTAATTAATTGGCTGTCTGTGAAGGCCATTTAGCTCCTAGAATAAAAGCTGCTATCGAAATGCAAAGCTGTTAGTGATGTAAAACAGCAGGGGCAGATGAAATCAAAGCCTGATTCTGTTTTCACACCAGGATTTCACTGGTCATAAACCAACAGAGACCAACACAKGAATGTGATACAGCAGTGCTGGCCTTTCTAAATTAAACACTTCCCACATGCAAACTGTATGCAACTGGAAAAAAGGAGAATTAGAAAAAGTCTGGGCCCCTCTATCTCCAAGGTATCTCTAAGGCCTCACCCAGTACCCCATTGTGAGGGGAGGCTAGGGAAAAAAAATACAGTTCCCTGCAGTACAATCATAGCCCTGGGGCCATGTGGAAATGCATTCTGCTAATGCCCTTTCTGTGTCCACAAAACTGCTCTCGTCTCAACAACCTGTCTTCAAGGGTAAAACCAAGGCACCACTAAAAATCCCTCCTCTGATCCCTCCCCCACCACACAACTTCTAGCTGGAGAGTAAATCCGAGCCCACATTCCCCATGGGTCAGTCCTCACTCTGGCCCAGAGTCATCAGAGGACCCTGCCATTGTTACAAAGCCTATGTGGCATCCAGAGCCTGGGTATTACTTAAAACCCTGTAAATTAGGACGGAAACATCCCTTTATATAGCCATGCACCATTTAAGCCCAGGATTCCTGAGGGCACCTGCCAGCCCTGGTGTGCACASCAGGTGTGTCCATCTGTTCCAAAGCACGGCCTGGGGGAAGGGCCACGTTCACAGACAGAAACGTGGAGCAGCACAGGGTGGCAGTGGTGGCAGCAGCGCCTGCCCAGCCATCTCCCTGAGGCAGCAAAGCCCTTGAGAGGGGAGCTGGGGGCTGCCTCCTTCTTCAGAGCTCTGGTGGGTATTGGAAGCGTGAACTGCCACCCTCCCTGCCCAGCATTTCAGCCTCCTGATGGCTTCAGCTGAGTCTGCCATGAAACCAGGGGCAGATCCCATGGGAGGGGTCTGTGAGAGTGCACAGGGACCCCAAGAAGGGAAGGTGCTCCCAAGAACCACCCTGACCAGACAACAGCCAGAGTTTATGGCTCTGCTCACACCAAGCCAGTGACCTGTAGTGCATATCCTGGGTGCTGGCCCCTTTCCTAGGGCTGCCAGGTCTCTCCCAGCCCCGTTGGTGCTGATGGATCAGCCCAGCCATYAACACCTGGGTGATGCCCAGGGCCGGAGGCAGAGCAGAGCCCTGGGCTCCAGCRTGTTCCCTCACTCCCAGCACCCTCAGCCAGCTGCCCTCTGCCCATTGTTGAGGCCAGTCCTGCCCTGAACCAGRGCTGTCTTGGCTCACCAAGAGCTCTGCAGCCCGAGAGCCCCRAACTCCTCACGGTGCTGGATGGGGCTGTGCAGGACTCGGGAGCCGTGACACGCTGCCCTGGCTGCCCGACGGGCTGCGGAGCAATAAATCACCTCGTCTGCGGGAGAAGGGGGTGGGCAGGGGTGGAGGACAGTGTGGTGGAGGTGGCCTGGTGGCACAAATACTCCGGGCGAGGTTGGGTCAGGGGATGCAGCGGGGATGCAGCGGGGATGCAGCGGCGGGGATGCGGCGCGGCTGGAGCGGCCCCGGGAGCGCGGATCGATGGGGGCCATTGGAGCCAGCACGCTCTGCTGTTGGGCTATTTTTAGCACAGCCGGCAGAGCAGGAATTTGGGAGCCCAAGTCAGAATTTATTTGCATCCGTGAGTGCTCGTCAGGGCGAGGACCGACAATAACACCCAGCGCGGGTGCAGCAGCGCCCTGCTGCGCCTTTCGGGAATTGCTCACCTTGGCTTCAGCTCCTCCTCGGTGCTCATGGTGTCCCCTCTCCTCTGCAGTGCCCTTTGGGGACAGCGTCACCCCCCCTCCTCAAAGTTTGGAGCTGTGAGCGTGTGGATGCACATGGACACAGGATGGGGACAGAGCAGAACAGAGAGGGGGGGGATGGACTTCAGGGGATGAAGGGTTTATTTGGGAAAAGATCCCRCCTTAAATGCCCAGGGTGTGTGAACAGGTCTTGTAGCATGGCTGCTACACTGCCATGGCCAAGCAGGTGTGGGCTTCAGAGGTGCCCCAGCMTCTCTTCCAGCTCCTCTCTCCCTTTTTCCTCACCACRGGCTTTCCTCAATRGGCCCTGTGTCMRTTTTTCTGGGTTCTGAAATTAAATTGTTCTCCAGAGAGAGGAATATAGCACATTTCATTTCCTTCACCTCCAGCCCCCAAGGGTTGCCAGTAATGCCCAAGGCACTGAAAATGATGGAGGTGCTGGTGGCCATGGCCAGTGCTGCTGGAGGAACCAGCCCAACTCCTTGGCTTGGAGCACTGACTTTGGCTTCACCTGAATTTACTTCGGCTCCAATTTTTCGTATCTCCTCTGTGTCACAGCTTCTGTTTGACCCCTCTCAGCCAGCTCACCAGCACCACCAGAAGGGTGGCGGAGATTATACAAATGCTGCCTTGGGAGTTTTGCTCAGTCCCACCTTCCCCCCGCCTCCACCCAGAACTTAATGGAGGGAAACCATCTGATCCAGGGTGAAGCCAGTATTCTGGACTCAGTTTCCTCTGTGCAAGGGATGAGAAGACACAGAAGTGCCAGGGATGTGGATTTTCATCACGTGGGGAGTGCCCAAGCAAGAGGCCAGTTCATTGTTTTGTTTTGCTGCCCTTTCTTTTGGTTCAATCTGCATGTGAACATGCCTGTATCCATCCCTCTGCAACCTCCATGTCCCTGCAGAGCAACCAGAGGAACCTGCCAAGTCTCCAAGTTTGTGTGTGTGCCTTTTCAATAATTCAGTGGGAATGTTAATCACAGGGTTGTGCTGTTGTTCCTGTACGAGCTCCATCGCTTCTCACATCCCACCTACACCTGTTTTTTCACACTCAGCTCAGCTGTCTGGCAATAGCCATTTGCTGCTCACCTTTACTTGCCTTGCCATTAAAGAGCTCATTAATGTACTCCATCCTTGCTTTCTTTGGGATGAAAAGATTTCCATTTCTGTCTTTTATCAGCTYTCACACGGCTTACATCCTGTCCTCCCTTCACCATGCAGTGCCCTTTTCTAATGAGCTCTTCTCTCCTGGTCCATCTCATCCATTAAGATCTGKGAGTGTTGTCCCCTGCATTGTCTTGCTCATCTCCTGGGCTCTGCTCTGGCTCTGTCATATTCCTCAGTGTTTCCAGCTGGGAAAGGAAGCAATCAGCCCCACACACAGCATCCACATTTCCTCCCACCTCACTTGCTTTCCCATCAGCCCTCCAGTCTGGCTCATCCCACCACAGCATCCAGCCTTGACTGACTCCTCCAGCCTTGCAGAAGCCCCTGGCCAGCTCGACCTGATCTGTAGAAATGTGATGGAATGCCTCAGKGTGTGTGTGGTGCTTGCAGCTTGTCTCTGCTGGGGGCCTCTTAAACCTGTTCCTCTCAGCATTGCCTTAGTGCAGCAGAGCTCTCCTTGGGCATCTCCAGCCTTGCAATCAAGAGCTCCCAGCCCATCCAGGCACAAGGGGCCTCTCTGGGTACTGCCAAAGCTCCTCTGTGGTCTCACAAGTAAACACTGGCACTCTTCACGCAATGCAGCTAAATTAATTAATCTTGTTCCACCACGTTTGGAGCCAAGACACAAAGGTTTCCATTCCYTGGAGCTGGAGCTTAAAGTCTGCTTGTCCCAAAAGTGCCCTCCYTCCCCACCTGGGATTTGTGCTGCAGTAAGATTTGGAAGAGTGGCAGCAGAGCAGCTCTTGGAAGTAGCTCCAAAGGGCTGGCAGAGCCAACAACCCCTGGAAAAGTGTCCATGGGCACAAACCATCTGCCACCATCCAGCTGAAACATTCCTGATGTGTCCAGCTCAGCTTAGGCTGACAAAGAGCTTGTGTACMCAAAACCAGTTGTGCTTTGGGTTTGTTTTTTTTTCCCCAGCCATCTCAGGTGCTGCAATTTATTACCTCTCCATACAAAGCTTATCTCAATTATATCCTCAGATCATTCTGGCTGTAACAACACTCCCACCCACCACAGAGGTTGCACACACACACACACACACACACACACTCATCTCTGCCTAGGAAATCCCAGGCAGAAGCACAGCAGGAATGACAAACCCTTCATGAGCTGACAGCTGACAAGCCCTGAGCTGCTCCACAGCTGCCTCCAGCCTTGCAGGGGGATCCTAAAGGACAGATGCAGACACCAGGGCTCTGGGTGTGACATGCCAGCAGGTGCCTGGTGTGGCCACTCCAAATTTCCCTGGCAGAGCTTGCAGCAGGGAGGACAGTGAGATGAGGGGTGGGCTGGTCTGATCTCCCACCACCTCACACTTGGGTCCTGAACACCWGACATGTCCCAGCACAGTTGTCAGGAGTGGAGAAGCAGAGCTGGGAGCTCCAGAAACCGCCTGAGATGGTGAAACATTTTTGGATGCAGTTGTGAGGCTCCTCTGGCTGAGGTGACCGAGAAGTCCCTGCCCCAGGAGGGCTTTGGAGAACAGCACACCCAGAAGAGCCCATCCAGGGAAGGGCTGATCCATCCATCACTGCTCTGAAGCTGCCAGGAGATGGATTCACCCTCTGGTGTGAAGTCTGAGCCAGTCCCACTCTTGTGCAAAGCCACAGACGTGCACGGGTGGGGATCCCAGGTCTGAGAGAGCACAGCACAAAGCCCTCACAAAGATGAAGAATAAACCAAAACATCACACCATGCCAGCAAGWGGGAGGAGACAGCTTATCCAGGGAGCTAATTTAGCTGGAAGGRAAGGGAAAGGATGCAAGATGTTCCCCTATTAAGAAAGAAAAACAGCAGGCTAGAGCGAGGAACCAGAGGTTGCAGAGCCCGCCAGAAAGCGATGTGGATGCATTTGAGTTTAAGAAGGCAAAGCAGAGCTGGGGCAAATTCTGGACCCAGAACAAAGGCTGTTTCTACCCAAGCTTGAGAGGCAAAGGTTAGGGTGAGACTTGCAGAGACCTGGAAGCCATTGAGGTGGGTGGATTGTAAGTGGCACTGCGTTTAATCTGAGCAGAATGCATGAAACCAGATAATGTAATTGAAAGGGTTATTTAAACTGAGTATTCAGAGGGAAAAATAAAGTGTTGCAGGGAAAATAATAATACTTAGCACTTGTAATGTGMTTAGCATCTTCAAAAACTGGTCAGCCATTAACTGATTGCTCCTCTGCTCAGTCCAAAGGCTAATAAAAAGGGATGGTTCATTTAGTTATTTCACAGCTGAGCTTCTCGATAAGGCATGAGGAAGTGATTGCTGCTCTCCAGCATGCTAGTAAATAAACAGTTGGAAGTAGGAAAACACAAAATCCTCTCAGCGCTTGGTCACAGCTTCATGCTTGGCTCCCTCCTTCCTCACCTTGAGTCTGTCCAGACCAGACCTGTGACAGGGAGTTTGTCTGGAGGGCTGGCTGGGGAGCGTGCCATGGATGGGGGCCAGGCTTCCAGCAGTTCCAGCATTTGGAAGCTGTTCCCTGCCCAGGAACTGCCCCTGTGCTCGTGTCCACATGAGCAGGGATTGGAATCTGCAGGGCACTTGTCTGTGGGTGGATGGGGTGGGAGATTGGAGCTTGGAGAGACCCCACCTGTGAAGCCTGGTGGCTTTGGCAAGCGCAGAGGCTGAGGCAGCCTTTCGAACAGCAATGAAGAGGAAAGCATTTTATATTTGTTTTACTTAAAAAGCAAACAGTTCCCTTTCTGTTTGAYGAGCAAGAGATCTCATAAACTCGGCAGGGAAAACACGACACGCTTGTGCCTTGGTGATTTCCAGCCTCTTTTCTTGGCAGCAGCACTGGAGGAGCAGAGAAATACCCCAGCAGCTGCCCCACACACCCTCCCCCAGCTCTCTGGGGGCTGGAGGCTCCTGGTCTAAAGGGAAGCAGCCAAGAAGAGGAAGGGCTTGTCAGGACGAAGCCATTCAKCCTGACACATGTTCAGCCCCCAAAATGGGTGAACAACAAACCCATTCCATGCCAGGTGCTGCCAAAGGCCTCACACTGTGCCCCAGCTACAGTCACTCACTCAAAACAAGCGGACACTGGTTTTGCCACCCCCTCTGTGATGGTTTCTGGCCTTATCAGCTTAAACACCCACTCTGAGCTGCTGGGACAGCAACCAGGAGAAGGCAATGGTTCACCCATGACCTGCCCAATCCCAATCCCAGAGACAAACTCCTGGGAGATGTTAAGGTGCTATTTTCCCACCTGACTGTCAGGTGATCCAACAGGGGTCCTGCTTTATAGAAGAGATGCACAAGAATTAATCTCTGAAAGCATTTCTTGGGATAAAATACATCTCCCCCTGGGGCATAGGGCTGGACTTGGCTTTTCTGGGACACTCCAGCAGTGGAAGGGCCATTATCAAAAGCCTTTGGTGGAGACAGGGATTGAGGGATCTTACATTCCTCTGCCTTTTTGCTCCAGGCAYTGCCTCCTGCTCTCTTGGCTGKGCTCGTGGGCTTTGTGCTTTCTTTYTCTTYCTTTMGTTTTTCTTCCTCTTAAATGAAACATTCCCCAGCTCTGCTGTGAGCACAGCTCTGTGCTGAGAGGATGGAGGAGGAGAGAGAGAGCAGGAGGAGGCGAGCAGGGACTCCCCACCCCTCAGTTATCCCTAAGTGCCTCTGCCCCGAGGCAGGTTTTGCTCGAGGGAGGAATTCGAGTCAGRACCTCGATGATTTACGGCGCAGGACGTGTCCCCCTCATCATCTGGGGGAGCTGSGGAAAGCTCTGAGCACTGAGACAGCCTTGATGGGCTGCTTGAACACCTTTCCGACGGGAGGGAMTTTGGGATGTGCTAAAGACGCCTCGTTAACTTCTGTAAAAAGGCTCCGCTACAGCCGGGCAGGAGCTCCACGGGCTGCGAGGGCTCTGCCGAGCCTCCCCTGCCTCTCCTGGCATAACGAGGCCCGATGGGTGTGTGCAAACAAAGCGAGCATCCCTCTCGCCGGACCTCATGCATCATTTATAGGCAGCTTTCCCGTGGCACAAGAAACATTTACATATTGCCGGCATTAATTCCGAGCGCCACTTCAAAGCCATCTCTGTCTAATGAACCCCGCGCAGCAAATTCCACCCCGAAAATAATTAGCAGCACACGCCACCAAAGCGTTACGGGGGGAAGGCAGCACACCACCTGCTGAAGCTAAATGAACGCCTGATTTATTTATTTTTTTTTGCCACTTTTTTAGCAGTGTTCAGGCAGTGACTCAAAGCTGTGCTCTGTTCTTTGCAGGGCCCCGGGAAGCGGAACGTTCCCACTCTGCTTTCCATTCTTGGAAGAGATTGATTTGGGAGGGTTTTAKAGAACCATGGGAAGCTCTGGGGTTGTAAGAAACCTCAAATATCATCTGGTTCCAACCCCCCCACCATGGACATGGGCAGGGGTTATGTTTTTTCTTACACCACAGCTGGACAGAACTGTTCAAGACCCTGATAATTTCTCCATGCCAGAGGTGCCAGCTGGAAATGAGGGTGCAGACAGCTCTAGGATCCTTTCTCTGAAGCTGCACRAGTCCCAGACTTTTGGGATGCTGTCACCAGCTGACCAGTCACAGGCTGGTGGCTGGGAGCAGGACAGGACTCTGAGTCTCCCCCTGGTCTGGACATTCCCACAGAGCCTTTAACCCCTGAGCGGGATCAGTCTCACTGAGAAAAAAAAATTTGGAAATGAGATCAAGAGTTGAAGGTTTTGGTGCTCCCACCCTGGCTGCAGGCTGTGAACAGCTCAGGGGGCAGAGCTGGCTGCAATGAAATGATTTCTTCAATCTCTGTCAGAGCTGCCCAGCCCAGCTCACARCAGGAGGAGCAGCATGTTTAGCTCAAAGCCTGATGTGATGGCATTGCCAGCTCACAAACCACCATGGTRGAGAGATGGAGACCAAACCTGGAGGAGGCTGTGGGCAGAGGGGGACCAGCTGTGCCAGGATGATGCTGGGATCCTGYATTCTCCCAGTTCTGTCCTCCTGGAGTGGAAGGAAGGTGCTTTGCAGGGCACTGCTCTCAGCCTGTGTGTCTCTCCAGCATCAAACCATGGAATTCAAATTGTCAGTCTCTACCTTGTTAGGATGCAAGGGGTTAAACTGTTCTTCCTATGCAAATTAAGCTTAATTAATCCTTTTCATCAGTTGCAAATATACCTTCTGAACCCTATTAAAAACATGAATATGCAAATTCAGACCTTTTTTAATACTCATTTTCAAGGACTTGGAGTCAGGCTTGATTATTCGATTCCCGTTAACAGCCTGTAAAACCTGGTGCAAAATTTAATTTCCATTTTAAGTTACAAAAAAAAAAATAAAAAAAGAATCTGTTGGTAATTAAGCTAATTACAGTGTTACACTAAAGAGGAGACAAACAAGGAGGACAAGATCATTCATTACATTTAACAGTGGTTACAGGACCCGGGGACTGTCCCGAGTTAACTGTGAAGCCAGGAAACAGCAGTGATGTGAACAGGGTGTGTGTGAGGGGGCTGTGGCTTTTGTGGGGCCCGGTTCCTTACCTTGGGAACAAACCTGCTTCAGTCCCATGAGCCATTCTCCTCCTTCTGTTAAGGACAGAAGGAAGGGGAGGTGCAGCCAGGCTGGAGGCATCCTGTCAGTGTTGTGGGGTCTCTGCATGGATCAGGAACACTCCTGAGGCTGGAGTTTCAAAGCAACCTGTAGAACCACCTTAGAGCTGAGCATCCTGTGCAGGTGAGATTTCCAYCCTCCCTGAGCACTTTCTCTGTGAGTGGGGTGCAGAGGGGAGGTTTGCTGACAGCTCCCTTTGCACTGGCAGAGCCATCAGGGAAGAGACTCTGCAGRGACATCTACAAACTTCTGCTCCACAGCCACACTGGGGAGCAAATGATGACSAGGATGTGACCCCCTATTGCCCATGCCCGTGGCCAGCACATGTTGGGAGATGCCAGCTCAGCCCACACCACCCAACCCTCCCTTGTGGTCACCCATCAGAGCTGGGCAGTCCGTGCTGGAAGCTGTCAGYTTGCCCATCAGCCATCCCGTGCCTCCAGGCTTTGCTTGCATGGAATTTTTAAAAAAAGCAACGCTGTAGACTGTTAATTATGTTTTACCTTAGAACATCCAGCATCTGTTCTGCACTYGGTGCTTTCTAGCGAGTTTGCAAAGTTGATTTGTGCCTTTCCAGAGCCTGTCCTCACCTCGGGACGGCAGCACAGCCCGGTGGGCTCGGGTGGGGTGGGGCTGGGGTGGCACACATCACACAKGGATGCTCTGGTCAGGGCTCAGTGCCCAGGATACCAGTGCAGCACACTCCAGCACTGAACCAGAATGTCGGCATTACCTACAGATTTACCCAAAGACACCCGACACCGGCAGGACTGACCCGCCCAGGGCATCCGCGCTGTCCRGGGAGCTTTTCTCTCTCCTCCTCATCCCAGCGCAGCCGCTCCCCGTGGATTTGGTTAATTCCTCGCCATCTCCTCCTCTCCRGGGCTGTTCCTTCCCCTGCCAGGACTCAGGGCAAGAGGAGCTGTCACTTCAGAGCACTCACGGGCGGCTCTGCCTCCGACAGCGGCACCGGAGCGGAGCCCAGCGGCTGCTGAGCGACTCCCTAAACGGGCTGAGGAGAGGCACAGGCACATGGAGAGCCCAAAACGGGCACACAGAGGAGCTGGGAGAGCCCAAAAGGAGCTGAGGAAAGGCACAGGCTCACGGAGAACCCAAAACGGGCTGAGCAAAGGTACAGACACACGGAGAGCCCAAAACGGGCTGAGGAAAGGCACACAGAGGAGCTGGGAGAGCCCAGAATGAACTGAGGAAAGGCACACAGAGGAGCTGGGAGAGCCCAGAATGAACTGAGGAAAGGCACAGAGAGAAGCTGGGAGAGCCCAAACGGAGCTGAGGAAAGGCACAGGCACACGGAGAAGCCAGGAGAGCCACGCTGTGGACAAGGGTCAGTGTGATTTGCCATCATCCCGTTGTGAACAAGGCTCAGTCAATGGGGAGTGGGAAGCACCTCCAAAATGCAGGACTCAAGTGACATCCACGGTCTGAGTTTCTTCSAGGAAGGCCACTCCTTGTCAGTGGTTATGGAGCAGCCTGGCAGATGAAGCAGTCACCACCAGCAAAATGAAGCATCTGCCATCACACAGCACCAGTGTCACTTAGCAGATGATCCTTAAGAGGAAAGGTTCATCTGCCAAACTGCAGAGCCTTTCATGTAGCCTGGAGAACATYTCCCACCATGCTGATACCASAAGTTTCCCATCACACCAATGGAGTGTGACAGCAGAGGTGAGAAGGGAAATGCTCTCACCCTCYAGCCCAGCCCTCCGACCTGCCTGGWGCATCCTGTCAACTGTACCACATTCTGGGGGGAGTCAGGGATGCAGAATTACCTTCTCAGGCCCTGCAGGCAATCAACTTGCTCCCCGAACCATGAGATATGATTGCCCTTATTACTTTGGCTTGCATAGCAGTGAGCCTTGTTAATGGTCATAAAATTATCCAGTCCTTATTTAAATCCTACAGTCATCTGTGTTTCAATGACCTCTCGACGGTCTCTGGCTTTGCTCCAGGCTGAAGAAGCATTAGAAGGACCAGGGAGGAAAAAGAGACAGTGGGAGGATTAAAGAAAAAGAAAACAAAAAAACAAAACCAGAACCACAACAAGCAACAGCCAACAAAGAGAATTCAAAGTGAAACAGGGAATAATAAAGAGAGTTCAATCAATCATCTGGAGAGTTCAAAAAAACATAACCTGTCATGAAGAGAAGGAAGCAGCATCAGGTAAAATTAGCAACACTAATAAACTCATCAGCACTGGAGCCTGGGCCAGGAAACAGCACAGGGARGATGAAGGGGTTGGTGGAGGCTTGATCCCATGTTGAGGAAGCAGAAGAAAACTGACACAACACAAGGGAATGTGCTCTGGTGGAGGAATGTGCTTTGGGTGGAGACCCAAGACATGGGCTGCTTCTGAGACCTCCAGCAGCAAGRAGCTGCCTTTGTGCTCTTTAAATTACATGGCAGCATTTTCTTTAAAGTGTATTTGTCTTCTGTTTTGTTCCTTGTACTTGCTCTGAGGGRAAACATGCACAGAAGGAAGGCTGGAGACACAGACACTGGGGGTGGAAGGAACAGGAGGGGCCACTGGGATGGCCTGTCCAGGGCTGGGCTTTGGCCAGTGATCTTTCCGGAGCAAAAAATCTCCTCTTTCTTTTGGATAAAAGACCGTTCCCCTGTCCTTTCAAATAACATCTGTAAGCCCCCAGAGTAGCAAAAGATTTTACAGTAATAATCCCCCAAAAGAGAAACAAGAACTGGAAAACCCCCAAGCAGCCAAGAACTGTTTTAATGCAACCAAGCTCCAACACAGATTTCCATCAATTTTGCAGCAAACCTGAGTCATGAAATTAAAAGTAGCATCAGCATATTTCCTATTAGCTATGGTTCCTTTTTCAGAACAGATCATACATTCCTACCCTATTTTTCAAGACACTTGTGTCAATGCGATATCATCAGATGCCGTTCAGTCTTTTCCCCTCAGCCTGAAAAAAGCTTTCCTGTTGGGAAGGATGGGATTTTAATATTTAAAAAAGACTTTGTGAGGAAGCTTTGCTGATTTTTTTTTGCTTATTTATTTATTTATTTAATATTCCTCCCCTGATCAGAGTGGGTGCATTTTGTAGCTTTTAAATATCATGCAAGTTTTAGCAATGCGCTGCTATTAAATCTGAATCTGCTGTCACAGCAGGCAGCAGGGATGTGATTCACACCAGCACAGAGAGCCTGCTCTGTCTTCTCTTCCCCAGCTCCTGTCCTTAGCTACAGTCACCTGGCATCAGACACCACCACTGTTTTCCACATGTCTCTGAACAGCTGAAAGCTCCAACAGAACCAATCCTGCCCTGGCTGTGCCCTCTCCCACCTCCAGCAGCAGAGCCCCATGGGGTCTGGCAGCAGCTCGGTGATGTCTGAGGAAGGCTCTCGCCTGTCACCCCCTGGGGTTTATTTTGACACCCCCGCCCATCAGCCCARCTCACACCACTCTCAGCTGCCTCTGAGCCCACTGCTGGGGTGGGAAATGAAAAGGGCAGGTGCTGCTCGGTGTTTGTTTAGAGCAGAGGGGACACAGTTGTTCCTTGCAGCTCCCTCACGGCTCAGACAAGCAGGATAATGACAGTGGCAGAGGTGGGAGCTGCCACGGTATCAGGTACAGCCACAGGTTTGGGGCTTCATCTTGAATTCAGTGTTGGAGCTAAAAACTGGGGAGTCYCAGCTCCTCTTCTCCCTGGCCCACAGGTGGCCCAAGTGGCTTTGCAATGGTCACACCTCCACATGAACAACTCCCAGGCTTCCAYGTGTGACCCTTAGAGAAATCAAGCWTCCCAAAAGTCCCACTTTCAYGCGAGCCCTGTGAACTCACTGTGCAGCAGCAGCATCRTGCCACGAGCAGGGCAGGGATGCAGGGATGCTGCTGGCCACAGCAGGACAGTCCCCCAGCAGCTCCCCAAGCCAGGGACAGATGCTGCTCCACAGCAGCACATCCAGCCAAGCACCCATCCTCACCACACACCTCTCCCAGCCACGCTGACGAATTAAACTTAGCTGAACAAATCAGTCTTGCTGGGAGAAGAGGGAGCAGAGCAGTAATTCATGTCTCCTCCCCACCGGAGGCATCTCGGAAGCCTACTGTGCCTTCTCTCCCAACTTATTATCCCTCCACYCTCGGGAGGCAACTTTCCAACAGGCAGAACGTGTTTTCCCTTGTCGCTCTCCAGCATCGCTTCCCGCCTCACCTGTGTTTTGCTAAGATAGAGGGTTTATTGTAAACTTATTAATTACTTCATTTCTCCTGCGAGGAGCCAGAAGAAGAATTTTCCGCGGCAGGCAGGATCCGCTATTGTGGCGGCGGCRGAGCGGAATGCGGCTGACGTCAGGATTCATTTTCCCCATGACTGGGGAAGGCGACTCTCGCTGCCACGCCGTGCATATGAATCAGGCAGCCTTCCCCTGGCACAGCACGCCCAGCAATTCATCTTCCACCGGGACTTGAGGCAGGAGAGAGAGGGAGTGAAAAACTTCTGCTGCTTCCCTGCGGAGACCCGGGGAGATGGGGGCTGCAGCCTCCCCAGAACTCGTGCTTGTCCCTCCACCTCTGATCATCAGCAGATGTTTTGTATTCCTGTAGACACATCAACAGGTCTCCAAGTGACTCCAGCAAGCCTGGCCAATGCTGCAGTCACTGCAAGTATCTCAGCTGACTTTCCAGCCTGCACACTGCTACCTTCTCTCCAAGCCCAGGGAGTGTGTTCCTGCTGAAATCAGGGRGGAATCAATACACACAGRRGTTTATAGCAAACTGATTTGGTTYAAGGCAGCAGGGGTTGGGACTAGGTGATCTCTAAGGTCCCTTCCAACCCAAACCATTGATGATTCTGTAACTCCATGAATGAGACTTGCCTGGAAAAACAGAGATAATGATGCCCTCCCTTTGTAAAGCACATCAGACCATTGATGTGCTCATCCTCTACCCGTGGGAGAGCACAGCAGGGCACAGAGAGCATCCCAAATGAGAGTCATACACCCMGTTTGTGAAGTGACACTTTATTGTTATGACAGAAGAGCTACATCCATTATAACACAAAATGCCAGACTTCTGGGGATGCTCCACCCTCCAYGGAGGGGAGGAGGAAGGAAACCTCCCAAAACAGATACACACAGGGTGGTGGCAGGCAGCAGGCTGAAGCCACCAGCATTGAACACAGCCCAAACTGCTCCTTTCCACTTTCTACAGTCCYGAGATAACCAAGAGCCCTAAAGTCTTGGTGAGAAACCAAAAGCATGGCAGTGACTGAGCCACAGAGGGGTCARCTCAGGTACAGGGGCTTCAAATGGCCATTTATGCTTGTGCTTGTCTGCTGAGTGATGCCAGACTCAGGTCACTGATATCTTAAAAATAATTTCAGCCTTGCTGAGTGATGAGATGTTTGCAAGAGCAAGAGACTTTCCCTGGGTCTCTGTCCTCAGGGACCAAGCCCTTGGCTCCCATKAGAAGAGGACAACCATGCAGCAGGAAGCAATAGCCTCATGCAGGTTTGTCTCTTTGCTAGGGCCAAAATTTAGGGAATCCTTTTGGGAGAAGCTGTGAATGGTGATGCTGGGGGCTCCTCAAACCACCAGTTCCCCCCGTATTCCCAGACAGATCCTGAAAAYCGGGGTAGAGATGAACACATGGCCCAGTTCAAAGGCAGGGATTGGATCCYGGCACAGGAGAGCCCTGGGATGGAGCAAGACTTGCCCTCTCACAGGAGGAAAATGATGCTGTTCAGAGGAATTGGTGGGATTTGTGACTCAGCACGAACAAAGGGGGAAAGAAGGAGCTCCCTGTAAAACAGAAGCCACCCAACACCACAAATTAAGGGTGGTGAACGYGAGAATTTTTTCCTCACCACCTCAAGTGTCCTGCCCAGGAGGGCCAGGCCCTGGCTGGCAGCTGGCAGTGGGACCCTAAGCAATGGTCTGGCGGCTGAAGAGGTCGAGGGTGAGGGCGCTGAGGAAGGCTGGGATGCTGTCCTGGCGCAGCAGGTGCAGCTCGATGAGCTCCCGGATGGTCCGCGAGAACTCCGTCTCCAGAAGCTGCATCTTCCCACCCGAGGAGCTGGAGGCCTAATGGGAAAGAAGAAGAAGAAGGCCATTAATACCAGAGGGTTTCATTTCACCTCCCCTGATGCAAGGGCAGCATCGTCCTGAAGCCTCCTTTGGCACAATCCCACCGCATTCCCAGACAGATCCTTTGGCACAGATCCACCAAGGATGTGCCATCTGTTTGGCACACGGCATTCCTGAGTCCTGCTTTCCATGCAGGACCCCYGTGAGCCTTCCCTGGTGACAAATGGGGAGATGAGGGGTTTGACCATCCTGGAAAGARCCTGTGCTGCCAGCACAGAMCAGGGGYGGCCACMTCAGGGTCACTGTCRCCAACACCWCCCAGGGTGGCAGGAGCTCTGCACTGGGGTTTTCTCTCCRTGAAAACACTCATTCCTGAAGTTCACTTCTGTAGGAGGGAGCAGACCTGATCCTAATGAACATAACTCCTTCCCAATGAGAACTGATCCACCCTGCATCTCCAAAGTGTTTAAATCAGCCTGGCAGCACACAGCYGAAACCTCCAGAGGAATTATTCCAGAGAAGCTCTCAAGAAAATAAGGAAACTCAACATGTGGGAAGACATTACAAATCTCCTGTAACATATAAAACAAGCGAAAAAAAAAGCTAAATGCAAGAGAAATAAGGAATGCTTGAAGCCTCTCCTGCCCCCGGAGGCAGGAAAGCAGCTTGTTTATTAATAAACAGCAAAAACATCACAGTGCAAATGCTAATTTTTTTTCCCCTGCCATTTTCCTCTTCAGAATACTCCCAGTTCTAATTGCTCTGCAGCTCTGCCTCCTGTCAGAGGAGAGGTGGGACAGCACAGGTCGTGCCAGACACAGCTGGCAGCCCCCTCCTCAATCAAAGGATGCCAAGATCCAAAGTGGAGGACTGCCATGGGAGGGGAAAACATGGCTTTACCTGCTGAGAGCCCCAAGGAACCTGCTTCCTTCTGAYTKCATSTTCTCAGGAGCCTGGGCACATTTGGTTTTGCACTTTCCATGTTGGGTCACTTTGGATTGTGAGCAGAGCAAGGTACAGAGGATGCCTCTGTCATCCCCGAGCCAGGCAGGGAATCAAAACAAGGTTTCCATGTGGAAAAGTGAATTAGCTTTTGTTYAGATCTTTGTTTTGCCTGGGTTGTTTTTCAGCAGATCCCGAGCTTTGATCTGCTGCTTACTGGAGCTACCTGATGCCTCCTGTGCACCTGAGGTAGCCCAGGAGCAGATCAAAGAGGAATGTGATGGCAGAGGAAGGAGCCAGGTGGAGGCAGCAGGAGGGATGTGAATTCCCAGCCCGTGCAGAGGCAGCAGAGCAGAGCAGCAAGCACAAGGAGCTGGGTGCTGTGGCAGCAGCACAGGTTTCATTTTGCAAATCCCCCCCTGGATTCAGCTGGTGAGAAGTGCCAGTTTTGGAGGAAGGTCCGAGTACTATGAATGCATCACTTGTGCCTCCAACTCTCTCAGTGCCGAGTTGGATTCATCTGAAATGGGAATTCAAGCTCTGTATGAAATACACAGCCTCCCTGGCAGATTTAAAACACTCTATGGGCACAGAATTAATTTTCTAAGAATTTGCAGGCAAATCCATTAATTGGTTTACTAGTTTAATTAATTAAAGTAAATTCCTTAAGAAATTTAGCAYCCAGTGCCAGACCATTTGCTTGTGTTTTATGACCTCAGAAACAGTGCAACATAAATATTTTAAATTTCCTCTACTTTGAGCTCACTGGARTCGTGGGTGAAGGCTACATTTGAATATCTTCTCTTTTTTTTTTTAATGAGATTAATGGTGGTTTCTCTCTACTGTTCTTCAMAACCAAAGTTTCCTCCTGCAGCAGAGGCAGAGGAATAATGCTCAGAGAAAGTTCTGTGGACAAATACATGTTTCTGAGAAGATTGCTATTTCCCATTGAGTTTTCTCAGCTGTCAAGGGAGGCAACCATCCTCCCTCTCACCCCCACAGCCTCTGTCTCCCCAGGACCTCCAAAACATCAAAGAAAACCCCCAAACGCTTCCAAACCCCAGACATCTCACCCAGGTTTCTTATGACTGCTTCTGCAACAGGCACCAGGCAAGAAGGCAGCCACTTGGAAAAAAAGCAATTCTTCCTCTGCCAGGAGATGTTTACATGTGAACTCAGGGGATGGATGCACTTGCAGTGCAGCTCATTCAATCTCACACTGCTTCCAAAAAAAATGGAGAAACTTTTTTTTTCCCCCCCCAGGAGTATTTCAAAATTGCTATCATTGTTACTTTTCTTATAATTTGTTTTTATTGCTTTTTTTCCTTCACCCATCTGTTCTAATGTGGTATAGACTGGGATATATAGATAGATTTGCTGCTTTGGGTTCAGCAGCRGGAGTACCTCTGCAGCCTGTGCTTTACAAATAAAGTGATTATATGGAATAATAGCAATATGTTCCCATTAGTTCACAGGATTTCTTTTCAAATGSCAGCCTGCACCCTGCCTGGTGCACTTGCTGGCAGAGAGGGAAGTGCCCGAGGCAGGAACAGGAGCGAGCAGGGGATCAGAGCCAGGCAGGGGGAATGCACAGGGGTGTGCAGGAACTGAGGGGGAGGACATGGGGGGGATGCTCTGCTGAGTGAACGCTGCAGGGCCTGGTGYTCCACACCATTCTGCATCAATGCAGAGCATCCATGTGGTTCCAGCTCTAAAAAAAACTGTATTTCTGAAAATGAGAAATATGARATTTCCAGCAGTTCAAAGCTGCAAGGGCACTCGAGTCCTCCCCTTCACTGTTCATAGCTAGGATTCCCTCCACCCACTTTTGATCAATTTTAAAAATTTATTTATAAAAAGTCTCAATCCTCAAAGGCAAACTCCTGGACACAACTCTTGCTGACAAGAACTTGCAGGTGCCAGCACAGACCAGCTGTTCACAGGAACACTCACCCCTCACTCTGCTGATGCATTCCCTAAAATTCCAAGTGTAGATGAAGCCAAAAGCCACCCCAGCCCATCTAGGAATAAGATGCAAAGCTAAGAGGAGCATAAACAAGTGTCACTGATCCATGGGGACAGTCCAGGAGTGGGAATGGGGTGACCAGAGCACTTTGTGATTTCAAACCCAGCCCTAACTGCTCTGTGCCCAACAACACTGACATCACAGTGTGGTGTTGCTGCTCTTAAAGAGAAGGGCAAGAAAACAAAGAAAAAAGAAAGAAATAAGGAAAAAAGCATYAACATTTAGAGTCAAACTGAATACACAGGATCAGAGGAAAACTTGGATCTGTGGGTATCCCCATCCACCCCAGAGTCAACGCAAGAGGACACCTTGGGGAGCACCATCCTCTCCCTTTCCCCTCTGTGCTGGGCCACACAAGTGCAGTGCTTCACCAGAGATGTAAATATTTCCTCCTAAACCTCAGTTTCCCTGAGCACAGAGCAGCAGCTAATCACTGTGAGAATAGCATCTCTCAGGTACTCTGTACACAGCCCTAGATTGGTTTCTTCTAATTCATGGGAAAAGCCTGTCTGGCTCACTAAACTACTGAGATTCAGGTCTCTGTTATGTTTTATTCAGATCTCAAATACTTGCAAAAGGAAAGATTTCAGCTTTCACTGAGCTCTGTTGCCAGTTTAGTCTGATTTAGGGACTGAATCAGTGGGGACCTTTTCTAGAAAAGCAAAGGAAGTCACTCTTTGCCCAGTGTTGCTGCACACCCAGCTCTGCCGGGGTGGGTGGGAGGTGACTCTGGTTGTAGGTTTGAAGGGTGRCAGCCTGTTTGTCTCCTCACAGGCTGTGCTACCCCACAGATCAGAGCACAGACCTCTCTATACTGTAAACCACAACAACACTGCTCTATTTAGCACAGAACAACATGAACTTGGAGTGGCTGCTCCGAGAAGGGAGCTGTKAGCACAACTGTTTCTTCAGGGGAATCAAGAACAGCAGCCACCTGCCAGAAGGAAAACATCATAAATCTTCCTCTTAACCCTGGAAACCAGTAAATTATTCAAGGCTTTATAAATTCAGATATACATGTAAAAAATCTCTCCCATAACCACCAACGTGGCAGAAAAGCAGGTTCTTCTCTCCTTCACATCTCAGTAAGGAGCAGACAATGCAGATGAYGTGGAGGAGCAACAGGCATTCCCAAATGTGCCTGCTGGGGGATGGACCTGCAGCTGGATGAACTGGGCTCCCAAAACTGCAACAGATGGACTGTAATAGACTCTCTTAACTCCTGCCACTCCAATGTAACATGTACAGGACTTCTGTCTGCACTGGTSCTGCTGAGATGGCTCTTTGCACCCGAAGCCAAGACCCAGCATTTCCTTCTCTGCCTCTTCCAGCAGCTGAGTGAGACCTGAAAAGTGTGACAGTGCCTCCTTTAGTCACTCACAAGCTACCACATGGTTCAGAAGTGCACTCTCACCTAGATACATTCAGGTTTTAGTTTCTTGTACACCCATTTCCTCTTCCCTCTAAAAACAATGGCTCCCAAAGTGCCATCGACTATAAACTGGCATGCAGCATGACTTCAATCACACAAAGGATGCCTCTTGAAAAATATGGGTTGAACATAAGACATAAGGTCATGCAGACTTTCAGACACTGGGATAAGACTGAAAAGAGGGTGGCTGCACACCCCAAGGAGAGAGCTGGCACGGGGACTTGGTATCATGGGAAAGTGTGGAGTAGAAACTCAGAAACAGGGCAAAGAGGGCTTCAGCATTCTGTACAACTTGTGATTTCAAACTGAAGCGAAGATTTTCTACCTCTGATTTCCATATTGAGAAAGCACAACTGCCTTTGGGGATGCAATCCACACAGGACACGTGTTCCTGCAACGTCAAACACACACCTCCAGCGTGGCAGGTGGAGTTCCTGAATGGGCTTTGGCACGCTGACAACAGGGATGGTGGAGCTCTGTGCCAGGCACAGCAGGCAAGACATTTGTGTCTCAGCTTGGGAACAAAGGAGGCTCAAACACCTCCACAGCGTGCAGAAGGATGAAGCCCAGGGCTTTGGCAGGGCTGCCAGAGCCACCCCTTGGCGTGGTGACAAACCTTTGCTCTGCAGATGCCACTTGGCCACGCTCTGTGGTGGATGGTGCTTTCCAAGGCTGAGATGTATTAGGGGTCARAAGGAGCAAGTGAATCATTGCCTGKTGACATTTACCCAGTGAATCTCTCTCGAAGGCCCCATCTCATCTGCTCTGCTCCTTCCATAAATCACTGTCTGTGCCGTGTCCCCATGGACACTGAGCACACACAGCAACCAGCCCTGTGTGTGCTGAGGCAAGGGGCACCAAGGCTTCACACCCAACATTCCACTGCTCCTCCCTGCTCTGTAGGCTGCTCCAGCACCATGGGCCRTGCTGTGGCCTCTGTGCTGGAGTTCTCACTGCCCCTTTCCCCTTCTCCTCATGGTGTTCCCCACCCTACCCTGAAGAGTGCTGTGCTGTCCACACCAATGTGGGTTATGGACATYTCCCCACCAGATCGACCCCTTTGGCAATTTGCCTTCATCACACGGATCCCTCAGACCTCCTCCTCATGTGGGGCAGTCATTGCCTCTTCCCAAAGCCCTCAGGGTTGGCTGTTGCACCTGATCACCCCCTGAAAGCTGCACAGCTCTCTGACTGCTCTCACTGCTGCTCCTGAAACCCCCTCAGCTCCCYGACACCTTCCCCATTTCACCACGGCTCCCCTCAGCACCCACTAACACGCACAAAACCCTGCCACAGTCCAACAATCCCAGCTGAAAATTCCCTTTAAGAAGCTGCTGGCTCTGACCTTTAAATGAGAAAATCCTTTTGTTTCTGCCTCTTGCTTCAGATGCCGAGGTTTTTCTAAATGTCAAAGGCCGCCTTGTCCACGTGTGCAGAGGCTGAGGGGGGAGGCAGTGATGCTGAGTGGGCTGGCACCCTCTCTCTGGGKCTGCACAGCTGATAAATCACCACTTCACATCACCCCAGACAGACAGACAGACAGAGGCAGGGCAGCCAAAAAACTGGAGTGCCCAGAAAAAAAAAAAAAAAATCCAAGGAAAATTGTGTTTGTGTGTGTGCAGATGCAGAAAGTGCCTGCTGAAGTTATAACAACCCAAACACGAGGTTTGGAGATTTAATTGCTCCAACTTGGCTCTCTKGGGTGATGATATCATTATCAAAATACCCCAATTGAGTTATGCCTCACCAATCAATCTCTCCTAAGCATCATGCACTGCTCAAATACCAGGTCCCCAGGTAGCCTCTAAATCACTTTAATTACAGGCCGTTCATTTAAAATTAGGGAAATATTAAGGAAAGRAAAAAAAAMCCAAAAAAMACACAACACAAAATTGAACCACAAGATGTGCTTATGGCTGRAAATATTTATGAGGTTATTTAGCAAACTGTTTACTGGTTTCCTTCTTTTTTTTCATGGCAACTGGCAGGTTCCAGCTGGCCTGACAGGATGCCTGCCCATGGTGGCTCCCACAGGATGTGCAGCACTTAATCAATCAGGTCACCTCCCTTTCAGAAATGACCATTCCTTGTCATAGAAACGCCCCCCCCCCCTTTAATATCCTCATTGTAACCCAAAGAAGAAGAACACTTYTTTATAATAATTGTTTCTTGCCAAGACCTCTGACCTCTGTGTCACCAGCTTGGTATATAAAGTGAATTTATGAGGCAGACAGGGATGGATGCCTGTAAAAAGCCTTCCAGGAAATGTAATGAAAAAGCTGCTTTTAGCTGCTGAGCAAAGAAAAGCAAATGCCTGGCAATGCCAAGAAGAAAATTGAATGCTGGGATGGGGAAAGTGAGAAACAGCCCTGYGTGCACTGAGATTTATAGCAAACATTTCCTTTCTCTTTCTTATTATTCAACACCGGGATGAACCACAACCCCAGAATGTCTCTGGAACAAGAGGTCAGCTCAYAGGCTTCCATCTCAATCAGAAACACAACCCAGGCACCGTGCACACGAGGGGCAGCAGGGATGGGGTCCTGGATGCTGCTCCAGCCCAGCAGCACAGGAACACAGAGCGGGGTGTGCTGCGCCAGCTTCTCCCCACAGCTCCCTGGTTTTGATCTAGGTGAGTTCTCCTGCACCTCCCATCAGAGATGGAACATAAAAAGAGAGCAGGGACATGTGCTGGAGGGCTGCACCCCTCTCCAAGGGGGAAACCTGCTGGTGTTAATCCAGGGGGACAGTGCTGTGTGCAGCAGAGGGCGAGTCAGCACCTTCTTTCAAAAGGTTTCTCCTACAGGTTAATGCCCTTTAGACTGTCAAATGCGATGCCATAAAAATAAGATCAAAGGCTTTAAAATAAGGGAAGCGTCTTTTTTGATTCATACTATTACTATTTTATATCTGAATATTCCTATAGAGCTTTTCATCCTGGAAGACAGGTCTTTGAACTGCTGTGATTTCACCTATCACTGAGGAACAACCCCCGGGGTAAAATGTGACAGCTATTATCAGGGTGCATTAATGTTACTGAACAGTTCAGGACAGACAGAGACAAATATATCCAATTTAAATCATAGGATTGAAGAACTACTGCTCAGTGTGGATTAATACCCRTGCATTTTTCCAAAAGTGCTTTGAGAGTTTTTAGAGAACAAGTGCTGAAACTAAAATTCCCTGTCTCATCTGTAGGATTCATTCAGGCTCCCATCATTATGCTGCAAATTGAACATTGTCAAAGAGGGAAGAAGGTAAATGATTCACCCACAGCATCTGCTTTTGCATCCACAGGTTCTGATGGCATGTCCAAGCCAGCCACCAAGGAGACTCACCCTGCGGAGATTTGCTGAGGTGATACCTAAAAATGGTTCCACGGAACACATGGCTGGTGAGAGTAAAKCACAGCAGACTACTCACATCACAGAGAATGGGAAATCACATGGGATGTCACTCTAATACTGGCAGCTGGCCGTAGTCAGAGCTTGAGCTCATAAAGTGTAAGTTTTTAACAGACTTCAGACCTGTTCACCAGCCAAATATGCTTATAAATATCAAGCATTGAGGAGCAGAGATGGAAAATAGGCACAGAGCTCACAGAATGTTTCCAACCCCATTCCACATAAAACCCCAAACTACAGCATTGAACCTTTAAAGCCAATACCTCCATAAAATCTCAGGATCTTTACAAATCAGAGTCTCTCCTCCATACACAGGGAAGCTGTGCTGATCCCACAGCCATGGCTATCTGTGACCTCCAACAAATCCCTTTGGAAAGAGCAGCCAAAGGCACGTTATCCCARCTGCTGTCACATGGCAGGGCTGGGCCATTCCAGCCATCTGCGAGGTGACTGTGTTGGACTGGTCAAGCTGCAGAGCGAGGAGCTAACAAGCATTAACAACATCTAGCCCATGTGTTCTGTCTAGTAAAATGCCAACCCATCTGTCTGCAACATCAGTGACTCTGTAGAAGCCATATGCAGGAGAGACATAAATTAGGGAGAGAAAAATCTCCCGTTACTTTCCCTGCAGTGACTCTGCAGTTGTCGCTGCGAATGCGAGGGACTGGGTGATTTTTAAGCTCTGTTTTCCCAGCCAGATCTCAGGCTCACGTAGCTCTCCAGCCCTGCCATCCAGAGGCAGTTTCTGGTCTGCACCTGACCCTGGTGAACATGGCTTGGGACAACTCAAAASCAGGTTCCAAACCGCTCCCCCAGGAGAGCCAGAAGAAGCCAGGGAACTTGAGGGAGACACCAGGGACTGGCACACAAGTGAACCCAGCACACAAGAATCCCCCTGTTAGACAGGGAGCTCATTAACCAAGCCAAGCTGCTTATCACATTCCTCTTCATCTCCCTTTGCTGGAAGCTCTCCGAGCTGGAAGGAACAGAGGAGCAGTAAACCAAGAACATGGAGTTTCTGGAACATGAGAAGGAAGCACCTATGGGAGAACTGCAGGGAAAAAAAAAAATCATTTGTGTGGGCTGTAATTAAGACTTGCAGTTACCAAGGCAGGGAGATRCTGGTGAACTGCAGCTGGGGGCATGACGTCTGTAAGAGAACACAAGCAGCAAAGTTTGCCAAGCCCTGCATCAGTGAGAGACGTCTGGAGTCACAGAGAATTTTCTGATGACAGTAACTTTTGAGGCTGCAGTATTGCCTGGGAGAGAGGCACCCCTTCCCCAAAGCAAACCACTGCTCCCCAAGAAGGAGAGCTTGCTGGAGCCTTCATCCCTCACTGAGTTGCCCCTACATCATGGTTGTGCTCAGAAGCCTCTGCTTTCCTGTCTCTGGATTGGAGCAAATCAGCAGGAAAACCCAAGACTCCCCTCTGAAGTGCCTGCACATGACACAGAGTGAAAATAGGTCATCCAGACTCCAGGACTCACCAGCTGCCAACTAGAAATGAACYCCTGAGTTTGGGAGCTGGGCATCTCACCTTGCATGAGATGGAGGGAGGGTGCCTGGGGCTGGGAATAGTTAAATGAGCACAGGACACGCCTGGGAGGCACATCTGGAGTGACAGCTCCTCTGCCACGCTGCAGATGCCACCATGTGATTAACACATTTATCCTCACCATCTTTTCTGGCATCCTTCTGGAAGTCTTGCCATAAGCACAGTGGATGGGAGGCTAAAGAACTGAACCAGATCCTGTGACCAATAATGGCTCAGGGGACTGCAAGTGATAAACCYAATGACAAGCAGACAATTAGACCTCAGCTCTGTGGCTGAGGGATGGGACAGTGTATGGAGCATGCCCGTTCCTGGCTCATTGAGTCTGCAAGGCTTGTGGTGGAAGGASTAACAGATGGACCTGATGGCAGATCACAGCTGAAATTCTCACCATGTTTATTCATTACCCTCTTCCAGCTCTTGTTTGTCATAGTCTGGCAACCCCGGGCTAAAACGCAGGTTCAAGGCTTACATCAATGAAATTGGTGACATGTGTTAGTCACCTCTGCACAAAGCCAGCACCCTGTATCGCAGCCAGTGCTGTGCTAACCAAAGCCACCAGTCATCTAAGAGCAAGAAGAATTGGTCAATAATCACCCCTTCCTGTGGCACCGTGTGACTCGCTCGCAGTTATGACCTACCAAAGTGGAATTTAAGCWCTGGCTCTGGGAATAGCATTAGTTGCCATTGCAACATCAATAACCAGATGTCAGGATGTTAGTGTGAGCTGAGGAAGGTGCTTTTACTGCTCTGGCTCTTTTTGCTGGCTCACATTTTCTTCGTTTTTCTTCATTTGAAATCGCTGTCATCAGCAGGACCAAAGCCTGAGTTGTCAGTAYCCAGCAAGCCAAAGAAGGAAGTTGATTCTGAACATGCAAAATGATTTTCTTGTGTCCTCATGAATGAGTTTTAACCCTTAACAGCTCACAGCCCTGCTGTGGGGAAGCACATTTCTCAGACTGCACCTACAGTCACTAGTGGAAGTTTATAATGAGAAGATGTTMTCATTTTTATCACGGAGCTGATGGATACCAGTAATTCTATTCGTGGAGTTACTCCATCAGACTCGTAGTCCACAGGCAGGAAACCTTGAAGAACAAGATAGTAGGGAAACCAGTCAACTTGCCTGTGCAGGTTGGATATATCCAGCTTCTTGAAATGAGCTTTTAATGGTAAAACCCAGTGTGAAACAAAGACACRTAGGACTCCTCTCTCCTTGAGCAGGTCTGATCTCACTGTAAGAAGAAATCCCACKGCTCAAGAGACAGAGGTTGCAGCTAAGGAGTGAATAAATTGGAAGATTTCRGTATTCTCTGAAACAGCAGGAGAAATTCTACTGGATCCCTTGAGGGGACACTCAGCCCTTGGGGCTAAGACACACTTCCTGAAAGCTCCTGCTGTTGCTGTTGCCTGTGCTGTCAYTTGGCACTAACCTCCTGAAGAACATGGCAAGACAGCAGTGCTGGTTCTCATGTCTGGATGAACATGCTCCTCTCCCCAAAGGGAAAAGGAGAAGGTTTGTGTTTAGTGAGCGCACCATGTTCCAGCAWCCTCCGAGGAATGTGCCCGGGGCCCCGGGCCTCCCCATCTGACACACATCTGACTGGTTGTCTCTTCCTGCTGGTGTTCTCCCACTGATGTGCTGCCATCCTCCAGTCAGCTCCTTCTGCTGCAAGTGCAGGGCGAGGGGGGGAAGAGATTTATGCAGACACCATGTATGCAATTATGAAAACAGCAGACAAGACACCCGGRTATCACACAAACTGATGCATTTCTGCTGGCAGGCTTTTTGCATGATCTGGTAACAGCTGTCATGCTCCAGCTTCTCTCATCTGAGCTCTGCTACCACTTCAGCATCCTTCCACATCCTTTAAGAGGGCTTCCTTCCCTTCCTGSTGCAGCCTGCTCCAGATGCCACAGCCAAGCAGCAGCGTGGGATGCAAAGGGGAGACAGCACGGCTGCTTTTCATAGCAGCCCTGAAATGAAATGTTCACTTCTTTAGGCRAGATACTGCTCATTAGCAATGACCTCGAGGCATGCAAGCTGCTCAACCAGCAATCTCTCCCACTCCAGAGCTCGTTGAAATTTGCCCTTTTCCTGTGCCAAGTCTTTCAGGAAGCTTCCCCGAAGCCCAGCAGTGATCTGCAGAGATGCACACACACGTTGTCCAGTGCTTTCTGGAGAGAGGTGGTGATGGGGAGCTGCTATGGAGCTTGGACCTCATACCTTGTCCCCTACTCAGCATAGCATTAAGGGAAGGAAAGGACAAGCCTACAAGTTTCCCTGCCAAGTCAGCTCCTGCTGTGAACTCYAAAGCCTGGGAGCCTGTTAGTGCCCACATCCGCCCGGTTTTCAGCACCCCATGCTATGTTTGCTTTTGTAAATAGATTTAACCTTTCTAAAATTAACAACAGAAAAGAACTTCTCTTGGCAGAACACCAGTTTTAGAAAGATGGAGGAGCACAACRTTTTCCAAACACTTCAAAACTGCAGATTAAAGATATGTGTTAGYTAGTCTCTGCAGTGCATGCTGGTTTTGCTCATTATTCTGAATGTTAATACATTAATAGATCCTCTCCTGATTAAAGGCTGCACYAGGCTCTCTTTCTAGGAACACATATGGCTCCTTCTTGCCACAATATTGGAATAGAGAGCCAAAATATTTAAACACTGAYACTAATAAAAGATTTTATCACCCCCATCCTGCTGTAAATAACTCAGGCTGGAGCCAGCTCTTAGCTCTATATGTCKATCTTTCAAAAAGTTCTTAAATATGAATGAACTGGCTGAGGCCCATTTTAAGTAACTGGGCTGTTTGTGGTTGCAGTGCTGCAGCAAAAAAGCCACTGTGACATCCTCTCACCCCACAGGATGCTGTGGGTCTGGCTGAAAGGAGCACAATCCAGTTGGGGTTTTAGACCCAGGTGTGTGTGCAGGGGCTCATTCTGCCTGCAGGAAAAGGAAATGCTTTTCTTTTTACCCCACACCTTCAAGGTCAAAATATTGTCCTGAATTAAGRTGATTTTCAGGGGACTCCAAATGCTTCTCTCCCAGATGTCTACACYCAGCAGCATTTATCCCCCCTGCTGAAGGACATAGGAATTACCCAGCACACAGGCCAGAGGGTATGGTAAAAAATTCTGCCAGTGTATGTTGGGTTTGTTTGGAGCTGCAGGTCAATTGCCAATACAGAACTGCCTAAAAAATCTGTTCCTCCCTCATTTTTTTCCCATGCTGTGCCATTACCTTTCCTCTCTGCCATACGTCCTGCACTAATCCAACCTGTCTRGTGCCATCAGCAGCTAAAATAAACAGCAGTTCCCACTTTGTGCCACTTGCCATGCTGCTGATCAGACCTGTCACTGGCTAAGAGTGACAAACTGACTGCTAAGAAAACCCTGAAATTAAAAAAAAAACCCTCTCTCTACATTTCAACAAGTGAGACCTGCAAGGGGAGGGACTTCAAGAAAACATTTTTCACTACAGAGCTGAMACATGGTGTGAAAATAAAAACCCTCCAAACCTGCTTTCACACATTCCCCAGCGAGCCCAGAGGTGTTCCTGCTATGACCCACCTAACAATGCTCTTGAGAATTGTTTTCACAAGCAAAAAATACAAACATAACAGCAAAGGAGTCAAGAAGTATTTCTTCAAATGCCTCAGATCTTGGCTATGCTCTAAATACCTTGCAGGAAAGCACTAATATATATTCAGATGTTACAGAAGGCCACAGGAAAAGACCTCAGCAAACACTGAACTGTRATGCAGAGCAGCTCCTGGCTRAGGTGTTGGGATTATTTGAGATCACTGACCTCGTCCTGCTCAACCAGACTGTTTTACAACTCAATTACATTTATTTCTGTATATATACAGAAGTACATGAGATGCTTAACATTCTTTCTTGTGCGAGAAGCAGGCAGAAAGCAGAAGATGCAGATGAGGAAATGAGCGGATGAGCTCCCTCAGAGGTTTCACGGACAAAGATGTTTAAACGAAGTAATTTAAAACCAGAAAGARCCTCACAAACACAGTGCTTCTAAGCATCTCATTTCTCTTGCTTGTTTTCAACTACATTTGAAAAAAAAAAAAAACCTCAGAGGGAACCAAAACCACTTTAGCTGCTRCTTCCTCATTCCTGATGTCCTCTGGAGAACACCACCAACCTTTCTTTTCYTACCAGTTACACATCAAAATTTCCAGAACAAGCAGCTCTACAGCAGCGAGGAGAATTGGAAAACATTGTGTAGTCATTGCCTGTCACACCTCTGAAGGGCAGGGAAGCCCCAGCATGGCCTGAGACTGACAGAGCAGAAGAAATGGGCTCCCCAGACCAGCAGGGCACCACGGAGCCACACAAAGCACTTGGTGCTCGAGGCCCATTTGCCTCCTTTGCTGCAGAAACCTGCAAAAAACTCTGAGTTTTCCCAAACCAGGGGGCTGCAGGGAACGTGTGAGATGTGCAATTCTGCAATAATCAATCCCAAACTCAGTGGCTCAGTGCAGGGAGGGGAATGCCCACAATGAAGCCTGCAGATGCCCAGGCACCTGCAGCATCCCCTGGGCACCATCCCAGCCAGGGCTCAGCCTGCCTCGGGAAGGGTCCTTCAGTGTGCACAGGGCTGCTCCAGCCCAACAACCAACCCATTCATCCTCATGACTGCTCCTTTCAGGGCGAGCTGACACATCCTCCCCACAACAGAGCCCTGCAAATGACTTTATTTAACCAGGAAAACAGATTTGTGTTGTTTCCGAAGACAAACAAATCTAGCTTTGGGTGCAGAGGGCAGAGCTGGGCTCATCTCTGTGCCAGTAAAAGCACTGGGATTGTGGAGGAGACTTAAGAGACTGTGTTTACTTTCAGTCTCCCATGGATCACAACTGAACAGAAAAAAGGGCTCACACAGTACAACAGATCAGGCTCTCACTGTAAAGGAGTTCARCACTTGGGAGGCTCTTTCTCTCAAGCTTTCAATGATTTTTTTTTTAATTTAGCAATAGACTTCCCACAGTTTACTGGTCTGCAGTGAGAGTGGGRCATTTTGGGGAGGGGATGGTGAAGCAGAAGATTTAATAGAATCACAAAATAGTTTGGGCTGGAAGGGACCTTGAAGATCATCTAGTTCCAACTCTAGTGGGATGCTGCCCACTGGATGCTGCCCACTTCAGGCTGGTGAAGGAAGATGCTTTTCTTCATTATTTTTCTTCATTATTCTTTAAAATAATGAGGAGAATTTCAGTACACACATGGTCTCAAATGTGGCTGAGCTCTGCCCAAACATGCAAATATTTCTTTGCTGGAGGTTTCTGCCTGTGTGCTCCAGACAAAAGGGGAATGGGGAAAGGAGTCCCCAGAGAAGCAGTGAGAAGTGCCCAGGGTCACAAAGCAGGTCAGCAGCAGAGGCAGGAGCCACGGACAGATCCTGCAAAACACCCAGGCTGTGGGGAAATCTCAGCTCTCTGGTGCAAAGGCAGAGGCAGACGTAATGGCATGGATTTATCCTTAAGTTGCTATGCAGGGAGGCACAATTCTTTACTTTTTAGTGCCCTGTTATTTAACCTTAATGCTCCACTGACATTATTTTCTCTTTTTTTTTGTATGGAATGTTATATACGTGCCTGTGTACAAATTTGCAACACATAAATAGCACAGATCAGAGGTGACCTTTGAGTTTGTGCATGTGGGGATTCGTGCAGAATGAGGGCTAGCTGGGAGGATGAAGTCATTAAGATGTGTTCTCATCTAAAGTTACTTATGAATTATTTGTAAGATATTCTCTCACTTATTTTGTTATAATACCCCCACATACTCACTCACCAACCAGCAGAAACAGCTTAACCACTGAAKCCATGTTTCGGAAGTCTGTTTGCCTATTTTCCCTTTGTGCTGCAGCTGCTGTTGCCATGCTGTCGTTGCTATGTTTTCCTTTTCCTTTCTTTTTCTTGAGAAGGGAAAAGGGGAGAAAAAAAAATCTATTCCCTAAACAYGCTAGACTCAGTTCATGGAACAAAATACCTGAGGTAGAGCCTAGAGGAATGCAACATAATATGGCTGAAAGAGCAGCACAGTGTAGGAGAAAGCCTTTTTGACACTAATATAYATATTCTTCTCTGAAAGAGTTAATGAAACTACAAATACATCAGGTAAAGATCACTAAAAAAGTGTATTAATATGGAAAATGGTCATGGAAAGGTAAAACTCCATGCTGATTAGGCAGATARGGAGGTAGAGGGAAAAACAGATTTAAAAGAGTAGATGTGGCCAAGTTTCATCTGGAAGACAAGACAATGAAGTTGCTCAATAAGCTTGTTAAAACAGTTCCTAAAGCTTGAAAGCTAAAGTTTGTCTCTGTGGGACAGCCCTGAGAAATACAAATGCTCTTTCCAAAGGCTGCAAGTCCAAGGTGGAAAATTTGGTTCTGGGTTGTGGGTCCCAAGTTGTCACCTTCTGCCTCTGGTCACTGCATGAAGAGCAGGCAGAGCTTGCCAGACTGGGGTTGGGGCTCAGCAATTAAGTTGTGAAAAAACAATTTGGGCTGCCCATTCCTTTTTTTTGTCTCTCTGCTCCAGAGGAACTTGGACAATTCTTCCATCCTCAGYCCCCTGCCAGTCTCCGTGGAGCAGAGCTGGCAACACAACCACAAGGATCGATAGTTTCAGCCCAATGGCTGATGATTTAGAGCACAAAAAAAMCCCCTGTGAGATGGCAAAATCACTTGGGTGGCTTGGGAGTGTGGAGAACTGTGAGGGACCAGGAGGACCTGTGAAATTTGGGTCACTGGGCAATGCTRCAGCAGAAGGAATTCGATACAGACAAGTGCAGTGTAGTGCATGTTGTTCTGCCAATTTAAAGGACTCTTAACACGCTGATGTGTTGGAAATGATGTAACCTCTCAGARAAATAAAAAGCCAAGTGCCACTGTGGTCAGCTTCTAGACAATGTCTCAGTGTACAGTGTCACTCAAAACATCRAGTGAAATGTTAGAATAAAACGTGTTTGAAAATACCATGGCTGGGAATACCATGGTTTTACACGAGCTGAGAGCATGTCCTCCTGAGCAGTGAGTCAGCCTTGGTGAGYCCAGTACAACATGAGGGCAAAAAGATAAATGAGGTTTTCCTTGTTTGAGGCACGTGCTRTTTAACCTGCCTTTCTTCTCATCACTGACTTGCACCCCGGGGTCACTGGGAGAAACAATTTGCTGCAGAATTAAGACAGGCAATAGTAAACAGAGGATGGGCATTAATTAATCCTGCCTTTACCCACATCCCATCAGCCTCAGACTGGGGGTCTGACAGAAACCACTTTCCATGAGGACTGCCACTTCCAGCCAAGCCAAAGGAATCAGACAGAGCTATGYAGTCCCATGATTAAGAGCTGTGAGTCAGGAGCTTCCAAGTTTATTCCTCACTTTGGGTCCCAGCATGAACTACACAAGCAGCAGCATTTCTCTGCATCTCAATATCCTCACCCTCCACTAAAACTAATAACAACTCCTCCACTGAGCAGGCCTGCTGTGAGAATCAATTGGTATTTGTAAAGGCCTTTGAGAAATGTAAGGCACAGTCTGTATGTGAAAATTATTGATATGATTCATTACCAGGCATTCATACTCTATTTATGCAACTCCCAGTCTATTACTAAATATATTGTCCATTTGAATATTGAAATCACTGCTGCTAGTAATTTCTGCTAATGTTACACTGGTCTTTCAGAGGTAGCTTTTTTGACTTGAATGGGAGAATTGTGGAGGCAGTGAAAAGGGGAACAAATGCCAGAAGATGAATTTAAGAGAGGACAACAGCTCTGTGCAGACTTCATGGAAAACAACAAAAAAATCCATTTAACAAGTAACTTTGTGCTAACACTTTCCTGATTCCTCTTTCTCTTTTTTCCTCAGCTGAATTTGTGAGGAAATCTGATCCCCATTAGCCTTTGTCTGCAAGATGMAAATGAGCAAACCTGGGTGCATTGTGTCTCAGACAGACCACCTGCTCCTCACACACTGTTCTGGGTGATGCCTGAGACCCTCTTTGTGGCCAGTCTCCTTTTCAKAAAGTGAGGATGCTCCATCCAAACCATCATCCTACAACCTTTAATCACCAGCTCCAACTTYCCCCTGCCTTCTACTTTGCCCTGCTACTGAAAGCAGCAAAATCTGGGACTGCTCAGAGAGAGTTTCTGAGAAGAGAGAGCATATGTCTATACATTATATATTTATTCACACACTGAGACATGTTCTCACTCCCAAGACACA
Organism: Alauda arvensis; assembly: GCA_902810485.1. NCBI lineage: Eukaryota > Metazoa > Chordata > Aves > Passeriformes > Alaudidae > Alauda > Alauda arvensis. The sequence goes on along the minus strand of CADDXX010000075.1, from coordinate 2,052,224 downwards.
CACGGTATGTTCTGACTTTCTCACTCCAGCATGTTTTGCAAATTTCTTCTCCACCCCCTCCATTCCCTTGTTTCACTTTATCAGTATCTTGTTTRAGGGAAATGCTGCTTACTGCAAACTGGAAACGTTAACATCAGGTCAGCAGAGCATTTATTGAGACACAGCTGTGGGACAGGGAGGGATGGGGCACAGCTGTTCTCCTGGCTCAGCTTCTTTTCCTTCCAGTTGGATAATTTGTTTTCTTGCTGTGATCCTTCCACTTCACTCTTGGTGCTGACAAAATGTTGCCAATATCCGTGGTGTGGGAACTCAAGGAGCACTGATACTTCGTTTGAATCAAATGCAATGATTTTTTGGTTTGTTTGTTTTGTTTTCWAAGCTCAATGTTTTGCAATCAAACATGTCAAGACATGGGGAAAGCTGAGGTGGGAGTTCTTTTTGTGAAAGGCAGGAGAGAGAAGCACAGAAGTAGAAAGCAGAGCAAACCAGCAGTGGAGCCAATAGAAATCTGCTGTGTTGTTTCTCCTCCTAATTCTTAATACATTTTTTACGAGAAGTGAGATCTTTGATTACATTTTTGATTGGGAGAGACAGGCATTGCCCTGCCCAGTGCACAGTGAGAAGGAAAGGAGGCCTTTCATGTTCACAGATACCAGACATCAAAACAGCCATTCCCAACTCTTAAAAGGATCAGACAAAACTGCAGCTCAAACTGTGCCAGGGTACTTTGGTGCAGGCAGGTTCCTGGTGGAAGGCATTCTCAGAGCTGTAAGAAATCCTGTGGATGCTGGCACTCCTGTTGAGTGTGGACAGAAATATGGGAAATTTCTTCCAGAGAAGCCCAGGACCATTGTAAGGGCGTTTCAAAATGAGCAGACAGAGAGCCATGGCAGCCAGGCTGCAAAAGAGAGCTGCCAAAAAGGAGCTCCTGGTTGTAAAGAATGGGTAGGTTCTCCATCAGAGGGTGCAGGTAGGACAGCTCAGTGGGGAAAGCAGCCAGCAGAGCACAGCCAAGAGCAGGAYTGTGCAGATGAATCACATCTCTCCTCCCTGAACACCCATGGGMTCACTGAAACTCCCAGATTTGCTGGTCCCACTTGCAGGACAAGAGCACTGACAACCAGCTCCAACACAACTGGTCTCTGTCTGCAGAGCTGCAGAGCCCCAGTGGCCTCCCTGCTTTAGGGGTGACCTTGATGCCCTGACAACTTACAGCAGCTGAATTGTGTGAACAAGAGATCAGAGCTCTGATCCTGCATGACTCCAGCTGAATGCTAACACAGACAACATGGTGTCCTGGCTTACCCCTCACCACCACTGCAAATGGCCCTTCACCTGGCTGGGGGATCTGCAAAAACTCCAAGGCTGAAGTGAGACAGAATAGCAAAACAACACATGGATTCATTCAGAGTTCAGTTCAGCCTGGGTTCAAGCACCTTCTCTTGCCAGCATGCATTACAGAAGAAAAAACTCAAATCCTTCACAATTTTTCAAGGTCCAAAGCAGGGTTTGTCTAGGTTAGTGGCAAACATGATGCCCATCTCCCCAGAATTTGGCTCAGCTGCACAAACAGATGTCCTGAAAGCATCAGCTGCACCTGAAACTAACTTGGAAGCTAATTCAGACACCTGAACCTTCTCCATGTATCACCAGTGCTGAATACTGACCCTCTGCCATTAAATGGACTTGCTGGTGCAGAAGTAGTCCTATCTCATCAGGCCTCCAGACTGTTTCTAAAATGTTTTTACAGAAGCTTTTAAAGCCTTGCAGCATCACCTCACCTCCATCATCTTGTGTTCCCTCTAAGTCAGGATATCATACAGAGAGAGCATTGGGACTGCACAGCCACCAACCAGGACACCATCCAGTCCAGCCTGTCTCTGTCTGTGGCCTCCATCCCTGGCAGCAGTGGCATCAAGCTGACTCCAGGTCCAGACTGATAAACACGTTGCAATGGACAACTGTTCCTTCTACCAAGGCTGCTGCAGATTTTTACCCTGTTTTCCCCTTCTAATACAGCAACAATGTCAGACCAACGGAGTCTGGAGATTCCCCAACTCACCCTCAGTGGTGCACTGACACCAGCCCTACATCTGCATTAGGGATGAGCAGAGCCATCATTCAAACACTGAGCACCAAGGTAAGTGCAAGGATGACAAAGAGCTGCCTTCAGCTCAGGACAGACACTGCAGAGGTGCTGCTGGAAAACTCAACCCCATCTTCCATTGAAGTGCCAGATCTATACAGGAGACAAACAGCCCTCATTTCCTTCTGCTACTGATGAGCACCAGCAGTAGCTTTGAACATCCCTTGGGCTGCTCCGAGGTCGCAGCCTTTTCACTCTGACGCAGGCTCAGCTCGTGGGATCCCAGCCTCTCTTCCAGAGGGTGGAACTCACAGGCACGCTTCCCAGCTGGATCAGCTCACAGCAGCTTGTCCACTTAGCAGAGAGGCAGGTGAGAACGCGCTGTRCTCCAGCGCCGCCTCGTATCGGCTYGTCATTAAACAGCAGATCCGCTGCTATTGATTTCTGTTAGATTCCTGTTCCCAGCAAACTCCTTAGAAACACTTATCCCAAAGCCTGAAGTGCTCCTGAACACACGCCCTCCTTGTTTGCTGCTGTTTATTGATGCACTCAGGATCTCTCAGTGYGGAAGGCAGACCGGAGGAATGCTGCAATCTGCTTTCCTCCCCAACACCAGCATTGGGATCAAAGCAGCAGTGGCAGCACAGCCATTCCGTTGCTCTGGTGGCTTTTTGCTCTGTGAGACATGTAGACCTTTGATGGTGTTTGAGGCTTTGATTTCACTGGCTGCACTGATTTGATGACACCACCAATGGTTATTTTTTAATCTTTACYGAACAACAGTGAGCTGCTGAAGCTCAAGCACAGCCCCATGCAGTGATTAGCTGCATGCTGGAAGAAAAGTAAGACTCCCCCAACACTCAGGCCTGAATAACAACGAGGTGGATTAATTTTTATAGGGATGCCTTCCTGCAAAGCAGCCTTCAGAAAAATCCAAGGGATATTTAAACCTCTGGATGAGAAGAAACCACAAAGCAGTTCATCCTGCAACCAGAAGAAATGTTCCTGTGTATGATCTCAGAGGATGAGCTTGAGATCTGGAAACAAACAACATGTGCCATGGACTTGTGCAGAAGTCTTCTCCAAACTACAGCTGCCTCCTGCTGATGTCACCCTAGATCCTGTTGATGTCACCCATGTGCCATCAGAGCACACTGAAGACAAGACCCCAAGCACAGCACACCTGCAGAAGCAGGCTGCTCTGTATTCTCATGCTACAAAGAGAGGAGAGTGAGGAAAAACAAGGAGCAAATGCACCAATCTAGCTATCTGTGATATTTCAAGGGAACCTGTGTTGGTGGAAAAAGGAGAGGCAGGAATGGATGCAGAACCAGGCAGTTAACAGGCACTGGCTGGGCATGMTCAGCTCAAGCAAGCATTATCCCAACCAATTTATATGTAACTACCTTACCTGAAATGCCRCTTAATTTAAAACATCCAGGAAACRAAATGATGTCTACAAGGTCCTGTGAGGCCAGCTTGTTAAGGGCAGGACAATTTTATTTCCTGCTGACTGGCCACCCATACTAATGGTGCCACCACAAGAGCACTGCCAAGGTGAGAGGACTCCAGACTCGAAATGTGCACCCAGACTTTTGGCAGCTTCCCTCTCATGGCTGGTCCAAGCMAACAGCCCAGCTCCCAGTCCCAAATGCCCACCTGCCTGCAGGGGCTTCTCTTGAGTTGGAAATGAGAACAGAAACCTTAGAGAAGCACTTCAAAGGATGAGCCTGTGGTTGCCCTGCTCTTCAGCCATGGTAGGCACGAGAGGAAGGGACATCCCTCGACAGCACAATGACTCTGAATCCAGGGATTTACAAACCACACTGGATGCAAATGGCTCAGGAGCCCCTCTGCCCTGGGTTCCTGTGGCACACACTGAAACACTGAGGAGGCTGGGGACAACAAAACTCCATCCACAGGTGTCAAGGGACACCTGGGATCTCAGAGCAGTGTGAGCCATCAGTGGCTGTGTCCCCTTCCAGTGCTCTCTTTCCCTGTTCACAAATGACCATTTCCATAAGGGCTGGGGGATCAGAGAGAGGGAGGTGCCCAATGAAAATCTCCGCAGTGTCACCAGGAGACAGGTTCTGGGCTGCCACAGGACTGCACCTGGTGAGCAAACAAAGCCCTGAGGCAATGCCCARCCTGATTAAAATGAAGACAAACTCCTCCACACGCTGTGCTGCCTTGTACTCACGCTGTTCCTGAGTTTTTCAGTTTGTAAAATAGAGGAGTATTTGCTGTACCTCACAACAGCCCTGGAAGGCTTAATTCATGTTTGTGAAGTGCTTTCAGATCTTAAATTGGAAGGCATGAGAAAGCACAAGTTGTTATTATAATTGCATTATTAAGTGCTGTTAAAAAAAAAATCAGCTTATGTTTCACAGAATTCAGGTCCTTCTTCAGACTAGCTTTATGTCCCTTGACACRTGTATTTGACAATAACCCAAATAGCCTTGATCTTTTATTCCCAGCAGGGTTTTCTTTATACCTTAATGAGGTTTTTTTTTTTAATCTTTTTTTTTTCTAAAGGATAAACACCTCATCTCAGAGTTTAACCAAACTCTCTGAGCTCCTGCATGTGAGCCTGGCTTCCCTCTGCCAGACTGGGTGTGTTCCTGTAACACCAGTCCAGAGAAGGGGTCCAGACTGGTCAGGAGGAATGTGGGTGGGATGTCACATACCCCTCACAAGATGCCACGATACACTCGCAGATTTGCATAAGGTATCTCTAATTTTTCTGCCACTTTAGGACATTCCTGCAATACTCACCTGCTCCTGAGAGCCATACCAGCTTTAGTCCCAAATGCAGCAGTATTTTTAGCCCTCTTGTCCATAGTGCCTGATATTCAATCTTATTTCTGTTGCGTAGCAGAAGAGGCTTCCAGGATATATTCCTGACTATATTTCTGTCTTGAGACTCCAATATTTCACTTCCCTCACCCTTACCATTACCAAATCACTCAGAGATCTACAGCCTTGTTGATATTGACTTTCTTCTCTCCTCAATCCTTCTCTCAGGTCTCCTTTTTTCCTCTCCTATCATCTGCAAATTGCATCATTTTTATCTTTCGCTATGCTGGAAATCTTACCATGAAAGAGAGAATTTTCTTTTTTCTTTTTTTAATTAGTACTTGGTAATATTACCAAGCTGTGAGTTTATGGCTTTGTAGATCTTATATTTTTGACACTAATTACTCACAAAGGCTTTTAAAGCAGCATTTCAACATAGCAACTGGCAGGACTGTAATTAAGTAAGAAGCAGCAATCTTTTTTTTTTACATTTCAGAGGAAGTCTCTAGCATTCCTGCCCTGTATCACAGCTCAGCCCCTGGTATTGCTCCAATCAACGAGACCAGATGTTGAAAACACATTATTCCCCATGCACACACAGCTCTCCCCACCCTCACCCAAGCCCTTGGCTGATGTATTAATAGTGCTGTCAGCACACAGCATCCACAGGGATYCACCACTTTCCCCACTGCCAATCTGAAGGGCTTGGCTAATTTTAGACTTGTGGTTTCTTTGCTACTTGTGGGAGAGTGTTTTCCCYCTGTTCAAACCTCAAAGACTCGTGTTGTGCCGACCACATGACTGCACTGATTTATTTCCTCCCCATCACGTCCTCACCAGGACCCAGAAGGAACGTGGAGGGATGTGCTGGTTTCCATACTGATGCTGSATGTGCTGCCTGGAAGGTGCCAGGGCAGCAAGAGCTCTCCTGATGTGTTTGTAAACTAGCTGTTACGGAGATGATCAATTAAAGGCGTCTCAGAGGGGAGAGTTTCATTCCACTGGCCTAATTCATTTTCAAATTACTCCAGGATGCTGCCTTTTACTATTACATTATTTGTTCTGAAACTCCAAATTAAGATTTTATAGTGCCATTAATTTTTATGCAGAAATTACCATTAAAATCAATGTTTTCTGCTCAGAAGTTGACAGTTGGAGATGACTGATTGCCCAGCCTGTTTCCTACTGCTTTCCTTGCCTTGGAAGTGGATGGGTTCCATCTTCACGTGCTGCTAACTCTGAGCAATGTTTTCACTGCCCCCTACCAACTCCTGAGCACATCCATCTGAGGCAGCTGAGACATCCCCATCAACATGTGTGCCTCCAACGTCACAGTTTGTTCCCAACACCTCCTGGAGGATGCAGATCCTCCTGCTAAGGGTGGAGATGGAGCCAGGTCTCCAGTGCAGGTTGGAGCTCTGCCCTCCCTTCTGCTCTGCCAAGGAGAGCTCAGGGAAAAGGGCATCCCTGGCCATGCCAGCTCCTCTTGCTGCATCAGAACAGCCACCCAAGCAAGGTCTGCACCTGGGGTTCCCCCCTGGCCAGGCTGCTGAGGTCACAGCCCCCTGCCCTGTGCAGTGCCTTGGCTGCCTGTCCCCATCTGTGGCCYCTTGTCCTGTCAACAGCCTGARCACTGAATTGTTGGGTGGTTTGTASAGGYCACMTGGCCTGGGGCAGAGACCCCCATGGCCAGCAGTCACACCAGTGCTGAGTGCTGGTGGCAATGACAAGGACTGGTGCAAGTGGTTTTTTACATTTTACACTACGTCAGGAGCACTTGATACTGATGTTGGCAGGGTGAACAGCAGTACCACTCCAGGAATCAATCCCAGGAAGTTTCCTAATTCTGAGGGAGCCTTCAGGGAGCTGGGCAGCAGGTAAAGGGCACAGGAGAACACATAATGACAAAAACATGGACTGGTTTGTGTTGGAAGGGACCTTAAAGATTGTCCAGTTCCATGGGCAGGGACACCTTCCACTATCCCAGGTTGCTCCAAGCCCCATCCAACCTGGCTCTGGACACTTCCAGGGATGGGGCAGCCACAGTTTCTCTGGACAACCTGTGCCAGGGCCTCACCACCCTCACTGGGAAGAATTTCTTTCCTATATCCCATGTAGGCCCGCCCTCTGTCAGTTTGAAGCCATTCCCCCTTGTCCTATCACCTCATGCCCTCTTCCTGCTCTCCTGTAATTCCCTGTTAGGTACTAGAAGTATATAAGGTCTCCCTAGAGCCTTCTCTTCTCTAAACATATTATTTATTTCAAGACATCTTTTGAAATAAACAAAAAAAAATGTGCCCATCCTGTGGCAGCCAGAGGGAAACAAAAGAATAAAACAGAGGGGATAAAAGTTTGATCCTCTAAATATGAGGCATATTAAGCAAAACTGAATGTGATACGTAGTGAGTATCTGTGACAAGAGCAAACTGATCCTGATGTTGGAATATTCATGCAAATAGGAGCAATTTCACTATGATTAAAAAGGCAATTAACTGAAAAAAAAAAAACCTCCAGCAATTTCAGAAGCAGCCTGTGTGTCAGCGAGGCCTCCACGCAGAGCTGAACTGACACTGCTCACTTTCATATTCCATCAACACTCACTGCTACAGCCTGAGAGTACTGATCACCCCAACTGCAGGCAGATGCTCCCAGAAAGACCCCAACAAAGTCTCCAGGAGGCCCTGCACAGAGAGGGGGCTGTGSCAGCACCCTGCCTGTCCCACCCCTGCACAGCTCAGATGAAAGGCAGTGGCACAAAGAGCATCCACTGACAGAATGTGCCCAGCCTGAGAACTGTCAGCCTGCAGCCCAAAAGGTGTTCAGGGAGTGGAGCACAGGCTGAATTGGAGCTGCTGCCTCCTCCACTGTCTGCTGGTGGGATTGAAAGCACTTGCACCTCTGTGGTCAGATCCAGGATTGGGAGATGCTGATGAAAAATCCTCAGTTACCTATGTGATAATTGATAGGATACACAGGATGAGTACAATAGCCAATAATCCCTCAAGAAGCAGAAGGATTTGGAAGCAGCATTTGCTGTTGACATCTGAATGCCCAAGTAACTTGCTCCCCCCTCCAGAAGAAAGCTGAGAGCAATGCACTGGGCAAAGGCACAGAACCACCCATTTTCAGAGCTCTTCAAATCCCAGACCACCAAAGATCTCCATGAGATGACCACACACCCCAATTAACTGAGTGCACAGAGGGCTGGCTGACACCTTCCAGAACCAGGCAAATCCATCCCCACTAGCACACACCAAGAGGCAGCAGCAAATCCTTCCACATGGCTGCTGCTCCACCAGTGCTCCAGCACCCACACAGGCAGAGCCATTGCAATATGCATGAGGTGGCTTCAGRCTTGATCCCTGTGCAAGCTGAGTGTCCCCTGCTTGTCTTTGATGATTAACTGAGCACCAGGCTCACCCTCTGCCCAGGACTTTCTGGGGCTGAGGTATTTTGCAGCAAGTCAGAAACTCAAAYATATTTCCTGTCCAGCAGATACTGTCTACTCCTGAGAGCAATTTTTATTGGATTTGTAATCCCCTTTTCAGTTTTTTCTCTCCCCTTTTAATATTGTCTTTTAAGCCCTTTACCAGGAGTTCACTTTCTGAAGGCCAGCAAGGAACAGTGGGCAGAACCTTTGGGTCTAAAAGAATATGCACAGAATGTTAATGCAAGAGAAATATGCAGCACTCTGACCCCTTTCAATTAAGGTGCCATCTCCATCACCTTTAGCTGTCCTCAAAACTTGGATGTGCCCTGGAACAAACAAAGAAAAGACCCAAGAAGTCATTGCTGTGAGCTGAACTGGAGACATTTAACCATTTATCTSCCCAAATGACACGTGCTGTGACTGCCTTTACTYACACAACCTCTCCAGAWCAAAGTCAGTGCCAAGTGCTGATCAAGGGCAAGCAAGAAATGAAACTGGAACTGTTAAACTGCTTAGGCAGGGGTGGGTTCATCACAGAAAACTGCAGCCAGTGGTACCTGGAGAAGCACTGGAATAGCTGAAATGTGGCACTGAGCAAGGATGGGCTGCATTGTCTGGATACACATGRAAGGCAAATCCCAGCCATCCAAGGAAATATGGTACATGCACACATCTCTCATCCTCAGATCACGAATCCAAGCTGCAGAGAAGGTGGGCAGGGAAAGAAAATGTTCCTACTACACCATGTCCTCTTTGCCTTCAGCTGGACAAGACAAAACTTGAGGTTCACTAGAAGCAAAAAAAAAAAAAAAAAAAGTCATAAAATAGACAACTGTAACAGTTGGAAATACAGGATTAGAACTCCTTTGTGCCTCCAGAGTTTGGATGAACCAGRCTTGCCTCCTGTAATCAAGGAGGTTTTGTGGACYTCTGGGGCTCCTGGTGAAACAAGTCTCCAGCCCTGCAGCTCATTTCAGYRCTGCAAAGCCTCCTGCAAATTGAGAGGTACCTGAGGTTCACCAGGGTGCCTCAGCCCTGCCTTAATTAACAGCAACGACAAAGGGAGCAGCATTTCCCTGGCTTGCCACTCTCTGGAGAAAAGTACCCGAGTTAAGTGATGTGTGGGAATCAGTTTGTCAAAAAAAGAAATGGAAGAAACTCTTCTCTCTTAATTAGCTCCACTGGAGGCTGGGCTGGTGAGGTCKTGGTGGCTGCACTGCTGACTGTGGCTCTGTGCCTGAGGCCTGCCCTGGGTACAGCAGAATAACCCAGCAAGGACAGCAGGAGCTCCATTCTCCCACACACACATTCTCTTCCCACCTCTCCTCTGATGACCATTCCAGTGTGATCTCCTTTACAGGTCAACAAAAGCTCCTTACATTTATTTTTTCGTGCTGTCCTTCTAATTCCTCATTTTGGCACAGGTCTCCCTGTACACAACAGCCAGCAGGATGCTAGAGCCTCCCTGCATCRTTTTTGCTTTATGTCTGCAAACATCTGTACATGCAATTAAGAGGGCCAACTCCTTTTATGTCCCTAAATGAGCAGTCTTAATCACCACCATAAGAAATTAAAGCCTGGCTGGGCAGCACGACTCAGCAATGCAATCCTGAGCCAGGCTGGCACTACCTGCCTGCAGGATCAGCCCTTGGGAGGAATCTCCCACCCAGGAGCAGGCTCTTCATGCTTTTCTTCTCCATGGAGGCATTTGCACAAGTCTAATTACTTGTGAGATGCTTCCCTGCTGTGCCCAGGGCTTTCCAGAGGCTTTCCAGGGCACTGAGAGGCTGAGCTCCAGGGGCTGCTGCTGCCTCTCAGAGGTGCTGGCTGGGAGCAAATGGCTGCAAACTGGGGTTTGGCTGCCACACTGCAGCTTCCTTTGGCATGGCTGAGGGGCTTGTAAAGGGAATTGTGTGATGATGTCATAAAAGATGGTACAAGCAATGGATGCCTGTATTTCTCCAGAAACACATCTCTTTCCTCCCCTCTCTTCACCTCTGGCCTCTCCACCAGCCTTTGATGTGTTGCCCTCTTTTTTCTCCACCTTTCTCTGACATTTTTCCATCAYCACAATCCAACAATCCCCCTTCCCCCCAGTGAAACCATCCATGTTCCACCAAAAGAAACAGGCCCCCAGAGGCTTGCAGGCACCTCCCTCAGCTGAGGAATCACAGAATATGGTTCTGAAYTGGAATGGACCCACAGGGATCACTGAGCCCTGCACAGAACAACCCCAAGAATTCCACCTGAGAGCAATGTCCAGACTCTTCYTGAACTCTGGCAGCCTTGGGGCAGTGACCACTGCCCTGTGGAGGAGAGCTGGTCCCATCCCTGGCTTTCCACCACCTCCTCTTCCCACCTGTGCCTGCCTCTGCCTTTCTCCCACCCTTCCTAAAGCGATCTCCTGCTCCCACATCCACTTTCCAAGCAAGATTCCTCCCTGAGCCACCTCCAAAGGCCAGAAAAAGTTATGGCAGCAGAGTGCACCCAGAGCAACAGCAGGAAGCATTTTGTCCCCTGGAAAGGAGCACAGTTGGTTTGATTTGTGTATGTGCAAAATATTAACTCAATTTTCCACTTCATCAGCCCTGGTGGCTGCACGAAGCCTCTGCCTGTTCTCAGCACTTGGGTCTCTCGAGGAGTGTTTTGTTCACCTTGCCATCAGATTTTATGGCAGGCATTCCAGTGACCAYTTTGGATTCCAAAGGAGTGCTCAAAAACGCACAGTCCAGATTTTTTCTCCTTCAGATTTATGGTCTGTTCTTCTGCTATGTAGCTTTAAGTAATTTTATTTCAAGCAGGAATATTTTAAAAGAGTAATCTGTACGTGCATGTCAGGGAAAAGAATTAATTATTGTCCTAATTAAAAGGGCACTGTTGAAAATAATCCCTCTCTTTTCCTGCTGATTTTGCCCTTTTTCTGTAAGCTTTACATTTTTGGATGTATACGTTTCTCAAGTAGTTTAAAATTAACAGGGCTTATTTTATTTATGCAACAGTATCAACCAGGAGTTGTGCATCAGCAAAATGCACATTAAGCTGATGGCAAAGGCAAACATCAATGATTTTGTGTAGGTCCTAGCTAAGTAGYTGTTGTTGTTATTATTATTGCTGYTGTTGTCGTTGTTATTATTACATAAAATCCYGGATCCTTTAAGGAAGCCTAAAAGGCATTCCCTCTTCCCGAGGCTGCACTTCAGGTTTAAGACTCCGAAATGYGTCAATTAAATTTTGTGGCTGCAATGTGCTTTAAAAGGCACATTCCCTGGAGAACCTTCCTCGCTGAGCAGCACAGCCTGGCCATCAGGGGATGGACCCAAGCACGGCTCAGTTCCCAGCCTGGGCACACCCCTAGCACCCCCTGCACTGCCTGTTTTCCTCGCTGTGTGGCTGGSAAGGTGGCTCTGACCCTTGTCCCCAGCCTGCCCCACGTCACGGGGTGCCCAGGCAGGGCTGCTCAGCTCTGCCATATGGGAATGCTGGCTCCACTGGGGATGGGGACAGCTGGATGGAGCCACCTGGCCCTGKGAGCTGCTGCCAGGCTGGAGCACAGCTAGCAGAGATGATGCCAGCACAGCTTACATGCATCTCCTCCTGTTTTGCCTGAAGGGAGAAAAGGTTTCTTTAAGCACAGCTTTGTGGTAGTGATAGACAGGGAGAGATGGGGAGTGCACAASCCAGCACAGCACTAGTCCCAGACAYAGTCCCAGATGTTTCCTCCTTAAATTAAAGAGGAAAAAAAACCCAGATTAATCCCTGGGAAGGTGTCATTACACAAAAGTATCTGGCAATCAGAAAGCCAATTAAGTCAGTCATCTGAAACTAAGAAGACTTGGGAACACAGAGCAGGGAACAAGCAGGAATTCGTGGCTGGATGTGTGGAGTGATCCACAGAAACCCAGGATTATGTCACTGAATGGGCAGGGTTGGAAAGGACCATGGTAGAATCTGGTCCAACCTCCCTGCTCAAGCAGGTTCTCTAGAGCACCATATTCTGGACTGTGTATCCAGACAGCTTTCAAATGTCTCCAGAGAAGGAGACTCCACAATGCTCCAAACCAACCCTATGGAAAGCCTCGACACACTGAAAGACTTCCTAAGGTTTCCATTTTAAATCCTGCAAAATCCAAAGTGTTCCACCCAATCTGAAAGGAAATCCTGACCTCCCAATTGATCACTGCAACTCTTCTTCCAGCAATTCTTAAAGGAGAAGGAGAGAGAAGGAAAGGAATACTGGACCACTGCATAATTCAGCGTGTTTTGACAGTCACCTTCRGGGCATGTCACACTCGACTGCTCATCATTCTCAAAGATGGATAAGAAAGAGGCTGGAGAAAGGGATGATATAATGAAGAGGCAATTAAAGAGCACAGAAAATGAAAAGACAAACCAGCTGCATCTTTCTCCAATTTACAGGGCACGGAGCAGGCAGTATGACTGATTCATACATTCCTCATCCTGCAGGAGGAGAGTATGCATGGGTAAAGGAATGATGTGCAGTGCACAAACTCTGTTGGCATGTCATTTTGTGACACCTCTCCCTCTTCCCAGGCAGATGCTTGTGCAAAACCCATCAGGGTTTAGCACTTTCTCCAAGCACTGATGGTTTAATGAGACACCACGGCACTCGCTGTAAATGCAGACTCAATTTCTGCACAGAGCTCGCAGCACCAGGGGAATGCCTGCTCTAAAGGGTGGAGGGGACTTCAGCACAGTGACCTCCACATGTAGTTTCCAACTTAAACAGAAGTAATTTATAGTTCAGAACTGGTAAAATATTGCCTGCTGGTAATTTGCAGTAGGATCCTCCTCAGGTGATGCCTTGGAGGAACAGAGCTTTCTCTCATTTTCTYTTTCTAAATGCTCTTCAGGCAACTCTTCCTTACCTTATCCACTATCACCCCCTAGATGCTGACAGYTCACAGTCAAGTATGTCAAACACATCTGTCWTTCCAGGGTATTGTAGCTGTATCCTGACTGGCTTGATCTTCTGTAAAAATGTTAAAAATATCATAAACACACTGTTAYACTTAACAAGGAAACAGAAAACATGGGGAAAGCCAAGGATTGGTGTGAAATAACTTGTACTCAGATATCTTTAGAGTGTTGTCTGCAAAAATAGAGACGATGGAGAAARGAAACCATGCTGGAGAGATCTGGGTGGCTGCCCATAAATCCACAAGAAAATTAAGTCCCCAAAGCTCTGAAAGTTGCCACTGCTCTCCCTGAAATGAGCAATTGGGTAATCAGCGTTAATATTAAACAGCTTGTTAAGAAAAAAAAGAAGGGATAGTTTGAGAGATGCCGCCTTCCAGGGCAGAGACAAGGCTCCTGGTGAAATTGCATTTTGTGCCATTGGTATTGACAGGAAACCTGGAACTAAACTAGGCCTTTATCAGCAGATTACAGCCTTTATCAGCAGATTATGGCCTCAGGGGCTGGGCACTCCTGAACGTGAAATAAAAATATTCCGCCTTCTCTGTCCCTTCCTTGCTCCAGTGGCCTTCCAGTAGGTGCACTTATCCCACTCAGCTTTCTTGGAGGCTTTTAATGTTTGTCTGCATGCTCAGGTCTATCACAGCCCCATCCATAACCAGCCTGCAGAGCACTTGTGACACCACCAGCCGTGTCCTTGAACACCAAGGTCAGCTGCATCARGCCCTCTGTGCACCACCACAACGGGGCACAACGCCCTGCCAGGGGCACCAGCACTGCCCCTGCTCCATCTGCCTGATGAACCAAAGGAGCAAATCTCCCTCTGGCTCAGGGTCCTGCATCCTGCACCCCTGAGCTCCGTGTGCCTGCCCAGTTTCACATTCACAGGCGCCTCCGCCGCTCCTGAGGAGCCACAGCTCCTGCAAACGCAGCAGTACCTGCCTGGAATTGAAAAGCTGGACATTWCCACCCCGTCCAGCTCTGCTGACTGATCATTTTGCTATCACCTGTGCCTCATTAGCATGCAGTTTCTCCCCGGGTCTTGGCTTTCCTAACGCATTCCCTCCCCGCTTCCTGGCTCGGCACCTCTCTCTCCCCTTCTTATTAAACATGGGTTAGATGTTATCTCCCAGCCCTGCTTGCTCGTTCCCCCACCTTCCCTCTATTGATTATTTCCTGGGAGCTCCTGCTGGCTGCTCCCCCAGCACCACGTTTGACCTTCCCTGGGAGGAAACAAAGCCCCAATGTCAGGAGACTCTCGGCGACACAGCAAGATGGAACAGCCACTTCAGCTCACTCCCATTTCACAGGCAGACAGGAGAAAAAAATGGAAAACTTGGTCAGAAAAAGCTGCAGAGGAAAGAGATCAAAATACAGCACTCGAACTTAACAGCTCCTCCCTTGCTCAGAGCTGCCCGTGCATCACTGAAGCACAGCTCACCCCAAGTGTTTGCCATGCCCCAACCCACCTCCTTCCCTGTTTTATGGGAATGGTGGAGCTCTYTAACTTGCACATCGACTGGCAGAGAGGAATCCTGGCAGCTTAATGGCAAGGATGSAAATTCATCATCACTCGAGCTGCCAAGGGCCTCGTAATGACCATCCCACATACTCCTGCAAGGATGTGGTTGGCACTACACACTAATGGTCTGGGGGAATCTTTGGTTTGACTTGCATTTATGCAGCCTTCCCATTTTTAATGCATTCAGAGCAGAGAGCAGGAGAAAAAAGGAGAAAAAAAAAAAACCCAAAAGCAAAGAAAGCTTAAGAATCACTTGGGTTTCTGCAAATCAGATGAGCTGGAGGGAAATATCCAGGCTGTGCCATCAAAGGAGGGGCAGGAGCACAGCAGGAAGGTACAGAGCTGACGGCAGCCCAGCTCACTCACACTGCTGAGGTTGTGTGAGCAGAGAGCTCACACACAAAAGGAGGAACTTTAAATAAAGATGAAGCGGATGCAGTGACATTGTTGCACGGCCAATCAATTCCACCTCCACCTCAGGGGTCACCTGAGAGAGTGAGACCTTTCTGGTGGCCTTTTCCAACCCTTCCATTTCTCACCAGCAGGTCTTTTCATACTCTTATCTGGTCTATTAACCCTTAAAGCYTCCCATTGCTCTCCTCCCATTTGTTATGTCCATGCACTCCTTTAACTCAATGCTGACCTCTCTGTTTCTTGCTCCACAAACCCTMTTGGTSACATCTGTGCTGAGGGCAGTCCTTRGTCTTCTCTTTTTTTAGTAGTTTTCCCCTTTCTCCTACTCAGCCATCATGATTTCTGTGTCAATAATTGCCAGGTTTCCTTCTCACCTCAYCTGTTTTATTTCTTGGCTCTCTTGCTTATACATCTCAAAGGCATCTCTCAACCATTTCCATGGAYTCTACTTAGTGATTTTGGGGTAGTTTGAACTTGGAAGTGCTCAGRAAATCCCAGCACCTTCATCTTTTTGCTTCCTCCTCATTCTGTGTTCCTCTTCTCCATCAGTGCTGAAAAGTTCATTATTTGGTTTGGGTTTTTTATCCTGGAATAATGAACATCCTAAAAGGATTASCCCTAACAGTTAATGGATGACTCCTCTGAGATTCAGCTTCCTGTGCACAGGATGGACCAAGCTCAATGCAAACAGCCTGGCTGTGAGACACATCCCTCCTTCGGGCTGAGGATGAGACCAGACAATCCCATGTCTTAGCTCTTTCCCCTGTCATTCTGCTCTAAATGCCTATAAAATGATGGATGGATGGATGGATGCATGGATGGAACCATAAGCATTTACTGGGTCTGACACTGGGAAAACTCACAGCTGGCACCTTCTTAGGGCAGGAGAACCGCAGTACAAAGGCAACTTGTATCAGAAAAGAGCAAAAATTATTAATGAAGACTTCGCTGACAAGCAGCTTAAAACACCATAGCACATTTTGTCTCTTCYTAATGCATTCCTGTGTCTGTCACTTGCTGGGTAAGACCATCTCATGACCAMGAGCATGAACTGCTGTGTGGATACAGAGCAGTGAAACCATCTGTGTAAGTTATTCTGGACACCAGAGAGCTGCTTCACTGACCCAAACTCCCAAAGATACCACCCAGCATTAACTCAACAGCACATATTTTCAAGCCCTTAAGCTACAAGTCACTTGGCTCCAGCCTATGCTCTTTGAAGGAGAGAACATCTGTAAGTGAGGGAAGGGCAGGGGGGAACCCTGCAGCCTCCAGAAAGTGATTTTATCAAAGGTGGGAACGGAACAGAACTGCAGCTATTGCTGTCTCATGGGCTTGTAGAATTTAGAAAGATATCCAGGTGACATCATATGATTTAAAAGTTAATTAAACTGAGTGATACAGTAGAACAGCCCCAGGTGTTTATTTCAAAAGCTGCCTGTTTCTGCAGCACTTAGAAGGAATGAATGGGGCAGGGGCAAATCTAATAAAAAAACCTTCCGCGCGCTGCATTAAGAAGTAATCACGCCGTTAAATCATTCTGGTTCTGGAGCACTTCTAATACCTTAAAATCCTGGCAATCCTCTCCAGCTCAGGCTCGTTTCCATCGTTGTGCTGTCCCCTTTCCCAGAGCTGGCACGTTTTTCCTTTTAAGAACCCCGGGGGAGAGCTGCACATCCCAGCAGCCAGGGCTGTGCCGGCGGCTGCACCGCGGCTGGGAGGCACAGCAGAGCCCTTCTGAGCACTAATGCACTGCCTGGGCTGGCACCATTCCTGCTGGCATGGAAGGGAAACRGCCTGAACACAGCACTGGGCACGTGGCAAATGCTGACAAACCTCAGGGAAAAGCGGGAGAGCGGCTGGAATGTGAGGGGTGGGTAGGGAGGAGCAGAGGGAGCTGTAGGAAAAGATGTTTCATAAATGGAAAGTTTGGGAGAGGTTACTTTTCTCTCTCAAAGATATTTTACATGAAAAACGTAATTGTAAGAAATTGCCCAGGGAAGACTGAGGTACAGCAGCTTCTGTTGCTTCTTGGGAAGTCTCAAGCATGGGCACTCCTCCTTCACAGGCAAAGATCCTTCCCCAAGACCACGCTGATGGAGGACATTTGTCCCACATGCCTCACAATCATCTGGCACCAACAGCTCTCTTCAGAGTTCATCACCTTTTCTTCTGTGGGTTCTAAAATCTTCTAAAACTTCTGAACTTCAGACCTCAAGATCTGTGAATTCCTAACCAAGAAGCATCTCTATGCAGTGTGAATCCAAGTGACATGGTATTTGAGCAAGAGCAGGGAGATGGAGGTCTCAAGTGTCTGAGGTGAGGCAAAAAGAAACAAAAGAGGTTTCAGTGTCATTGGTGTCACCAAAGGCCCTGAGTTATCTCAAAGGCATCATGTCTAGGGAAGTTCTTCTGCATTCTGAGGAAAAGTCCACTTTTCCATGATTCATCAGGTTAATAAATGGCTCCCTCTCCTCCCCACAGCCCCTCTTGTTCCCATGCAGCATTGCCAGAGCCTCCTTTCACTATTAATACCCCTCAGTGTGAAATGTAATTACCAGCTCTATCACAAAGCGTCAGGCACATTTATCCACTGCACACCCTCGCTGCCTCCAGATCACATCACTCACTGCTTGCCTTGTTCTGACAATGCTGTCCAGAGGAGGAAGTGTCTGCACAGCCTCCCAGCTCACTTGGGCCCCTTAAGTGGAGCATGAAAACTTGTTCTGGGGGCCCAAAATGGGTTCAACAGGCAAACACAGAAACAAGGAGCAAAAAGAGATATTTAAATTAATACAGACTCCTGATTTAAATAGGAAAGAATGAAYGGGGATAGGCAGAGAGAAGTGTTTGGCTGGAGAAGATGGATTAGCAAGCGCTCTAGAAAGCAATTTAAAATGATAGAGAGAAATTAACAGCTCCCTCCTCTAGGCTGACACAAGCAAAATCCCTCCTTTGCTCCGTGCTTTAGCTCTCCTCATTATGTTTTGATTAAAACCAATACAAAAGAGCTCACTTACTGTCCCTTGCCCATGGCTTTCTTCTCCAGCCTCCCTCTTCACACCTCCCTACAGCTGTTTCCACCAAGCACACGGGATACCCAGAACTCACATGGCTCAGCCCTTTTTCCTTTGGTGAAGCTGCAACTCTCACAAAGGGCASGGACTCAGCCAGACGTATCAGCTTTGGCTTTGCTTAAAAATCCTATTAGTTAGAARAGAAAATAACATCAATTCTTACTGATATCCAGCTGACTCCTCTAGTAAGTGCTTCTAATTCCRTGGGGCTAGAGGCAGCTTTTCCTGTCCTGTATGAATATCAAGTATGTGCTTTGAAGGTGGYACCTTCACTGCACTCAGAGTTCCTGGAGCTGTTTAAAAGCACACAGCCTGTGCCTGTAATGGGGAGCAGACAAAAGGTGAATTTTATTTACTGGTCGAGTGTTACCATGGGGGCTATGAATACTGAAAGAGAACCCAAAAAAATGCAAGAGTACTGCTGACAAAATAAATTATCAGCATACTTGAAGAGGAAAGAAGTGGAACTAAAAGAGGATTAGTTGTGTTAACTGCTTATCTGTCCCTTAGTTTCCAAGTTTAGACTGTGCTGTCCAAAGCCAGCTAATGATCTGCACACCTGAACTTCCCTAGGCAGAGACAGGGAAGAGATTTCTGTGAGAAACCCAAGTATTTTGGAGTTTTCTTTGTGAGAAAAAAAATTAAAAGAAAAAAAATTAAAAAAAAAAAGAAAGGAGAGCTTGAAAAAACTTTCAGGTTCCAAAAAACCTGAGGATTAAACTGCTGCAGATGAGGAAGGAAACGAGGTAGGCGTCTTTCAATTAAAATAGAGCACAGCAGTGTGACCTGCCACGGTGTGTTCGTGCTGGGTACACATCCCAGCAACACCCCCAGCAAATCTCCGTGCTCCCAGGACCAKCACAGAGCTTCCTGGAGCCTGCCTGAATCCAAGGTGCCTCTTTCCACCTGAGTGGGCTCCTCAATTTCACCCAAATGCAACTGGTGGGGGAGAGGAGAAGCAAACAGCTGAACTTCCAACCTTTCCCACGCTCTCCCCATTCCGGTGTTGCTTTCAATAATGATGAATTTGTGGATCATCTTCTTCTAATCTCACACAATAAGGATGTTTCCTGCTTTGATTCAAGCCCTTTTAAGTGTGCTGGTGGCAGATGGCAGGCTATTACACAGCATGGCCACACAGCAAAGGGAGCAGGAAGGATTATCCACAGAAATAGTGACTCTTCAAAAATCAAAAAGGTGAGGGCCCGTGGAAGAGCTGTGGTTTTATTTTTACACCTCAAATCAGTTATTTGAATGCATTATGAATGCTGTAAATACACCCAATGGATATAATGAAAATACATTATTAATTGACACTCATTATTAATGAAGTTATAAATTCACAAGTGATGGAGCCATGATGGTGTGAGGGAAAGGTCATGAATAATAACTGGAGATGAATAATAAATGCACAGTTAGCTCACAGGATACTATGTTCATATGACTGTAGTGCCTCATGTTTATTTAACTCAGCAGTGCATTGACTTTTTATTCTCTGCTAGATAATAAGAGAAAAGAATTACAGGGACTATAATCTCCATTAATTCACCATAACAGATCACAATGGACAGCTGATACTTCTGCAGGGATGCTCCTGCATCTTAACTAATACCAAAATGCTGGAATCCTCCTCTCTTCYCCATTTGTGCTCTTCCTCTATGACATCATGCTTTGCCTCACTCATCCACTGCTGGCACATGGAGAATGTCACACCCAGAAAGCCACAGCAGACCCAGAGATAAACYCATGGCCAGCCCAAGTGGCACATGAGGGTGACTTATCAGTGGAGAAATGCCAAAAAAATCCCTGGGTCACGTCCCAGTGTGACAAACAGCGGAAGGCAAGCCGTGTGCTGTGTGCACATACAGACAAATTTGTTTTGGTTCCATCTGTTAGGACTAATTTGTTAATTATTAAATAGATAATTTATCATCTCTGCTTGCTTGATCGGTGTTTATTACCCACGGTCTGARGCAGGGAGTGCTGTGTGAATAAAGATGGGATTAATTAATTACGAAAAGTTCAGGCGACTGCAAACTTGCAGGGGCTGCTTCCAGTCCCTGTCTACTCCTGAACAGAAAGGAGGCTGGGGGATGGAGAAAGTATCAGGAATTCAAGCCTTTGAATGACAAATTTCCTTCTTTCCTCACAAATTAACCACTGCTGGMTGATRAAAAGCAAACTCTATCTCTTAAGGCTTCACCTCAGCACTTYCCAACWAAATTCTCCTGAAAATCTCTGGATSCAGCTRCCCTGTGAATGACAAAGTGTGAACAAGTRGTTCTCCAGGTCAGCATCACTGGGTCATCCCTGGCCCCGTACACAATGGTGTCACTGCCATAAACCACAGCCARAGCAAAGCAGGTCACCCACCTGGGGCTTGGGCACCCTGGCTCTGCCTTTCCTCTCTCAGCTGTTTGATCCACTGCTRCCCATCCTCCTCTCCAGGTCCTCCCACGCTGTAAAATTCATGGTTCTGAGAGGTTCCTTCAGCAGTCATTGCCTCCTCACTGCTTCAGGATCAGAAATGTGCACTTGGCATTCCTTGAGGGGAGTCTCAAAAGCAGCAGAACAACCAAAGCCACACCAAGAGGTCGAAACAAGCAGGAAGCACAAAGCTTTCAGGAACATCCTGATCCATTGAACCTCGCAACCCTCAGCTCATATGGTAGAATGTGAAAGGAAAGACAACTGAAATCCACCTGCTCTCATTACTTAAAGGTGTTCACCAAGGTTCAAACAACAACATCTCATGAGGAATGTCAAGATAGGAAAAACATTTCTTCTGAAATATGCCAGCCTATGCAACAGGCTACAGGTGAAATAAAAACCAACCTGCCTAATGATATGGGAAAGAGCCTGAAATTCAGGGATGCTGAGCTGCAGGAAACAAGAGAACATAATCCATATGCTATCAACTGATGCTACAAACACACAGGTAAGGGATAACTTCCAAGGAGCCCAGCATTCAACTCACCAGCTATTCAGTCTTCTGAAGGGAGACATCAAGGGAAATCAAAGGCAAGAGATGGTAAGTTATTTGATCAAAGACACTTTTAAGGTTAATGGACAGGCCAGAAACAGCAATCATGCCTCCAGTCATGCAGTCAGAAAAATAGATACATCATGTTTGGTTCGTGGTAGGAAAAGATCTTCCCCAAAGAACTCATTCAGCCAGTTCCTCAGGGATTTTCAGGTGAGTTTTTGGATAACTGTTGCCCTGCTRTGCCTCTGTGCTGCTGTGTATTTGCTCCCTCAGTGCTCATGAGCAATTTAACAAGTATTTTGTACCAACCAAAGTTTTCTTGCTGAATAAATTAATGATGGCAGAGTAAACAAAAACTTTTTTAAAATGCATGTTTTGATGTGATCACGTCTTTAACTGGCTGGTTTAACATTTGAAATTTGATTTAATTTTAAACTTGATTATCCTCGYGACAGGGTCAGGCTGCCAGAAGCACAAATGAGCACTGAAGCCTTTGGCACTCCCCATCCAGCTCCCAATGGAGCCCACTCTGTRCTGCAGCATTCCTCCAGCCCCTTCCCTCTTTTGTTATTCTTATTTAAGAAAGGAAGATCAAATTCAGGCCAACAGCACACATAAGTTTCCTAGAACTCCATTAGTGATTTTAAAAGTGAGATGGTGGCTCTGGAGCCCCGAGTATTAATCCCAGCTCTGACAGCTCCTTTCCCTAATTTCCTGAATTAAATCTCCACCCCAACTGTCCTTACCCATCAAATGAGCAAGGATAACAAGAAGAAAGGTGGATGCCAGGGAGGGGATAAATTATGTTTGGGAATTGCTTGAARGATGGATGCTATGAGCTGGGACAAAGAAAGCCACTGCACTGTCACTCCTGTGACAGAACCCACGTGGCTTGATGAGTCTGATGAGGTGACAACATCTCCAGCAGCCTCTGGAAAAGCCAGCCTAAGGTGGGTTTTCAGCCTGATCCCTACTGAAACACAGGAAAACCACTTTCTTTCCAGYAGAATTACCGAGTTGTTGGTAAATGTTGCCACAGATTTTTCTTTCCTGCTTCAAAAGAGCCTTTTGCACAATTCTGCTGCTYCCCAGCACCAGTATTTGTACTCTCAGGTGCTCTGCTCATCAGCACTACCCCTGATTTCTCATAGGTTCCCCAACTGCGGAGCTCAAAAGAACTGTAAGAATCAGCCAATCTAAAAACTGATGAAAGGCACAAGCTGGTGAATTAAGCAAAGCAGTTCCTGCATCAGGCTCATAATTACCAGCTGACTTGGAACATTTCTCGTACGAGAATATCCCATCTTCATTTAGACGCTTCAAAGTGATGGCAAATCCCCTACGTGCTGAGATAAATAGTTCCAATGGCTAATTACCCCTGTTGTAACAAAAGCATTTCCTTATTTCTAATCTTTTCTGGTTTCTACTTCCAGCATTTGATCTYGTTATGTTTTTGTCCGATAGATTAAAGAGCTCTTCTCCAGCCACAATCTCCTTCCCATACAGGAACTCAGACTGTGATCAAGCTGCTTATTAACCTAGCCTTCGTTAAGTTAATTAGAAGGAAATTCTCCAGCCTCTCACTGGTTTTAGATCTTGAGGTGAGGCAGAAGAAATAGAGAGTGCTCACCAAGGAATTCCCCTATTTTTAGGGAAAACAGGTTAAGATGATGTCCTGATAAAACAGAGGCCCATGTACCACGTGCTTTATGCTGTCCATCCCAGCTTTATGTCACCTTTCCTGCCTCCCCTTGTCCTGGTGTAGGTTGATGCAGGAGGTGATGCTGGATGCTGATTTCAAGCTGAATTTGCACATGTTGAAGATCACTGACCCCACCTCAAAGGAGACAGAAAAGAAGGGAAGCAAAGAATGAAATTCCAGGAGATTCTGCTGGAAGACCTGAAGGAAACACTGCTTTTTTGTCAAGAGCCTGCTTGCTAAGTCAGCTCCTGTCATCTTTGAAGGCCCTTTACCAGCTTTTTTCTCTTCTCAAGGCTGCTTTGCTCCCTCCYACCTGTGTGGCAAACGACCTACACAGTCATCTCCTCCCCTAATGGCAATGGGAACTCTTGGATTGCTTCACCCCTCTCCTCCTACTTCTCTCACACACATTGTTTTCTCTTCACTGTCTCCTTTGCCAAACTGCCTCAAAGAGTGCTTTCTCCCTTCCCTTCCTCCTTTTGCTTCACATCTTCTCTGTGGGAGGACTCCCAGGGCTGGTGCTCTCCTCTGCATCCCTACAATCCCTCCTCTCAAMTCCTGCTCTGAACAGGAGCTGTTTTTCTGCTCCCTCAATGAAGGAGGTTCCTCCTCCCTGGAACCTTTTTGGTTCCCAGCACTGGGAGCTCACAGGAGCACAGCTCCTGTGTGAAATACTCCAAACCCAGACACACCACACCCTCTYCTTTCCAGCCCTTTGCCACACTCCTGCCCAACACTCCCTGCTGTGTTTCTTGCTGCCCTCCGAGCAGCACTGCRAGCACCAACACCCCAGGGCAAAACTGCTTTGCTCCCAGTAGGATCTCCAAACAACATCATCCTTCTGTGACTCACTTGCTGGGAAAGGAAGATGGGAACAGCTGTGCTGCTGCCTCGAGACTGATTCCTCCATCCCCACGCTGCTTCACAGTCACAGAAATATTCCTCCTCAAGAAGCATCTCATTCTGACTTATGCTAACCACTGGCTGACTTCATTCATCATTGATTGTCTCCTCTCTGAGAAGCAGAGTGCTGCTGCAGATGCATCTTGATTTGCTTTAAACTGAGTGCTGATGGGGGTTTCATTGTGCTGGTGTTAGCCCTAAACAGCAGCGTGCCAGGGGTGAGGGAGCACAGTGCCATGGAAGGGATCTGGTGGGGAGAACAGTGAGCACCATGGGGGATTATCTGGGGGCAAGCAGGGATAGAAATCCAGTAACTGATCTAAAACTGGAGCTACAAACCAAGAGGTTGGCTCATTAAACAGCATTGTGAGGTCTAAGTGGAGAGAAGGAGGATCCACCTGGTCACGCAAAAGGAGGAAACAGGAGGGAGACAGCAATTAAGCTGAGGGAGTTGGAAAAACCTCACACTATTCCTGTTATCCCAACCTGATTTGTGGGAACAAGGCAGGCTTGGGAAAAAAAGGTTGGGGGCCATCATGGTGTAAAGAAAAGCAGGGAGAAAACTGAGGAAAAATTGTCAGCAGACAATAGAGGATGAATGCAGRAAACATAATTCCTGCCCTTTATTTTCTCTGCTGTCTTTAGCACCTTCTCCTGCAAAACAGAAACCCAAGGCAGCAGTCAGGAGATGGTGGGATTCAAACACTGCCCATCTGTGGGGCAGCATCCAAGGGTACTCTCCTGGTTTTCCCTCCCTACAAGCAGTAACCAACCCCAGCACACTGCTCCCTCCTGATCCACTCAAGTGGTTTAATTAGAAGTTAATCTAGTGAGGTGGGAAGGAATGAATGGCAAGCAGCAAGAATGAAATGAGCCATGCCAGGAGAAGGGTGGCCAGACAGGAGGGCTGGGCTCAGCCATACCATGAGGGGTGACATGACACAGTGTCCCCTAGACAGGGGAAGACTCAAGTTCTCTCCTCCTCAGAACAAAGATTAGCATGGTGGATCCTGGGCTGCTGGCAGCAGGACACAGAGCTGGGATGGTTTCTGTGTTGTTCATGTATCTGCTCTTTAATAGGAATTAGATAGAGGGATAAAACCCTCCCTTGTTGAGAAAAACTACTGCTCAGTGTCAATGATTTTCTGTCACTTCTTGCCAGAACTCTGGGTGACAAAGCCTGGCCTGGGGACCTCTGGGTGAAGAAGTCAGGTCTCAATTGACTTGTACTCTGGCAGTGAATGCTGTCTAGTGGTCTTCTGCCCACTGGCAAAAGGCAACTTCTCCCATCAGTTGAGGCTGTGATTTATTAGTACAGGGGTTGAAATTCAATAAAATGAGCTCCCCCATCATCACCTCCCACCAACTGCCTTGCTGCTCTGCTAATTTCACAAAGACAACCTGTGAGAAGATACCCAAAGCCCAGCCCCAGTGAGGCAGGAGGCTCTCAGGTACAYGTGTCTGTGTCACCACAGTTTGTAACTGGCTGTTGTGGCACTTAGAAAGGCAGATGAAGGGACTGAGACTATCCCAGGTGCAGAACAAACTTGAAATCTGTGCKGGTGGCTCAGCCAAGGCTCCGCTGTGTCAAGAACTCCTGGACCCATAGTAAATGCAGGAGGCTGTTAAAAGAATCAGCACATCTCCCACTGAGGSCTTTAGGCAATAGCTGCACAGGGAGAAGAGAGAAACCAGCCCCTAAGAGTTGGTTTGGACCAGTTGTGAGGGTACTCTGGACATAAATTTTGATATATTAATGAGTCACAGCGGTCACATAACGGGCCATTCCATCATTTATTCCTCTCTAACAGCCCCTTCTGGAGATTTAAYCTCAGTAAAATGCTGGAGGAGCCTCTCAAATGGCCATGTTTTACTGCTGTCAGTCTATCACTGGTTCCTCGTGCCAAAGGGCCACGGGGGAATAACCTCTTATCTCAGAGATCAAAGTCCTGTGTTAACGACCACTGCCACTCATCCCCTGCCCAGACCACCCAAGGAACCTGCTGCTCTCCCCAGCTCAGAGCCTGCTTTGTTTATAGCAGCAGCATTAATCTGGAGGATGGCTTTCAGTACAGGCAGTTTTTACTCTTTATTTAGTACCCAATATTTATTATTTATTCCGTGCCCAAAACGCAACAGGTCTTTGTGGCAGAGTCCATTCCTTGAAAAGCCTTGAGGCTGATAAAAAGCCTGAAAGAAGATGAATGGGGCTGAATGGACAAGAATGGGCTYGAAGAGATAAAGTACTCAGTTGCTCCTCACTACCCAGCCTCACAAAGCTCTTTTATACAGCTTTTTATATACATGGAACACATGCAGTGGGATGGCTCCTTTATCTGGATGCAAAATGGGGAATTGAAGGGAAAAAGGAACAAGTGGCTGTATGGACTCCAAAGAGAACAAAAAACAGGTGGAGAGATGGGAAGGATAARGAGCCTGAAGTCTCTTCCAGGCTCTCCTTGAGGCACTTGGCCATGTCAACAATGCCCCATCTTCCTCTGGATCCAAGGCTCCCCATGCAAAGCCCGTCCTGCTGCTGCACTTCATGTTGGGACTGGTTGATACAAACATTTGCCAGCTCTTGTCCAGCTCCTGTGGAGCCATGTTATCTTTCTCTTTCCCATATCTCAAAGATAAATAACTGGGGAAGACCAGCTGGAGAACTACTGATCTGGCACAGCCTTCCCCAGAAAGCAATCCATGTTTTTTGGACTCCATGAAAAGAAGGACTTAGTCTGAAGCTCTCAAGACTTTTACATTAATGTGCTGAAAAGTGCTTCAGAAGAAATTCCTAAGCATTTTTCTCTATTTAATATGGGGTGACTGTCCTCAATCTGTAGATAAACAATGTACAAAGATTTAAGGTAAGGAGCAAGAGGAAACATCATTAGGATGTGATGTGACATGTTAGCAAAGGCTAGGAAAYAGAGGTAGGTAAACCTGAAGGTTTTTGACTTGACAATGATCAGAATTATTACTGCTCTTTTTGCCAAGGAAATCTCTTCGCAATGCTAACTTGGTCCTCCCATAYAGCACTTCCCAGCAGGATTCCCATCACAGATGCCTCTTCCAGATGAGAAGCTGGGGGGAATGGGATGCTTTTGACATCAGCAGGAGCTGCTCAGTGCAGCCACACTGGAGCCAGAGGCAGCTCTGCCTCTGCTCTGGGTGTGTGCCAGTGCTCTGACTCTCCACAAAGCACAAATCCAGCACGAAGAGAGGCTGCTGTACAAGCAGGAGCATGAGCTCATCCAGAGGTGTTTCCTTCTGCTGGCATTAGGAATGGTGCATGGAAAGCCATCTGCTGGGAAGGAGCCACGTGCCTGGCCTTGTGAGAACGCTCCCTTCCTCTTTGCCACTGCTCTCATCACTGCTGGGCAGGTTTCAGGCAACTGGCTGCTGCTCCACAGGAGCATCAACGCCCCATCATTGCCAGTCCCTCTCCCAGTGATGCTCATTTCTTCATTTGCTCAGGTAGCCAAATGTCTGCTGACTGTGCTGTCCTTCACCCTGTGCCTCCCACCCTGCCCTCTCCAGCCTCTCCTGACTCTGGGGACAAGCCCAAGATCAATGATGTAAAGAGATCAGTGACTGTGCTGTCACTGCCACCTCTCTGCCTGCAGATGGAAAGAGGCAGAGGAGGAAGAATAATGAAATAGAAAAGAAAGGCACTGCTTGCAGAAATTGTATTGCTTCTGCTCCAAACATTAAATACAACGGCCTACAGCACTCCCCTGGGGAGCCACTCCAAATCCATGCACACAGACTTGGACAGTTCCTGGATAAAAGCTGCCCTGCCTGGGTTCATTTCAACTCTAACAAGTCCATTTCTTAAGAGACAGCCTGAGCTAACAGAAGGCAAGGTTGGAGGCTGCAGGCCTTAATGGATTTGGGAAGAGCTGGGGGAATTGCCAGCCCCCTGGTCCTCTCCTCCAGCACAGCACCCTCTGCTCCCACAAAACAGCCAGTCTCTGCTTTGAAAGGCAGCATGAGAGAAAGGAAGCTGTGGCTGGGCATACACCTCTCAACCCYACACAAGAGGGAGCAGAACCAGCACTGATGGCAGCACTTAATTGAGGRTATCACAATGCCAAGCAAAACKGAGTGTTCAGCTCTCCAAGAGAGCKGCATGACCTTTCCCTGTGTGCCTGGAGATATTTAGCACTGCAGATTTTGGGTAAAGAGGGTTTGTAAAAAGGGAAAAACAACAACAGAAATCCCGGTTGTCTACGCTGACAAAAAAACACACACAGAAGGCAGAAGAGCAGCAGAAGATTTTCATGCCTTGATGGAAAGACTGCATTTTAACAACACAGAGCGCCGCATTTCCCCCTGGCTCCACAAAGCAGCTGCTTGTTGAAGGAAATCCGTGTGGTTAACCTAGCAGGGAGAACACACCTCTGAGATTTTCACTGAGCTAATGGGGAGCCCACAGCATTACCTGCACCTGTATGACAGCATTCCCACCCATCCCAATATCTGCCTAATGAAAGGTCAGCCCGTTATACCGGCACCTATTTGCACAATTAAGAGCCCCCTCTCCAGCGGCTAAAGGCTCGCTTTGGGTTGGGAATGGCTGTGATTAAAGTTCCATCGTGCTCGGATTGGTGCCAGTCAGYGGGGAGCTGCAGGCGTGACCCGCCTGGGCGTCCCACTCCATTAGCTCCAGGGAATTAGCTGTCATTAACCAAGAGATGCACACTCCTTCGTGTTGTCAAACCGCAATCAAGCGGGTCACAGGTGAAGAATAAATACTTTCAGAACAAGCCCAATTACACCATTTACATTTCATTACGGAACCTGTTTAATCCGCTGATGGGCTCCCAAAGTTCTTCTGCCTAATAAACAGCATTTCAGAGGAATTAATAGGCCCTGCAAAACATGCTAATTACACTCTTTTGCATCGCATTTGCAATATTGATTTTAAAGTTGCCACTTCCCCCTCCTCCCCTCTCCTTTSCCAGCCCCAAAGCCTTAACTTTCAGCCAAGTGCACTCAAACCAACCTAATTACTTGTGAGTTTGGGAGCTAATGCATCTCTCTTGTCAAAGCTCAGCTCCAGCAAAGGCCAGCGCGCAGGGAAAGGATTTTCACGTCCATAACTTGTGCAAGTTCCTCCAGACAACCACTGGAAACAGCTGCTGAATAGCAATTACAGGCAGAGAGCAGAGACTTTGCCATAGCAACGAGCCTGGCTGGGCCCGCTCCCCAAAGACGCCTCCTCCTCCTCCTCCTCCCAAAGACCAGAGCAGCGGAACAGGTACAATGACAACACAAACCACCACCGTCTCCTGATTTGGAACCCGAGCTCTGTGATGCTCTCTTAGGCACTGAACTGTTTAAAAAGCAAAAAGGGAAGTTTATTTTCAAATGGCGGGTTTCAGCTTAAAGCGTTTGGAAGAGAGGAACAGATCAGCCATGCCGGTGGGACATGCTGGCTGGTTGTTTATCCACCCTGGCTATTCTGCCCACCTCCTGCCATGGGCTTTCAGTTCTCTACCTCTATGTGCTCACTCTGCCTTCCTCTCCACTTCTCTGAAATCCATTTTCTTTAATCAGTGGGTTTGCTTCCCAACCTCTGACTTTTTGCACTGGCTTGGCAGCTGTCACTTACGCTTGGGGTTTTATCCCAAGCTCACTGATGGCTGAAAGCTTTTGGAGGAGGAGATGGGAGAGGGACAGAGTGCTTGTGGTGTTTCCCTACAGCACCTGCAGGTTGGAGCCAGCAGAAAAGGACAGCAGGCTGCCGTGTCTGATTCCTTTGCTAACAACAAAGCAAGAGAGGAAAGCCAAAGGAAGGTCTGTCAGAAGATGGTGAGATACAGAGCACCTACTCCTGCTCCTCAGAAACTCTCACCCACAGCAGCTTTCAGAGGGAAGGGATACAGAAGCAGATACTGCAAAAATGACATAAGGAACAGTCAGAGTTCAATGAAGACAACACGTGCTGCTCAGCCCTACTGTCCCTTCACTAGGAATTTGGGCATGTCCCCAGCTGCACYGAGGAACAGCCACAAGCACAACCCATGTCCAAGGGTTTAATCTCCTGGGTATCCAGGCTGTGTGAGTATTCCTGCAGCAGCAAAGGCACTGCACGAGTCAGAAGYGTTTGTGTTTGCCCAGCCATCCATGTAACCCTCTTTGTGAAGTCGGGCCCAGGTGCTGCTCAGCGCCCCAGGTGATGCAGGGAGTGCTGCTCTGCCCTTCCACCGTCTGGCCAAGGAACAGCCCAGGAGCCCAGCAAGAGGAGCCTCCACCCCTGCATGCCCACCGACCTCCCCTCTAATGAGAACATCTGCCCTCACAGGAGGCAAGGCATGCAGGAGGCATCCSAGCCACGTGGGAAGGTCGGCTGTAATCTTGTACCGTTTTATATCGTCTATTTATCACAYGTAGGGAATTTCTTTTGCCTCTCAGAGCTTCTGTAGGGATTTACAAACAGGAAAGGCTGCAAATAATACCTTGGGATCTCTTCCCCCTCACGGGCACCAAACTGGATTAGTTAGTTATTGTCTGGAAAACACTTTGAAGTAKCACTTAATGCTACTAATCACGCAGCACCTCTTTAACACCATCTACCAATGTTAGCACAGGCTGGAAAGGAGTTATAAATACCAACTAAGCTTTGTAATTACACTGCAAATACATCAATATTTGTCAAGAACTACTCTTAATCTCATAAAAGTGCCACAAGAAATCAAGACCTACGAGCAGTTCTGCATCTCTTCCGCAGGGCAGACCCCAGAGCAATGCAACATCTCTTGACTGCATGCAGTGCCCATGGCTGCCTCAGACCAGGGTGTTTTTTTTACTGCAAAACCTTCTGACAAACCTTTACTGCAGGTTTTCCAAAGCAAGGCTAACCCAGACCAGCCCTGCAGAGTTTGCAACAGCAGAGAAAATCACAGGACAAGGAGAGTTTGCAGCAGAATGGCGAAGACCATCTCTAATTTAAGGTGACAGAAAAGCAAATTGAGAAAAAGATAYAGTCAACTATTCGAAGCTTGGCCCTTCTTAATCATCCACAGAAAGCAAGAGCTCAGTGTTGCCATCTCATTGCACAGGTAAGATTAAAGACAGGCAGAAGATTTTTACCCTGTAGTTACAATGATTAATGTTCCTAAACAGACATATAACTTGAAAGCACTATTACTGGAAAAAGAAAAGTTGTTGCCTCATATTCTCAACCCACTATTTTGCCTGGGCAGTGAGCCAGAGGCTGAAGAATAAGGAAAGTTGCTATTTTAAGAGTTTTCTTGAATTGCAAGGTTTGGTAATGAACACAACTTGTTACCGTCCCCTTTGCTGAAATCAGGGGCAAATGAAAAAGCTGTGGCTGAGTGCTCTGCTGAGCTCTGTGTCCTCAGCCAGACCTGGAGGAGGAAGGCTGGTGATACGCTCCTGACAGCTGTCCCTCCATCCCAGCTTCCCCAGTGGCATCAGAACAACCTCACTCCCTCCCTGCCCGCAAAGAACCAGGAGCTGCTCTGCACAACTTTGTCTGCTGCTGTCAAGAAAGGTGCARGAAAATTGTTCACAGAGTCCCAGAATGGTTTGGGTTGGAAAGATCATCCAGTTCCAACCCCCCTGCTACGGGCCACTGAATTCAAAGAGCAAAGACACAGCAGCTTTGACTTTTTAGACAAGACAGGACACTATATAAAGCTACCGGTCTCATCATGGTGACATAATACACATTCTACAGGTGATCATGCTGGGAAAAGAAAAGGTGTGAGCTTCCATGAAGCCAATGTTCCTCATTAGTTGCTGCAATACTTCTGAGAACAACTCCTGCCAGATCTGGGGATGCAACATGTGTGCTGGCACCTTGCTAGGAGACACAGGAAATAAGTTGGAATAAGTTCCTGCAAACCCAGCTTGTGGTCTGGCTGCTCTCAGTTCCTATTGTACCTCATCATGCCCCAATGTAATTTAAATAGTTCACTGTGGGAAGTGAGAGCAGAATAGATTCCATAGGTTTTGTTTCCTGCTTAGTCTCGGGAACACTGATGTTGCGAGTTGTTGCTCTAAAACCTCTGTGAAAAAAAGCCCAACATGACCTCCTGCATCCAGGGCTTCCTGCTATTATAAACTCAGCAAAACAGCATGCTGTGTCCTGCCCATGAGGCAGACAGACAACAGACTGTGGGCTAATTAGAAAAGACATCCTTCCCACATTATCCATAAAACTGCCTCAGCCTACARACTAAGGACAAATAAATAACTGTCAGGGCTAATAAGCCCAGAATCATAAGAGGAGGGAAAAAACTGAAATTGGATCTACTCAGATCTCAGTTGTGTGGTCACAGAAAACGTGTGGCAACAACTGTGAAGACAAACAAAAACAGCTAGGATTGAGCCAGCTCCTCTTCAGCAGACTCAGACATGCTGCACCTCAACAGACTGTGCCAATCCCTCGGCATTTCTCTGAATTCCCAAACTAATAAGAGACACAAACTGCCATAGGTGAGTAATTGGAACACTTGAGCATCCTGAGAAGACCTTCTCCATTTCAGGATGCCAGAACACAACWGGAGGACATGAGGAGCCATCCAATGTGGGGAACTGGAGAGAAAAACCCTGAAGTGATGAAGATTGTGAGGCTGGCACGAGCTCTGAGGTCTGGCTATATCAGGAAGCTGTTTGGGACATTCCTGGGATAAAAGATGTTAAAGGGATGATGTCTAGAAGCTTTGTGTGCATTACCCATTTGGATCACAGCCTGYCATTACACAAGTCCTCAATCTAGAGCCCTTCCATTTTGCATTCCCTCTCCCCACATCTCCACAGGAAGGGACAAACCAACTCCAGGCACTCTTCTGAAGTTCCCTGGGAGCCAGTTGTGTTRTTGGCACCCTACACCTGCAATTTTACAAAGCAAGCTCCTCACCTTGTTGCTGTGATTGAAAAAACTTTAAGAATCCTTAGAAAGGATTAACTCCAAGTGACAGTTTCCAACAGAACACATGAAGAATAAGTTGGAGTTACCCAAATTACCTCAGTTTAAGTCTCTCCATTCCTTCCTCAGCCCCTGAATGACAGCTCAGGAATCTGTTCAGAATTMATTTTCATCCATCTGTTTCACCTTTATGCTCACAGATCTGAGGCAGGGCACGGGCCCTGGGCATCTGCAGGGTGTTGGAGCAGTTCCCACTGGGAGCCTGTCCCTGCCAAGTGACAGGGGAGCATCCACTGGGACGAGGCAGTGCCAGCTCCCAGCCATCAGCAGCACTGCGAGTCAAACGTCACCACTCAGGTGCAACCATGCTTGACACAAACAAAACTGGTGTTTCCAGTGCTCTCTCCTGTTTGGTGAGGGGAAAACAGGGGCTGGACTCGAGAGCAGGAGGCTGCTCAGAGCCTTTCCCACAAGAACAGCGACAGCAGGAGCCACCATATGGGATGAGACAGGGAGCAACTTTGCCTTGGCCTYGTTGATTGAACAGCACTAATCAGGCTGAACTCGGGGCCCATCTGCTGACCACTGATCACAGGCTACACAACCAGGACACTGCCCACGAGTTGGCAGGACTACAGGCATGGACACTGGGGAGGGAGCAGCATCCACGCGCTCACCCGCTCCTCAGTCCCTCCAACTCTGCTCTTCAGCTCTGTCCTGGAGGGATCTGTCTCTGGAAACAGCAAGGCAGTGCCATGTGCTGCTGCTGCCTCAGATCAAGGATCAGCCTGGAATATGCATCTTTTGAATAAGAGAGCTGTTTTTTCTAAAAGAAGCATCTCCACACTGCAGAGACTCAATCCTCACAAGGTATTTTTCAGCTCTTGGAGGCCAGCAGACTTCTCCTGCTCTCCTGGCTGCAGAGTTTGACAGAAGGAAACACTTGGTGAGGGTCTGGAGCCCTGGCTGAGCAGAGGTCAAGGAGAGAGCTCCAGGTGATGAAGCTTCTGCCCTTGACAAAGGTCAGAGCTGGGCCCAGAGCCATTCTGGTGAGGTACCTGAGGCACCCCTGGAGCACTAAAGGGGGCATGACCTCAAGAGACACAATCCCTGTTAACATGCACTTCATTTCACCACAAAGCCAAGAGCTCAGCATGACACCAAGGACTCAAAACCCTCCAGCTTTTGTCCCTCCTAATTTGTGGGTGCATCAAAGCWCCAGCCAGAAGCTTGGGAGCTCCATAAGGGAGAAGGTGCAAGATGCATCAAGGTAGCAGATTGCAGCAAAAGCCCTGAGCCAGACTTGGTGTMACTGCATCTTGGCCTCCAGGACACCTTTGCATCCTTGGCCCATGCTGAGGTGGCTGGTTGGGGTGCCTGCCCATGCCAGATCCATTGAGTGCCTTCTGCCAGCAGCTTATCCGCAGAGAACTGGACTGARCCCAAACTCATTTCACACAGGTCACTGATCCAGAGGGCAGCATGTAATGACTTCTCATCTCTATCTGCAGGACTGCATCTAAACCACTGATCTACAGCACCATTGAAACTCCCCAGTTTCACCCCATCTCCTCAGTTAAAGGACATCTCCTTGCCACCACCACTCCCCTGGCACCTGTCAGAGCCAGCAGAGCTGTCCCTCTGCAGTGCCTAAAGGAAAATTCCCCTTCCACAGGCTCGATTACAAAGGAAAAATCTCAACATCTGCCCATGTGAGTCAGCTATTTCTCCGAATCCCAACAACCTTGGCCGTAGGAGATGGTTGGGAAAGGCAAAACCAGAAAGACAAAAAGGGTTGTGTTCTAAATAAAAACAAGTCCAAACACTTGGGGAAAAAAAAAAAAGAAAGATAAAAAAACCATTTAGCTTTGTAAGGCAACAACAAGCAGAACAATATGTAGCTTCAAGGCTACATAGCCGGGTCAGAAAACTCTCCAGAGAGAAAGAAGTAGGCCACAAAACTCTGATATTAGCTGCTAAATCTGCTGCATTACCCAAAATTTGTGGGGGAGGCCCCTCTGATGGCTGAGCCAGCTGGCAGCTCTCCTTGGACAGGTATTTATTCACATGCTGGCGGGCTGTGGAAGCAGCTCTGAACTCTCCAACAGGAGATGAGATGTGACCGGGATGCCAAGAGCTGCAGGTGATGCCTCCACCTTCCCAGAACTCACAGACCACGTTGGGTCTGTGACAGAGGCACCCACTGCTCCAACAGCCAACATCTGGCTGCCATCCCTGCACTAATGTGTGCAAGATCTGGAAATCTGGAGAGCAGCAATCCCCAGTCTGCTCCCTCTTGGATCCACTCATGTCCATGGTCCAGGATCTTAAAGACCATTTAGTTTCAATCCCCCTGCCATGGACAGGACACCTTCCACTATCCCAGGTTGCTCCAAGCCCTGTCCAACCTGACCTTGGACACTTTCAGGGATGGGGCAGACACAGCTTCTCTGGGTACCCTGTGCCAGGGCCTCCCCACCCTTGTGTTAAAGACAAAAATTTACCTCTGCCTCTGAAACTTGTACTTACAAATTTGGTGTAGTGAGAGATGGCTTTTTGCAGATGATTTTATGGAGGAAAWGTCTTTGAGGTTATTCATCCCTATCCTGCTCAAGGGAAATCATTTCAATATTATGAACAACAGCACTGCTGAAGAGAACATGCAAAAAACCTGGAAAATGCCTCCTTTTATCAACAGAAGCAAGGTCATCCAAGCCCGGAGATGACGACATTCAATATTAGCATCTCCAAGCAGGGTTTGAACCTCTTGGTAACCATCCATTCCCCAGAGAAATGTCTTCCAGTAACTTTGATGTGAATTAATTAGGCTTGCACAGCTGGTAAGTGCCATCTGCCTGCCACARCAGCGCTGCAGAGTCCATGGGATGGCAGAGGATGGGCTGAATCACCCCACAGCACCTGCTGTTCCAGCACCCCTTCCTGCATCCTCCTGTGCTTCACAAGCCCCAGGCTGTCCCAGCATGCAGCAAAGGGAACAAACCAACAGGGCACCATGCAGAAACAAAGCTGCCTCCTCTCTGACACATGCAACTTTCTCATTCAAGCCCTGGTTTATTCTCATTTCCAGGAAACTCCACTYGTTTCTGCTGCTCCAGCCCTGAGCAGTTGTGTACAACGTTCTAATGAGGTCCATTCCACTGATATAAAGGGCACACCGACCACACTGCTCAATTTATTTCTGCTTGGAGCATCCAAGAGCTGCCTCTCAAGGAGTCTGAGAAGATCTATTAAGAGTCCAGCCCCGACTGGTAAACAATGTCCATTTCTGGACTGGCACCATCAATCCAATCAGCAAAGGCATTTAAGGACAGGATGTACAATATTGAAAAATGAAATTACTTTGAAAAGATTCCTCCTTGCTTATTTGCCAGCTAATGACAGAACCAATGCCAAGCACAGCCAATCTGTGCTGGGGTGTTCAGAGAGACAGTCCTTATGCCGAGACATCTTTTTTTTTCCCTTCTCCTCCACCTAAAACAC
Organism: Alauda arvensis; assembly: GCA_902810485.1. Classification (NCBI taxonomy): domain Eukaryota; kingdom Metazoa; phylum Chordata; class Aves; order Passeriformes; family Alaudidae; genus Alauda; species Alauda arvensis. The sequence continues at coordinate 2,015,973 of CADDXX010000075.1, read as the reverse complement.
ATCCCACACGTTGGTCCTCCCCCTCGCTTGAGCCTGGGAACGCCTCCAGAGGCTTCTCCAGCAGTACAGAGGCAGCAACATTCCCAATGCTGCATGATCAGGTGCCTTGTTTTGTCTCTTTTTATAAAATGTCCTGAATTTTGCGCTTTTGGCAAAGTTGTTGTCTTCCCCTTGTAAATATTTGCTGTTGAGAAGCATTTGCAATGTAAAACTTCTCTAAGGAAGGGGAGAAAGGCTGATGCTCTGGKGTATTTGATACTGTTCCTTATGTCATCCATGGAGTTTCCCTGCTACTTTTACAAGTATTTTCAAGAAAGACTGGATGATATTTCAGCATGCAGAAATACAAAAATAAAAAAGAAGAAAGGCAAGACAACTCAGCAAGCTAAACTCAGAGAGTTAAACCTCAGTTTGGGAGATGCAGGCTCAGTTCCTTGCTGTGCTAGACTCCCTACAGGACCTTCCTGCCCATCCTACARAGAGATTAACAACATTCCCTGACAAAGGTTCAGCCCCAGAGCCCTCCTGACAGACTCTGAGAAAAGCTTCCAGAGGGTTTGTYCCCAGCAAAGTCCAAAGGAGCACCATTAGCCACAGCCTTTGGCTGCTCCAGCTGTGTCCCACAGCATCATCCAATCACACCCTGCACTCTGCCCCATCCCTTCCTCCTGTGAACTTCCACGTAATAACTGAAAAATGTGACAAGCCTAACTTTAATCATGTTTTAACTCGGGTTGGTGTCATTAATCTTGCAGCCACCGATGGGTAATTTAATTAGGGTGCATTTGTAATGAATTGCAATCATCATTTAGCGCTATTGTTCCTCACAAGAGCGGAGGGGAGTCAGAAAACTGGCACAGTTGATCTTCTTAATTACACTCACACACCATGCAAGGCACCAGCAGCCCCAGCCTTTCACYGCTGGCTTTGCAGATAAAGGAACATCAGCACCAGGGACCCTCCACGTCGAGCCTGGCAAACATCTCCAGGCSTGCTCCTCACCAGCAAAGGGTGACTGGGAGATGGAACCTTTGGTGGGGGAGCTGTCAAACCTTAGGCAAAGAGCTCAGGGCTGAATCAGAGAGAAAAGCACRCAGCCAGAACAGAACTTGGGCTTCGTTCTTTCTCACCACCTGAGAACGTCTGACACAGGTATGGCAAGACACAAAATGTGAGTCAAGTGATGGACTGTAAGTCCAGAAGGATCCCAGCTAGAGGACTGGATTTGTTACAACATGCTCACTTGATGGTGTTGTACAGTTGCACCAAAGCTGCATGGAAGGCTCTAGTCACTAATGATGCTCTAATGAATGGAGAATATTTACCCCAGAGCTTTAAATCCACCCTTTACATGACAATATCAGAAATCCCCAGCCAAAAACACTCATTTCTGCTCAGCTCCTCCACTGCTCCGTGCAGGATGCACAGCAGTGAGTGCATGTATTTATTTCAGACACGACTTTCAGTCTGCAAAAGAGGAGCAATCTGTTGCTGTGGCTGGGAGCCAGCCCAGTTCCTCCTCGCTGTCTCTGTGCAGAACACACAGACTCCACCACGGACGCCGTGTGGTGCCATCCCCCCTTGGCAGCCAGGCCAGCCTGCCTCTGAACTAAACCCTTCTGAAGGGCTGCTCAACTTTGGTTGCTCTCAGAGAGGCGTTTTATCCAAATTTGTATTTGTTTTTGGATACATACGATGCGTTTTGCACAACAGTTATTATGCACAGGACAAAAGGAAAGCAAGCCCTTTGTATCTCCTCCAACAGGGTGGTCAGGACCCCTCTCTCAGTCTCCACTCAGAAGAAATCTGGATTTCCAGACCTCAGAGCAAGCAGGAGGAACAGCTGTTCCCAKTATTCCCCAGCTGGGACACCCCAGTTCTGGCACATTCCTATGGGGAAGCAGAAGCTAGGTCAGATTTTTAAGAGAGAAAAGAAACAGCAGACTCTGGGTTCCATGGTCTGGGACAGTGTCCTAAGGGCAAAATGACTTTGTCTTTCCCCTCCTCAAACATATTCACTAAGCTTCCACAGAAACTCCACCTGAATTGGCTAAAAGCCAAGGTTTTTTTCCCCAATTAATTTTGTCAGGTATCACAAAGAACTCCATCCTCTGTGTGTGGAATTCACCTGGAAACCAAAGAATTCTCAGGCAAGGCAAAACACTGGGCTCTTGTCAAACCTAGTTTTTAAATTAAATAAAGGCTTGGGAAGGAGCTTACCAATTTGGATAGGCAAACCATGATCCCATGCCAGCAAAATGAGCWAGGAAAAACTATTAAAAACATGTGCAAACCCTCTGTGGTAGTATAAYATGGGAAGAGAAATAATTTGATGTGGCTCAGGGCAGAGGACAACCAGGCCTCTGTTGTGGCAGTGCTATTTCCAAGAGTTAGCATAACTTGGATAAAGTTTGGACAGTAATGAACAGAAAATAGGGAACAGAATAGGGACAGTAATGAACAGAAAATAGTCTGGATTATACAGTAATGCAACTTTTTAATTGGTGGCTTATACTTATCTGAAACATTGTGCATGTTCTTTAAGATAGGCCCAGGAGAGTACTGAAAAGCACTAGAGAAAGCAAAGGAAAAGGTTTTTAAAAAAACCCCTCAGAAATTCTGGGAAAACTGTATGAAGGGACAAAAAACAAGAGGCTCATAAAAGAGGTCTRTAAAATAGCAGGGTTATAATAAGGGAAGAAAGAGCACTGCTCTTTGTTCTGAAGAGAAGAACAGGAGAGAACTCAGCTAAAAAAAATACAGTGYAAGGACTTTAATTTTCATACAACATGTGCTAATTAACCTGTGCAACTACGGTTGTAGGGGAGCAGAAGCACAGAATTTAATGAAAATTAGAATAGACAACAACATCCCACTTTCTAAATGGCATTTCTGCCATTTCCATTTTGCTTTCGAGAACAGGATATGGTCAAGAGGAACTTCCTTTTAATCATGTTATTAACAATGCAGTCCCTGGGCAGCATTTAATTATATTTTCCTAAGTCAAGAGGAGCTTCTGCAGCACGCTCACAGCTGGGAGCTGAGATGGCAAAACCCTTCTGAGTGACTCTTCCTGGAAAAGGTCTTGCCTGCTCTGCTGCCCCTGCTSTGCTTTAGGGACAGGTGAGGAGCAGGATGGGGTGTCCTGTCCCTGCTGCCAGGCACGTGGGGATGGAGCAGAGCTGGAAATGTGCAACTGCACTCACAGTTCAACCACAGCCTCCAACCCTTCCCACCACGGCCCAGCCATGTCAGAGACATGGTGCAGCTTCACACAAACTTCCAGGCAGATGCCTTACCTGCTCCCATCCCCTGCCATCATAAAAGCTGAAAAAATACAAGGGGGAATAAAAAAAAAAATTTCTTTTTATCGCTGGGTTGCTCGGCAGATGCAGAGTCGGCGCTTTCGGCGCGTCCCCATCAGCGTTTCTTTGTCAGCCGCTCTTCTCCACTTTGCTTTCACGTCGTGAGTGAAAGGGATAAAATACCTTTTCCAGCAAAATGATTGTGAAGSCACTTCAAATGAGGGGAGGGATGCAGGCGCAGGTGCAGCTCTCAGCTGCTGCACTTGGAGATGACGGGGCTCCRAGCTGGCAGCGTCGCTCTCGGGCTGCAGAACCTCCACTGCAGCAGCTCYCAGCCCTTCCACTCTCAACTCTGTGAAATCCTGACTTCTCAGAGCTGACATCACTCCATTATTTTCTCTGCTGGGACTGATTTCTTTTTCTTTTTTTTTTTTTTTTCCCAGGGATGCACTGGTAAAAAAGCACACAGTGCTCATGAGATGTGCTATCCCAAGTGTAATTTTCCGTTTGTAAATAAATTTTGGCCACCGCCCAGTCTGGGTGGGATGRCTTGGAAGCAGCCAATATTTGAAATCTCAACCATAGCATGAAAATAGTCTTTAATGAACTGTGCATCAGAGGAAAAAAAAAAAAAAAAAAAAGAATTGGCTGCAAAATAACAAGTGCTAACCATTGAAAAAAAAAAAAAAGGCAAAGCATATGCAGGAGGAAACTCCATTAAAGCAGCAGCCATGCAATTAAAGATGGATGTGGGAAATGTGTGTGTGAGCRGTTCACGGTGCTGCTGTGACCCACAGGCCCATTAGCTCTGGAGCACTGGTAAGCTGATTAGCTCTGGAGAAGGATGATGGCAGAACTCATCAGCTAAGCTTGTTAGCTGCCACAAAAAGTTGGTGTACCTTGGAAGCTTTGCAAAGCGATTAGCTCGGGGTGGGAGGAGGCAGCAGAGCCTGCTGCAGGAGATGAATAACCCAAAGCAGCCACTGCGTGGGCACCAGCTCCTCATCCACATCGGCTGCCTGGCGGAGCTGGCAGGGGGATCTGCCTCTGCTGGGGTGCAGGGGGGGAAAGACCCCCATTGCAGGGCACAGCAGGGCTGCAGGCTGCCAAAGCAGTGCCTCACTCACAGCCARGGTCTGCAGCCTCCTTGCACAGTACAGTTCAGCCCCCATGGCTGGCAAGTCCCTCCAAAATCCCTCCTTGCCACGGCTGAGTGCGCTCGGATCTGCACTGTGGAAGGCTGGAGGTGGATGCTGCCCTTGTGCCAGCCCAGCCCAGCTGGATKTCTTCAACTCTTCCCCAAAATACCTCTTGACCAAGTTTACTTCAAATAAAGCCAGAGGAGCAGGATAACTCAGGCCAATGAAAAATGACAAATTTTCTCCCATCTGCCTTCAGTCTGCACGGCGATGCCCCGCAGCCATTCAAGAACAATAACTCCTGTCGTATTTGGGAAGCAATTTCAAAGAGGTTCAGCTCTAAACACCTCCCCTCCTGTGGTGGGACCCCRCTTCAGCCACAGAATCACRAAATCATTKTGGAAAAGACCTTCAGGATCATTTGGGCCCAACCATTAAGCCAGCACTGCCAAGKCCCYGGGTKAGTGGGGAATGTGACCTGCACTCCAGACATTTTTATACAGCAAGGTAACCATTTTATCCCACCTTAAAATGGCTCATACAGCTGCTTCACATCTCCAAAAACTGCACAAACCTACTTCCACTGCATGTCCACAGGCTGAAGGGAAAAAAAAAGAATTTGGTCTTTATGCCAGTTCACAATGGCAGCAGTCTTGTATACGTCAGCTTCTGTTTGCCTTCTTTTTTTTCCCTTTTTTCCATAAAAACAAAACAGAGCRAAGAATATCAAACAGTAAAACCCCAAGGAATATAAATATTAAAAAAGSTTTAATCACAAGCACACAGATTGTTTAGGCTACATGTGGCTGTAAGAGTGTAGCAAATGCCTGTAAGGGTGTGGAAAGTTAATTCCTTAGGGTACAACCATAGAGAAAAAAGACTTGTTTTTAACTTAATGCTYTCTAATTTCCAAATGCCTACCTGCAAACATTCATTGTGAATGCATGGAGATGTCTGATGCATTCATTATGTCTGTTTGGTTAATCTGCTTTTACAGAAAACTAAAAGAGATTAATAAACTTCCCTAAATGCCCTACCATTTGCCAGCATTCTYCCCTTTCTGAAAAGCTTTGCAAGACTTGATTTGATTAAAAACTTTTCTTCAGTTTCAATACCCTGAAGTCAAGGTACTAGATGGCAATCTTTGTTTTTGTTTCAAAATAAAGAAACTTTTGCAGTTGCAGAGAAAACATGATGCAAGTGTAAGTGACAGCTCAAAACCAGATGGCAAATAAAATTATCTCAGAGCATATTGTTATTTTTTACATTGCATTTACAATTTCCAACGCTCRTATTTGGCAACACTGCTGTCCCTCATTTTATGTAGGTTAAAAGTGAGAAGCAGCCGTCTGCTCACTTCAAAGTCAAGTATTTACCCCCAGGTGGGGTCTATTTATGTGCATTTAACCRACTATTTATAGCCATTTGAAAACAGAAGGTTTTCATGGAAAGTGCTGGCACAGCCTTCACTGTAAGAGCCTTGGTAACAYGTTCTCTCTGTTCCCACTGGACCTTCTAACTTGATAACTCCTTTGGTAAAGATGAACTGGAATGTGGGGACCTGTGATATTAAAATTTCTTTAAGCAACCAACCCCTCTGCYTCCCCAGATGCTTTTTCTGCTGCTTGTAGCAATAAATCTTCCAGTCATGCAGCGAGGCACCAAGGCACTCGTGGCTTTTATTAGATAAGACTTCCAGGGCTTTGGGAAGGATTAATAGTCCATGAGAGGAGGCACTGACACTGATCTCCAGGTAGCCAAGGCAGAACATCTCAGTGTGATGGGGTTGGTGATGAGCACAGGACAAAAGCACAACCAGAGCACAATGCACAAACATCATTCCCCCCCTTGTGCCATGGATTTATTCTCCCTACTGTCCTTTCTAAGGAACACAACAGTGTCTCTAAAATGAGATCTATGYCCCAGTCCCTCAGCAAAGCAGCGGCAGGAGCAAGAAAAACAATTCATTTCTAGAAGCTGATACYCATCAGCAAACCCCACCTCTGTGCTCTGCTCACTGCTCCACCACAGCAAACAGGGCCTTTCTCATTCCTGAGCCTGACTGCACAAAGATCCATTAGATAAAAAAACCATATCTAAATGAGAAATGCAGCACAAAGAAATGAGTTTAGACAGCTCCTCCTCTCTGATCTGGCCTACAATAATTATGCCCACGTCATGTGAATTCATGGGCTGAGCATCCTCAGCACAGCTCATTTTACCCAATAACTTCAAGATCCTCTTCCAGAGGCTCCTCTCTCTCCTCACCCACCTTTCCAGGTGTCCAACTCACTCATTTCTCTTCACCATCACAGCTTTCCATTGCGTGGCCCTTCCTTCCCTAATACAGGTGCTCCTCAGCAGCCACGCACACACCTTGCTCTGCCAAGGAAGGTTTGCAGCTTTGAAGCCCAGACAGTTTCACCCATGTGCCCTCCCCCATGCTAAAAAAGAGAGCCTGGAAGAGACTTTTGGGAGCAATCCATGCAGACATGAACAGATTCTTCTTGCAAATTTTTCCAGACGTCCTCCTGSGGAGAGAGCTSCAGAACTCTGGCAGWGGATCAGGATGGGCAGGTGACACTCAGAAAGCTCTGTCCCTCTTCCCCTTGCTGGCTGCCAGSTTCCTGCTGTGCCCTTCGACCTACCTCTATTCCAATTAACAAACCAAATGAACCAACAGCCTCAAGAGTAAACTCAGGACAGTGTGCCAGCCATCAGCAGTTCATTTGCTCACGGGCTGCTCCTTCCTTCAATACTCCTTCAAGGTTGGGCTTTTAGGCTGTGAGCTTTCTGGAGAAAGCATCYATCTCCACTTATTTTTCCTCCAAGAGCCAGTACTAATGTGGTTAATAATAGCAGCTAACCTTTGGCTGCTGAAGTATTAGCAGTGCCACCCATAAAGCTGTGTCATATTTAGTGAGCTGTCAGAGCAGCAGCATCATTAAAAAGCCCAAGCACATAACTAAAGTATGTAAAGGACTGCAAGAGATGATCATTTGGTTGGTGGGTGATTTATTCCAAAACTGGTGGAAGCAAAGGGCTTGGCAGTGGGAATTGCTGAAGGGAGGGAAGCAGGGCAGGCTAACACTCACTGAAATGGCCCTGCCACCTGGCTCGGAGTAGCAAGTTGTGGTGAAAGGAGTACATGTGGTTTTTTTGAAACTCAAATAACCCTTCAYAGTCTATGGACTCACTCTCCTAATGATTTCTGCCTGGATTTGCAAGCCCTTTTTTACCTTCTCGTTTCACATCAGAGGGATGTCAAGACTTTTGCTGCCTGGTGTTAACTTTGTGTCTGTACACGATGTTCTCACTGCGCTCGCTGGGACCCGCGGGCTCCGTAATTAGGGCTGGATTCAAGCAGCACCAAGCRCACTTCCAAAGATTTTCTTCAAACCCAAGCTTCCCCACTCCTTCCCAGTGCTGTCCCTCCCTCCCAACACAGCTCTGCAGGCTAAAAGAGATTAATGAAGGAAAAAAGCTACACCTTCCCCTTCTCAGCACAGTGAACCTGGCTGCCTCTCCATGGGCAGGAGCACCAGGAGCTGCAGCTCCCGAGCTCTCCTGCATTACCCAAACTCTTGGCAGCCTCTCTCYTTATGGAGCTGAGACCCTCTGTCCTTCCTGGGAACACCAGTTCCCTCCTCACAGCCATGTCAGCCTCTCTGGATCACCCACAGAACCCCAAAGCTGAGCCTCACAGGGCCCAGCCCGTTCAGCAGCTCCCACTGTGGGAAGRAAAGACAAGACCTGTTGATTTCTGTGGTTTCGTGTAAGTGTGAATTGATGAGCTGCTTCAGGAAGCTAATATTAATTCCTGGAATAACGTGCAAGGGCTGCCTGGCTGATTACCCCTCATTCCTGTCTGCTTACAAACAATGATTACAGTCTAATCTCAGCACTCTTGGAGGAGCTGAGGAGAGTACCCTTCATCTACTGYAATTATGTTCCAGCTCCCTTGGAGCTGGAGCTCTTATTCACTCCTAGTGTTATCTACAGTCTAATCTAGTTGGCTGGAATGGAGGTGAAAATTACTCCAAAGAGCTGTAGCAAGCTCTTGCTGTAGCTCCAAAACCAAGCTAAAGAAACCAAATTGTTTTGTGATGGYCAGACAGAGGCACAGGAGGAAGGAGAGATGGATCCAGCACATGGCAAAAGCAAGTGTTGCTTGCCCTGCCAACAGCTGACAYTAATACAGCTCAATCCTGTTTTCTGCAGAGATGTTCACCCTGCTGCATTTCCTTCAGCCTCTCAGCAGGATGGAGACACAGCAGACATCTCTGCAAGCTCTTTCAAAAGAGAGCCTTTTCCCAGTGGGACCTGGTCATACAGTCTCCCCAGGCTGCTCCTCCACACTTCAGTGAGGCCTCACAAGGTGCTACAAGGCAGGAAGTGTCACAACATCACCAGCCTTTCTGTTGTGATGGGAGGGTTTATCTGCTTCCAGATGTTTTGTTCTAAACATCAAAAGTCAAATACAGTATATGCCTGATTTAATCCTGCAAAGGCTTCCAGGCAACTTCACTTGGCCTAAAAACCAATTCTRGGTAACTGTGCAGGTTAACAACTTCTAAATCCATTTTCTGATCATGTTATTTTCTGATTTTCTCTGCTATCTATAGATTAGATATAAGGATAAAATTCCTTCCTGTGAGAGYGGTGGGGCACTGGCACAGGCTGCCCAGAGAAGCTGTGGCTGCCCCAGCCCTSAAAGTGTCCAAGGCCAGGTTGGATGAGGCTTGGAAGAACCTGGTCAAGTGGACGAAGTCCCTGCCCATGGCAGAGGGGTGGAACTGGATGATCTGTAAGGTCCCTTCCAACCCAAACCGTTCTGTGACTCCATGAAATTATATTTAACTGTTTTCCTTCAGYAGAAGGAAACATCTAGAACATCAACACTGCCTGCTGCTCTTGCTAAAAACACACAGGGTTTTACACCACCTCCTTGTGCAGACACAACTGAGACCCTCTGCTCAGGCACAGAAAGGACCTCTCCCTCCAAGGGAGGAACAGGATCTTGTGCTGCCTTCCCTTCCCTTGCTGCTGGGGATGGTTGAGGATGATGATAACTCGAACTGGCAACCTCAACAAGGGCTGTCCAGCAACCACAACCTGCACTGGGGCTGTCAGCACAGGCTGAAACCCTGACCACTGTCTGTTATTCACTGCTACAGGCACCTGTGAGATTGAACATGAAAGGAACTGCACAAGTTGCAATTACATTTTGCCTTTGCTTGGTGGGGACAGGAACCCACCCCAGTGAACAAAGCAAGGCCTGAAGCACACAAGGTTTAACTGCAGCAATCTGGGAAACCAGACATCCCTCCCCACTGATCTCCCAGAAGGCAGCCTGRTACCTGGGCTGCCAAAGGTCCTGTGTTCTAATTATGTGTTAAATCTAGTTTGGTTTTTTTTTTTTAAACCTAGTAAGATGTTTCTCCATCCTACAGCGCCGTCACTCTTTGCTGTGCTGTAATTCAGCAAGGAGAGCAGTTAATTAAGTTTGAGCAACAGTGGCTAATGACTTCTATTTAAAACTGTTCATTAAAAAAAAAATATTAGAAGCCCTTAGAAATTACCTAACTTTGGAAGCYAACATGGTACCTTAGGAGAATAAAGCATTCCAGTCCTGCACACCTGCACTTTGAAGGTGTTTTCTGCTACCCCAAGCAGTGCAGGGGAGCAAGGCATCCCCTCCTGCCCTACAACTGCTTTTAGATTAAAGYCATGATGAGAACACCATGAAAATAACAAAATGTCCCTGGATGCAGGGATCAAAAATGAATGCTGGCAGCATCTCTGTTAAGTGCAGTTCCATTTAAATTGCTCTCAGATGCAGCTGCTCTGTGGAAGCCTGTGGACCTTGGCAGGGAAAGCAGATGGAGAAGCAAACAGGTCCTGARGAGATGGGAAATGCTGAAGGGACAACAAAGTGAGACAGCCTAGAAAACCAGAGAGCAGTCCAAACAAAGCAGCATCACCCAAGGTCTCAAAAGGAGAAGGCAACCTCACTGCAAATGGCTTGAGAAAGGAACTGAGGGTAAGAGAAGGGGGAACAGAGGATTTCCTGTTCTGTGTAACCTCTTGAGATCTTAATCCTTATGTTCATCTCTAGAATTCAACAACATCCAGAGGTTATGCTGAGACACACGATGGTATAGGAGCATTGCCAGCCCCTGCACCAGAGAAACTCCAAGAATAAAACACACAGAGGTTCAGACACATCACTGGTAGATGATAAACACTGCAATTATCAGAGAAATTAATAAGAAGATTGTTTAAATATTAGCCYAATTTAGCACAAAAGAGGAGATCCAGTGCAGCATTAACCTCAGACAGAACCCTCTGAAAACACATCCTGGGAGTTGTGTGCTCACTACACTCACTCACCAAAGGATCTCTAATGAATTTTCTCCTGCCTGGTGAGTCAGATCAGGAGGAAACCCCTCGAGGTAACTTCCTTCCACTTAATGCATGGACTGGGAGTTGTTTGGATGGCAAAAAGGAAGCCTTATTTTTCTTATTCTTGGCAGAGAAGAAGTGACAAAGACAMCTATCCATCACTGTTCTTGGTGAGCATCACAGAGCCACAACACAAGGATCACACCTGATTTATCTTCTACACAGTCCAAATAAAAAAAAAGAAGACCTCTGATTTCTCTCTACTCAAACTGCATCTTGCCAACATAATAAATGGAAACATTAAAATGAAGCCTAGTTTCCCATGCTGAAGGGAGTTCAGCCTTCCCCTGATGGATGTCACAGGTGCCCCATGATGGGGACACACATTTACCTGCTGGCTGTCATTTCTGCATGCAGCTCTCCCTGAGACTKGGGAAGTTTGCTCAACTCACAAAATCATCTGCAAGCTCCCATGCCACATCTCTYATCCTCAGTGGGTCATGAATCACCGAGGCAGGATAATATTTGAGGACTTAAAAGTATTGAAATTGTTAAAAAATAAATTAGCCTTAAAATCAGATGCATATACCAGCAGGCAGGGAAGGAGCAATATTGTAACCTGACTCCAGGTTTTCAAAAATGATCCAGAGAATATGAGGCCTTAAAACTTACTTCTGCATCAAATAAAACTAAGCAAGAAATAMTAGACCCCCAGGCAAAAATTATGCTAATAAATAAATAAAAGCATTCCCTTCATATGTAGGAGAATTCCCTAAAATTCTTAAGAAGGAAAAAAAAAACCAGAAAGAATGAAACCCTGAGGATTAGGTTTAATTATTTGGATTTTCAAAGCCTCTGTGACAAAGTACCACCAAGAAGGCTACAAGGAAACTGTCTGAGCAACGGAGCAAGGGATAAAGTGCTATTACAAATCCAGAAACTAACTGAACTAAATTAAAAAAGGAGGTGTAACACACGATCAATATTCCACGTGGTGAGAGATTACAGTGGCTGCTCCCCGAGGACCAGTTCTGTCTAACACATTCCTTCAGCTATTTGCATAGGAGAGTGAGCTGRGATGTGGAGAGACTGCATATGACACGATTGGTTTGGGGGGCATTGGGCTGACCTTGGCTGCTCTGCCTCTCAGGAGCTCTGAAACACTTCATCTTCACTGCTGGCTGCCTTGGGAGAGCTTCACTCGCTTTAGTTACAGAAAATATAAAAACACAGCTGTTTAGCAGTTAAGGAGAAACCTGAGAAAGCACAGGATAATGAAGATATTTACTCTTTTCTTGCAAGATGCTAGGGAAATGAGACCCGGAGGGATAGAATGGCAATTTAAAACAGATATAAAACCCCCTCTTTTCTCAAGTCCTGCATTGACCTCTGAGCTCACTGTCACAGGCTCTCTCGCAGAGCAAGAGTTCAGAAAGTCCAGAACTGAATTAGATACATTCAGAGCAATGGTAGTGAGACACATTTACCAAAACTTATGAAAAGCATCTTTTATAAAGACAACACAGTAGTTTCTTGGGCAGGTTTACAGCACTCTGTGTTTTGAAATCTGAAAACAAACTCTCTCTGTTTGAACGAGGGTGAAAAACCTCCCTCCCCCTTGCAAGCTATAAAAATTAACACTTCACTAGGAACTTGCACAGCAGAACTGGAACACCTGGACAAACTGGCAGAGCCATGACTGCTCCCAAGTCACAGATGGGGAATGGGACAGGGTGAGGCACTCAGTGGTAGTGCTGGATCACAGCCGGGGGATCCCTGGATTTCTTGGCTGTGTGCTTTGCCAACAAGCTGCTGCATCTGCTGACCAAACAAGCACAGAGAACCTCACTGGGGAAGAAGAGGTGCTCCCTCAGCTTCTCTCAGCCCTTCTCCCATCCCACCCCACCCCAGATCTGCACTGCAGAGGAGAATTCCCCAGGGTGCTGCTGCTTCATCAACACCAGTGCTGGGTAGGGATGGGATAACTGGGGACACTCTGTATGGGATAACTTCCCAAACCCCATTGTCTCAGTTCCCTCAGCTCCCTGCAGGCTGATTTCCATGCAGATCTCTCTGGCAGGGAGCACTGGCAGGCTCTGGAGGAGCCTCATCCAATTTGGCCAGCAAATGCCCCCTCTCATTTTCACAGCAGGTGAAGAAAGCCTGCCCTTCATGGGTTTCCTCTTCAGAGTCAAGCCAAGCCTGTGGCCAGCCACCAGCTCCACCCACAATCCAACCCCTTGCTTCTCTCCAGATGACCATATTTGCTTCCCAAATGTTCCTTTGATAGACCCACATCCTGCCCCTGAGCTGTGCATTCCAGTGTCTGCACATAGGCACTTATGATTTAAAAAAAAAGTATTAAAAAAATTAGAAATTACTTTAAAACCTGTAATGGCTTGAGGAGTCTCTAGAGTGAAAGGGAGGAGGGAAGGGGGAACCTGGGTTAATAAAAGCTGTTAATTAGAGTCAAATTTGCTGCTTAATGTGTCAACAACTAGTGAGTTACGAGTTAATCAACTGTCTCAGTTCCTTGGGAGAGCAATAAAGCTGAAGCCTGAAAATGGAAGGACAAGGTCAGAGCCTTCAAAGGAGCTGTCTTTAAAATTGCTCAATCCTAAGGTCCAAGCTGTGAGACACCAGGACTCACCCTATSCTGAACATCCTGTTCTATCACTCAYCATCAGCATTCCAAGCCTTTCACAGCCATCCTTGCTTTTTACCTTTTTATCTGCTTTACTTGGGACTTTGTCATGTGGGACAAAAGGCACAGAAAAGATTGGTAACTCTTCAAACCCTTCATTTTTTTGTTTCTGCTGTTCCCTTGCAAAGGATATTGCAAAAGCCCAAGCAAAAGGCAGAAGAAGCATGGAGGAGTTGTAGAATATCCATCAAACCTGAGTTCAGAATCCAATGTTCCTTGTGCAAGACCTATCAACATCCCCCTACACCACACAGTCAAAGGGGTTGCCACAGCAGGAACTGCCTTAGAGAATAAATTAATAAGAACATCAGAGAGGAAAGAGTGAATAAAGCTTGTCAGGAAATGAAGGGTTCAGAGATGGAGCATTTCCCTCATTTTAATGCATCTGGGAGATAGAAGGCAAATGATGGGTGATTTACTTTTGCCATTGAAGTATGGGGAGATTTAATCTATTTTCACTCCAATTTGCTCTTTGCAAGTCTAGCCTAGATGGAGTACATCCTTCTTCCCTGCAACATGCCAGCCATCACTCCTGTGCCACTGCCACTGCTAAGAGAAGAAAAGATGCAGTTCCTGTAGGATTTCTACCATCACCCAAAAGCTTTCCCAATGAGGGGAGAAAATTCCACCAAACTTCCAAACTTCTGCTAAAACAGAAGGCATTAAAAACTTTTCTATTTTTTTGATTGAGACACTCAGTTATGCACCTCCCAGCCAGGCATACACCCAACTCCAGTGGAGTTTAATTCATGAATATCACTCATCACTGGGCATTGCTCAGTGTGGGCACCACAGAGGATCTCAATGTTCTGCTCTTGCCACCACCTCTCCCTCTCTCTTCTCTTCCCTGCACAGCTGGAAGTCTTAAAACAAAAATGCTTTTCCTGAGAGGTTTCTTCTCCTGCCTTGCAACCTCTGCTTAGTTTAGGGGGTAAATATGCTATCTTTAAGTGTTGTGGAGACAACATGATTCCCAAAGGCTGGGAATTGGCACAGAAAGGGAGAAGAACAGATGTTCATGGATTTCATTGCAAAAATGGAATTACCCACGGTTTTGAACGCTACATACAACATATCTTAGTAAATGTAAAGCAACWGGAAGTGCCCTCTGTGTCCTTGTGGGCATCTTGGGTGCTCCTCCAGATCTTACCTGTGTTGTCCACACTGCAACATTTCAGCACAGCAAGCAGCAGCCTTCTGAAATGTGGGAAGCAYGGAGGATCACTTCACATGCAGCCAAATAATCTTTTTAGCACTAATTTTCTTGTTCTCTACAACATCCAGGTCCTGAGGGAAAGCAGAGCCCAAAGCTAGCACTGGATGAAAAGATTAGTTGCTCCTGCATTAAGATGCTTGTAATGATTCAGCAACTTCAAGCCATCTTTCTACCAACAAAGATGTTGTGCTTCTTCTATAATCTGATAGTTCAAAGTGACAAATAAAAGAATTTGACAGAAGTCATTACCACCTACAAAGCTGTTGTGCATTTGAGAGTACAAATGGGTCAGTTGTGCCCCAAACTTGCAGCTTAATTCAGCTGGGGGAGTAATCCCATCCTTCCTCCCAAAAAGAAATCTACAGTTTTGCCTTCCCTAACAAGCAATTCACCTGAAGCATCAGCAGCAGAGCAAAGGCAGTGTCACACTGAGTTCCAGGTGTGATGGTTGCTCCCCAAAGAGCAGGTGAAGTGCACTGAGGACACTGCCATCATGAGAGTGACCAGCTATCTCCCATCTGACACCCCCTTCAGCCTCCTTTAAAAGCAGGAGAAATCAATCCTCTGCTTTTGTTGAAAACTGTTGCTGCACAGAGCAAAATAAACTACAGAAAAATCTCAGCAAACAACTCAGGGTCTGAAATTCTGCTTTTCTRACAATTAGTAGAGAGCCTGTGTGTACCTCCTTTCACAGCTGCCTAGTGCAGAGGGAAGTGGAGAGGGTCACAACCTTAATTCTGGACACAAATTGGCTGCTGGTTCTTCACTGCTGAAACAGGGAGAGGAGGTTTTGGTCACAGAGTAATGAGCGAGATCACACTGCAATCAGGGAACAGAGAYGGGAGCTGGAGAGATGTGCTGAAGGCAGGGAAAACATCCCCTAAATTAAACCCCTATTGTTCACCTCATCTSTGCCTTGGTGGATAACCCACAAAACTCTTGAGCTGCTGCCAGGAGCCTGTGTGAATRATTCCAGAGCATTTTTCCTACCTGTTGCTAATGTAACCATGAGCACACACCTCTTTGAGCCATACCTATGGGAAGGGAAATTTTCAGTAAGCACTGGGAATATCCTCTTCTTTTCCCTTTTCCCAGTGCAATCCATATTGCTGTTGTYCAGGGGGTGCAAGCTGCAGTGCAGGAAAACCACACAAGTGCAGTRCATGATTCCTCAGCACTCTGTGCATCATTGGAGTGAGGTTATTAACAGGATTACGGGGGGCTGAGGGCAGTGAGCTCTCACCCCTCTGGAGGATGATGTGTGAAAACAAGGAAGGCAAATGCACTTTTGCAGAGGAGCCATGCTTCATTCAAGAGGTGATATCAGTGTCTCCTTCCCCTGAGACATTGAGGAGATCCTCTCACCTGGAGATAACACCATGGTAGCAAAACCCTGTCCTGAAGAACAAGAATTCCACAAAGRTGGCAAGACTAGAGTCATCAGTGGACATCTGATTCCAGTTCCACGTTGGCACCTGCTGTACAAAAAYGTGAACACAGACACAGCAACAACTGGCAACTGCAGCTCTCAGCRTTTTGGGAAACAGAATTTGGGAAACACTGTGTAGGAGCTCATGCAATGTGCTTTGAGATCTTCCTTCAGAAGCCTTCGTGGAAGACTGTGATGGCATCCTATATCCAGTGTGCTGTGGTGCTAAATATAGCCATGTCCACTGAGAACAGCTTCATGTCCTACCTTTGAAACTGCTATGGATATCAGCTCTTCCTTCATCTCATTTACAACACTGCTGCAAAGTGCCTGGCACAAATCTACATCAAATGAATATAATTACAGGGGRAAATACATTAACTTGTATGTCTGGCCTTCCCTTGCTTTTTCTGTCTTACTGCTGTACACAATTTYGTTTCTATTTTTCTTTACAATTCATCTTCTTTGTCCTTCTTTTCTTTCAGCCTTTCACCTACTCCTTACTTCAAGCCCAAAGTTGATTGCTTTCCTTTTTTTTTTTTTCAAGTTTGATTGATTTATTCTGCACTTACATAAATTATTTTATACAAGGCCTAAACTGTRGAACTCCCTGCAGAACAACAAAAGCACTGCTACCCATGTAGGTAAGGAGAAAAAAAAAATGTAAAGTTAACAAAATGCTAAATTAAGTAAGAATCTCTTACATCACACTTTAAAGCCTGCCAAATCTGACTCCTCAGATGTACTGCAACAGCAATTTCCTAAAACAYGGGTCCTTTGCAGGTAAAAAYCTTCAGTGTCAGACAGAAAAAGAARYAGAGGTTCTTCCAGCTGCTCCAGCAGGAACCAGGGAATGATGTAACCTTTCAAACAACCAGGCTGCAAGTTGTCACAAGGTCACTACTGCATGGCCCCAAAACAATGCCATTCTCCTTGCCTGCCATAAAAAAGAAAGGGAAGGAAGGTAAGGGGAGGTATTTRCTTTTCATATCTTGTCTGAAACACCTGCAGGACTTCAGGTGAGTGATCTCTGCTGAAATTCATTGCATTGCTCAGCCCATCCTCGCTTAATTCATCTCATGAAACTCTTAAATGGCACCCAGGCTACAGGCTGGCTCTCTGCAGAGATGGGAATTACATCCCTAATTACAAGATATGGTACTGCCCTAATAATAAGTACTGTGCTCAACAAGTCCCCACCCAGGGGAATGAGCCTTGACCTCTTTTAACAAAGACTGCAAAACAGTTGATAAGAACATTAAAGCAAGTCCCTGCTCCAGAAACCARGCGTTTGCTTCCTCCAGGGCTGGCWGCAGAAATAAGGTTTGAGCACTTGTCTCTAGTCTGAGCTGGTGAGGGCTGTCTGTCCCCCAGCTCAAACACAGACTTGACAAGCATTCAGAGGTGTAGAAGAGGAGCTAGAAAGGCAGAGTTTTACCCCCACAGCATTCTCCTGTTTCACCCCAAACAGCACCAGGACAAGCTCAGCTCGACAGATCAACTCCAGGCACTGCTGGAGAAATTAATCWGAATTTTCATGCACCTTCAGGATGAACCTTCACACAACCCCTGGAGATGATGGGCTCCTCTAAAAGACACCCAAAAAGAACTGGGCCTTGCTAACCTATCATTATTGCTCTTTGCATTTCTTTACAAACAGCACCTCTTGCCCTAAGAGCTCTCCCACCTCACACTGCAGCAATCTCAAACTGAGGCCAGGTTTTCTTCTCCAGCACAGATTTGTAGCATTTAACAGCAAACCTTCAATTACCACAGTGCATGACCGTAAAACTTGCTCAACTGGAAATATTCACTTATTTCTAACCTTGCCTCCAGTTGTCTTCTTTCTTCTGCCCCTGAAGCCATCTCWAACAGTATTCTCCTGGAGCCTCTGTGCAGCCCTGCCTAGCACAAACCTAATCCAYAAGTCAAAATGATTTAAATTATATGGAAATACAAATCTCTCCTTCAACACCAAACTGGCAAYGTGGCTCCTAATGGGACATCACTACACATTGCTCATAAGGCCAAGACATGTGGCATTTCCCAGGGAACATGCACATTCTCCTTTTTATGCTGGATGACTTACAAGCAGCCACCAGGCTTTTCCTTTTGGGGCTGTGCCTCCTTCCATACGCATAATTTGAGTCCTTAAAGTGAACCCCTTGATGTAGATTCCACCTGCCTCAGAGAAGGAAAAAATAAAACAATACCAAAAAAAAAAAAGTCTTGGAAATATATAGCAACAAGAAACTGGCAGGACAAACTCACACTCCCACTGTGCCAAATTGCAAGTTTAGTAATTCTGTTTTCTTCCCGCTGAGTGGAAGGTGTCATTAGCTGCTGTATTTAGAGCCACAGAAAAGGTTCTTGGAGCAATCCCCAGCCTTCCCCAGAAGCAGGTGGCTGCTGACCACAGGAGCTCTCTGCAGCTGGGGACCTTCACCTTCCTCTGCCTGCAGTCACCACTTCCATTTGAATGGGAAGGAAATAAACAGGGCAAGTGGCACTGTGTGAAGGGAAACCTTCACACAGAGGCTGTGCTGTCCTCCTCGGGGCTGGAATTCATCCCTGCACCACCACAGCCACTTTAAAACCCCTGCTCTGCATAAAACACTCTTGGGTGCCTTTAACTCAAGAATAGCTCTCCTTCTGGGAGAGGATTTCTCCTCTAGGCTGGTCTCTGCAGAGCACCCATTGAACCAAATCCTCATTTCTAAAGATTACTACAACAATTCAAAGAATCGTCCTCTTCCTGTGAGAGCCTTGGAAAGGGAGCACCAAGGCTTTGGAAATGCCCTGCAATCATGCAGTGTGCACCTGGGCTGGGGTCTTATCTGCTGGCAACATTCCTACAGGCTTTTGAGAACATCAGCCCACGAGGAGCAATGTGCCCATCCACTGCTGGAGGATTTGCTGGGATGGGGAATGTGCCCATCCACTGCTGGAGGATTTGCTGGGATGGGGAATGTGCCCATCCACTGCTGGAGGATTTGCTGGGATGGGGAATGTGCCCATCCACTGCTGGAGGATTTGCTGGGATGGGGAATGTGCCCATCCACTGCTGGAGGATTTGCTGGGATGGGGAATGTGCCCATCCACTGCTGGAGGTTTTGATGGGAGGAGGAATGCACCCATCCAGGGCTTGATGGGATTTCAGATAAATAAAGATACAAATCTATAACCACAGGGGGGTCTTCATGATGCTTGCAAGGAGGAGGGAGGGGAATTGTGAGGAATTGCCCCTTTGCTGTGGTAACTGAGGCTGGGAGCACCCTGTGGTTTCCAGAGCTGTTGGGGACTGTGGAAGTGAAGACCACCTGYGCTGACAGAGAATTGGGGGAATCTGTGCAAACATTCATTATTTATAAGATAGCTGTCCAGAGGCAAATTGCCTGGAATCCATTAAAGGGAGAAATCCCAGCTCCCTCTGGCAGCTGCCTGACACAGGCCTTTTCCACTGGCAGAAAAGGGAAGGGAAAAAAAAAATCACTTTCATTTCTAATTAATCTTCTAGTATATAATACTTTTAATTAAGATGGGAAAAAAATCCTGTGTACTCTTTGAGAGGGGAAGGAAGGAGCCAAAAGCAAAGCAGAAAGCTCTGGCATCTTGGCTGTAGTTCAGACCTTGTCTTCTTTAAACCTGAGGAGCAGGTGAGCCCCAGCTCCTGATGTGCCCAGAGCCCCCCAGAGCTTCAAGGGCTGGTCTGGAGATGAGGAGTGGGACCCTGTGTGTRCAGAGTTGGCTGTCTATCCCAGAAAAGAAAATCCAGGTGAAAGAGAAGCAGGAAGGAAAAGTACTGGAAAAATGCCTTGGACAGAAATGAAGCAGACTCTGTTGGACACAGCATGGSCAAGAAAGGAGAAAGGCCCAGGGAGAAAGAAATACAACACCTACATTATCCTTTCAAATTAATAACCCCCAAAAACCATTCCTTCCCCAACCCCAAATTTCCTATCCCTTCTTTTTCCTAATGTCTCTCTTCCCTGCATTCATTATTAATGCCGCTGGGGGTACAGATTTGCACTTCAGTTTCTGAAAAATTAATTCAATGATTAAAATTTCAGTTTCTGAGTAATGAAAGCAGCTCAGGCAAGCTGGAGATGCCCCTYTGCAGTCTGAAGGCCTTTGGTGTGCTGCCCACTTACCCTCTGCATGAGAAGCCTGCCTGTAGACCTGGCTCAAGGGGGAAGGTAGGGTAGGAAAACATGGTTTTAAGTTGATTTAAGTTCTGATTTTGTGGAGAAGCCATTTCAGTTTAATACCTTACCAATTCTGTATTCAATGCAGAGAGTGAACCCCAGGTTCTTCCAAAGCTCAAGTACTCATGGCTTTCCACATATCCCCTTGGGTAAAGGCAAATCCCCAAAGAATGTAAATACTAATCAATGCTGTACATCTCTCACTCACTGACAGGCTGATTGCAGGCTCAGAGACTTTTTTGGTGTGGCTAATGAAATTTTCTGTGACACTCTGCTTGAARTGAAAGAACAGCAGAGAAGGGTTCTCTGAGAAAGACATCATCTCAACTCACAAAAAAACCATCTATTTTCTCCTCTGTACCCACGCTGTCAGCAGAGAGAGCAAGACTCCAGGAAGCTGCTAACAGCTGAGGAAAGGGCAGGTGACACAGCACCCGCCCCTGGATGGCAATTCCACCTCATTCCAGAGAAACAGAGACTCCCACAGCACATTCAGCATCAGCTCAGTGAAGGGTCCTTTCCCAGCCTGCAGCAGAGCCAYCCTTCCCACCAGCTCCGTGTCAAAGCAAAAAGTGGGCAAAAGACCTGCATMATTCTCCACCCTCAACTCCCAGCACTGTTATTTTTATTTATTTTTAAAATAAATGTGAGAGGGATGTCAGAGCTCTGAGCAGCACAGGAAAGCTCAGAACCTTCTCCAGACTGAGATTAGAGAACGACAGGGTTTAAGGAGAAGGACTGGATTTAAACTTCCACATCCAAGTCTCATTCCTAAGGTGCTAAAAAATAGCAGAATAGAACAAATATACACTAACCCCCCCTTGCCTTTTCAATGGAATTTTGCTTCAAGGCTTAGTGGGATTTTTACTCAGTGGGATAAAGAAGCTAAAGTGAACAGAGTCCTTGGGAAGCAACATCTTGGGAATATGGTGGAATCTCGGGGCAGCACTGGCAGGGCATTCCCCACCAGCCAAAGCAGCTCTGCTTGTGCTGCCATCATGGGGAAAAGAAAGGGACAAAGAGGAGCAGGAAGCTCTGCCAAAAYCCTCCACGGGCAGGAAAATAGCAAAGCTGTGAAGCTGAGATCTGATTTTCTCTGAAGCAACAGGATTAGTGACAGCCCACATTGCACTTCACTGGGGTCATGGTAACTGAGAGAACACTGAGCACTGACTCAAAGACAGCTCCTGGATTCAGAGGCTGCGTGGCTGCTCCTGAAATATTTTATCAAAGTTTCTGAAACTCTGCTGAATTGAGAATTTAGGGGGGAAAACCAATGTCTTCAGTAGCTCCAGAGGAACACATGCTGTGTGTATCAGCTGCACAGCGCTACCAGGAACAAAAAGCAATGCACTGAAAGCTATTTTTCACCACATTTGCTGAAACTTTGGCGGGTAAACGCGCAGAGCATTGGCTGCTTGGAAAACTTGCTGCTTTTCTTCCTCAAGACRCAGCTTTGTGGAGATTTCTGAATATATATCTGGGCTTTTATGTGCTGTTCAACTCTTGAAGTTATTCTGAGCTGAGCCTTCAGCACTCAGGGCAGACAGAACATCAGGACATGCAGGATGAGCTCCTGTGCCAGCCTTCCCACCTCAGGACAGGTTCACTCATCTTGCTCTTGAGAGTGCAGGTGGTTTTACTGAACCTGCAGCTATTAAATCTCCCCTTTTGAAGAGGCTCCTGAGCAGGACCCATCCCAAGCCGAGCGTTAACACGCCGGGGGCAGAGCGAAGAGGAAATGGAAATGCTGGAACAAGCACTCTGGCACARCTTCCTGGCTGGGCTAAAGGTTTATTCCTGGGATGCTGCTTTCCTGCAGACTAAGGAAAATTAAATTTAGCACTTTGCAAATAAATAGGTTAGGGCTGAAAGGACACTATTTAGGAATTTACTGCACACAGCAGCCTCAGAGATTATAGATCCATCACCGTCTATTACCTTGCTAGTTACTGCTCCCAGTCTGTCTATCTTCCCTACTTACAGAGTGGTCCTTTCATCAGGTCTTTTGCTGTTCCAACTTGAAACTGTCATCACTCTAATGGAATTATATGAAGAAAAACAACTTTRGGCTGCAGTGACTGCCAAAAAAGCCAAGGACAACTCCTGTGCTTCCCCAGGACAAGGCGGTGAGATCCCTGCCTGGCAGAGACATGCACAGATGTCAGACACCCTCCTGAGCAGCACAGCAAGAGACAGCTGTTTACACACATGCCCAGAACCTCTGGGCCTCCCTGAAAGTCCTCTGCAACACCCACACACACAGGAGGCTTCATGGGGACCAGSAAACTGACAGCTGATGGCAACCCTTGCTGCAGATTCATCACAGCTACAGAGCAGTCACCAAAGGCACCAACACAATTACAAACCCCACCTTGTGCTGCTCTCCACTCTCCGCTTCAGAGAGAAATCATCTGCAGACAGTTCCCTCTCCAGGGCTGGCTATATCCCAGAAATGCAAAGTGACAGCCAGCACATGGAACACTCCCCAGAGCCTCCCATTAAGCAAGACAAACCCTTCACTTAAACCTTTAAATTTATGACAACTCCCCAGAACTCGGCTGAGATAGAGCTACTGTTACCAGCTACCTGCTTTAGCTGAAACAGATTAGGGGCAAATTAAAAATTTCAAGCCTCTCACTCCCATCCTTCCCCCTCACATCCCAAACGTGGTGAGAAGAGCCAACCACCTCATCACCCAAACTGAATTTAGGCTGAAGTCTTTCAAGTGAAATCCTACATGAAGGCACAACACAAGCATTTATATTCACAACAAATAAAGGAGAAGACCTTTATACGAGCCCAGACACACCTTTCAGATGGAGGCAACAGATATTCCCAGCATGGGAATCCTTTGCTGTGTTTCCATACTTGTGAACAGTTTTTATACACACAAACACACACCCTCTTCTTCTCCCTGAAGGYCAGAAAATCATCTGCCCCAGTCAAACACAGGTAGCAGCTATAACTCCCAAAAGAAGAGATAAGTCCTAATTATATTTGTATTTAAACAACGTGCTGCTTACTCGAGACAGAAGAGAGGCAGTGACTGCCACTCACTGCCACTGGTGCCTTTGTGCTGCCATGACCTGGGCACTCCCACACTGGTGGGTGCTCTGCTGGATGTTCCCAGCTGTACCTCAGAGCTCTTTCCTGGAACTGACTGCTTTTCCTAGAGGTCTTCTCACAAACCTGTTCCTGGAACATACAGGGRAGAGGTGAAGGAGTGCTACAAAAACCACCCTGAAGTCTCTTGGCAGTGCTCTCACTGCAACACCAACCACCCCTCACAGCTCAAGAGAGGCTTYGGGGTGTTCATGTGGAATCACAAGTGGAGGAAAGGTCTACAGGGATTGCTAAAGTGCCTGACAGCATCTGTCACACAGGGATGGCACAGAAGATGATGCTGTGACAGTCTTGCTCTGCCCTGGAGCAGACCAACACCTGCACAGAGGCTCAGAACATGCCCAAGGCACAGGAGCTGAGCTGTCCCCTCCTCRTGTCCAAGGACAGCAAACAACAGAGGCCAGGGCAGACAGCTGAGATGCAGGGTACCCAGAAACCCCAGGCTTTTCTCCTGCAAGAGGATCAAATCCTCCAGCAATTTCTGCTCCTTTTCATGTGCAGCTTTGAACAGAACCACGTGCAAGTGAGCAGCAGCTTGTGGCTCACTGACACAGCTCTGCACGTTCAAAATCACAGGAGAGCAGCCAGGGACAGCAACAAGCATGCATCAAAAGCTGCTTTGCAAAACAYTCCATGTGTGCTGCAACCAGGCTTGGTATTCCCCCACTGCCCAGGCTCCACGGCACTGCCTTTTCCTGAAAGAGGGCTGATCACACAGCCTCTAAGTAGAGCATCTTTTGAAACTACAAACTCAACTGAGACTCAATTAAGTAAGTAAGTAAGTAAATAAATAAATAAATAAATAAATTTGAAGATATTTCATGCCCACTGGAGGTAGTGGGCACTCACAGAAAAGGAAAAGAGCACCAGTGGTGCCCCCAGCCCCCTGAGGATGCACCATGTGCCCGAGGGACAATTTCCTGCATCCCTTGCTGTGCAAGAAAAAGCTGCCTGCCCTGGTTACATCTCCAACCCCTCCACATGCAGCTTCCCCACCACAGGACACTTTGAAAAGCGTCTCAAACCCCTGTGAGTCCACGAATTGCAATGTCCTGCAACCAGGTGAGAGSGACAGAGAAAACCAGGAGGCTGAATGACCTAGAGCAAAGCCACGTGGTGATTTAGCAGCAGAGATGGAACAGGAATCCAGGAGGGGTTCTGCTCMTGTCCCCTCTGCTTTATCCCTTTTTGAACTCTGTCTCTGTCTCACATTGTGTAAACACTTTCCCTGCAGCCCACACAGTCCTTTGTAAGCTGTTCAAACACAGCAGCAGGCAGRCACAGACATCCTCCTCTCCTGAGACCTCCCACAGGGACACTGGGCAGCAGAAGTGACTCTTCTGCAGCAAACTGCAATCACACGGGGGCTGGGGACGTGCTGGGGGGGAGAGAGGAGAGGGAGAGGGTTTTATCAGAGCAGGTGAAGCAGCCAGGACCTGCCCTGCCTCCTGCTCACTGCCACCTCTGTGCTGTGCAGGGCTGCCCAGCTCTGYCCCRTGGCACAGGGAYGGAGTCACAGGCTCCTGTTTGGGGCACAGGCAYGACCTGCCCCATGTCCACCCCATGTCCCTCTAGGGACGTGCTGCCACACCAGCCTGGATGCTCTGGTTTAATTAAATTCTTATCAGTGACCTGTGCTCCTTGATGGCGCACGTGACTCACCCCAGAAAGCACAGGCTGKCACTCCTGTTTCATTAAATAAAGAGATATTTCAATGGAGGAGATGTGGAGGGAGATTAATAGCAAGCTTATTAAAAAATAGGTGTATTACAGTAATTTTGTTACTTATTGTTATTGCACAGAGTAATTTAAGTTGGAAAAGACCTTYACAATCATWGAGYCCAACTGYAAATCTGATGCTGCCAAGGCCACCAGAAGGGAGGGTGTTCCCAGCCCAAAGGTGCTCTGTGCTCCCCACCAGCAGCATCCCTTCACCCTCACAACAACCCAGTGACATTGGCAGCAGCATCATACAGGTGGGGAAGAGAGGCAAAAACATTCCCTTTGTTCAGCTGGGAGAAAGCTTCAGCCCAGCCTCTTCAGGCCTTTGCTCAGAAATKCTGCAGTCAAAAGGAAAACCTTCTGTTAGATTTTTCCAGTATACTTGAGATGACTGTCTTCATTAAAAACAAAAAAAGAAAAAGCCCTAATGTGCACTGGGGAATAGGCAGTTGTTCAGGGARGCATTTGCAGTAAGAGAGAAACTGTGTAAGGAATAAAAAAAAGCATCAAGATGAGCAATTTGAAGACAGTAGCAAGAATTAAAGTTAGGTCCTAACACAAACCAGYGTTAGGACCTAACTTTATATAACTACAGCAATATGAAAGAAAATTACGTGTGGGAAGTTTAAACACAGGATTTGATGCTGTAACCCCACAGATTGCTCAGCAGCTCCTTTCAGAGGCTGCTGATTAGGGCAGCCCAGGATGGGATGCTTGCTGACCCTGCCAGGAATCCCAGCAATCACCCAGCAGGAAGGCACCACGCTCACACAGCCACGGCCACTGCCCCTGGAGCTGGGCTGAAATCAATCCTCCAGCARCCACACCAAGTGAAAACAAAATATGAAAATGAAATAACTTGCAATTAACGAGAATGAGGAGTTAAGAGAGGTCTACAGTCCCTAATCAGTCTCTCACTGCCTGGGCTGCTCCACAGATGAGCCCCATTGTTGGTTTTGATTGTGTGTGCAGGAGTGCGAGGCGGYGGCTGGGAGAACAGCTCTCCATCAAAGCTGTGATTTCCTTCTCCAGACTCATCACGAGTGAACAGAAGAGGGGAGAAGATAGATACAAAAACAAACAGCTAGAACAGGCTTCTCCAAGACACTCTGCCAGGTTCAGGAGGAATAACTGGAACTGCAGGTACGCCGAGGATGTGGACTCAAGAATCACAGCCTCTAACAGGTGCTGACAGCTTCAAGATGAAACAAGAGCACTCAGGAGAATAAAAGTAATCCCTGCATTAACCATCCTGCTTATTCTGAGCTGTACATCATTCAGCAGCGTGCCCTGGCCAGACTGGTGCTCAGACTGTGCTGGAATCTCAGCAGACCAGACTCTCTCTGCATGTTTAACCACACAGGCTTTGCCTCCCCCTTTCAGCCAGCAGCTGGTCAGCATCACTTTGTGTTTGAAAAACAGCCTCCAAGTYCTTTCTTGATCAATCCAGCCTCATTTCCCTCCTGAAGAAAAGAGAATTAAACTATTGTTTAATTAATATATCTTGTGCACATTGCTGCCCTGTTGTGTTTTACACACCTGGTTAATACCAAGAGGACAGTGAGGTACCCMAGCCATGGGACAAGCTAAGGAGGACTGGGCAGTTCAAGGTGGTGTCTGTCCTTCCACCACACCCTTCCTCCATTCAAAGGAAAGAAATATCCCATATCCTTTTGACACCCTTTGCCTCTACACCCACAGTGATCTACGTCAGAACCAAGTGTTCACTTTTCAGGTGGCCCTGAAGTCTCATAGTTACAGTTCCCCTCACAGATCTGCAAATTAATTCTGTATCTAACTCCTTGAAGAGGTGTGCAAAGACAGCGTGTGCACAGCAGCTTTGCACAGCTTTTTAATTTATCAGGTTGTAGAAAAGCTGKTGATTTTACTTGATTTTATGACTGTATTACCAATCCAACAGGATGCCAATAAAGGTTTTATTTTGCAGCAAGAAGTGCCAKCCCTGGAGCAATCCACATTCTCAAGCTATGTCAAGATGCTTCTGGTTCTGCTTTGCTGTCTGGTATCTTGGGTATTCTCTCTCAAGGAATACAGCCTATCAACCTGGGGATGCTGTTCAATGAACTATTGCTGGTGTTTGGGTTTTCATTTGATAATTTTGACAGCAAATAACAACACAGGTGAGACCTGGAAGCAGAGAGAATTCTGTGCTCTGCAAGACTAAGCTCTGAGGACACAGAAAATATCTGTGTAAAGGCAGCCTTTTGGCCAGGATTATTTATGAGCTCAGACACATAACACCACTGTGACACTGGGAAGAGTTTGTCTGGTTTAACTTCCTTCCCTACCAATTTAGACCCAAATAATTTAGGCATGAATTATCAAGAAATCTGAGCACTCTTTTCTAAGAAAGTAGAGGAATCTGGCACCAGAAAGATYGCAAACATTGGCAATTGCACAGAAGCAGACTGATGACCTGTCCAGCCCAGGATCTTTTCAAAGTGATCAGCCCCACATTCATGCTGCAACACTGGAAACAGTTTACCTGAAGCATTGAGAATAATCAAGAACAGATTGCTCCCTCTTCTTCACTCAAGTCTTTATTCCCATTGCCAGAGGATGGACTTGAATKTTGCCAAGTATAGAGGCAGCAAAATCATTTGTGTACCCAAGCCAAAAAATAAGCAGCATGAAGGGGAATTYTCTTCCTAACCTCTATATTAAGGAGGTGCCTTTACCTCCAAGCAGAGAGCTCTGAATATCCCTACTTCGAGTAAATGCACATATTTAATGTACAACTACATTTTATTATTTGTCCACAAAGATATCTTAATATTTTAGAAAATGCAGTGGCCTCTGCTCTCAGCAGTTCCTTGAAGTCATAGGGTCTATCAAATAGAAGGATTTCTACTCTTTTTCTTTTAAATTGATTGACTTCAGATGCTTTGGCTGGGACTGTGTCCTTAGGCACACAAAAAGAAAAAAGCCTGCGATTTAATTTCTTCCCACTGTTTGTTCATTTGTACAACTGTCTCCAAATCATCTCCTCTTCAAATTTGACCAGCCTTTCTGTTTACTGAAGGACTTTCTTTGTCTGAAACACTTGTCATTGCCTTTCTAAAGACCTCATTTCCTTMCTCCCATTCAGGACCCAGCCAGAGATAAAGGATAAACAGCACAATGCACACCACTGGCCAGGCAATGACAGCCTGATCTGCCACCTCCTCATTCCCAGCTGATCCAAAGGCTCCCCTGCAATGTTTGTTTGTTTTAACAGGTCTTTAATGGCTTGTTATAAARGGAGTTGAGGCAGTTCCTGGATATCTGAAGGGTGGGCTGGTCTAGACACAGCAGTGAAGCATCACGCAAAGTCTGTGCCACAGCTGGACTCATCTAATGGAGCAGCAACAGGAATGGAACACAGAACTGTCAAGTGCCCCAGGAGCTACAATGCATTACAGCCCACAAAAAAAACAAAACAACCCATCAGAATCCAGACTCCTGGAGAGGAAATGTGTAACAGCCTTTCCACAGCGTTTAATTGAAGCAATAAAAAGGAGCAAACAAACGGGAGCGAGCTGTGAAGCCTGAGATGTTCCTCCCTGCCCACGCTCTCACAGAGGGGCTCACAATCACTGGGACATCCTTCAGGCTGATGAGCTCATCTGTTGCACTGATAGGGATCACCAATTAGGACTGGTGTGGTTTCATTGGATTTCAGTGCTCATTTCTAGATGCAGYCATTGACATTCCCAGCACAGCACTGGGATTAACCCTTTCACTGGAGCTGTAATCCCAATTAATGCAAACTGGCTGGACACATACAGCAGGTGGATAATGAGCTCCACTAYAGTAACAGCACACCTTGGCCAGGAAAGCCAAGCACATCTTTCATCTTCATTTAGCTTTGAAGGGGTTACATTACATGAGCTCCTATTGCATCCCTCACTTAAAATTAAATGCCACCAGCRTTGCTGCTGAAATATGCTTTTAAAGTTTACAGCTGAACTACAGAAGCTTGTAAAGTGCCAAGGGACTTCTGTGGTTTAATTATATAGACCCTGTTCCATAAACTGCTCGAAAAGAATAAATACAAATAGCATCCATGCTTTGTGACCTCTCTGGGTTAATGAAATGCACACAAACACCCACAGTCTGCTGTGGCTCAGAAATTCCACAGCATAAACACACAGCCCTGCTGGAAGCTGCAGTCAGGATTCAAGCCTTCATACATCCATGAGAACCAGCTGCCTGGACTCAGCAAGGAAATAATTTGTTTATATTCTACTACTATTCAAAGCTGCAGTCAGTGGGAATTGTCTGTGATTTACTGAACAGGGAGAAAGAGTCTGAAATTTTCTTGTTCATGTYGCAATTAGCAAATCTGCTCCTCTTGTCCGGAGAGGTGGGGAGGTARGAGAGGCTGAGGAATKCTAAGAATCAATAAATGACCCACCYTTGGCTCTAAGAAATGTGAGATCTCTACCTGGTGACACTCACCTCCATCCTTGGGACATACTTGGGGATAAACACTCAAGAAGAGAAAGCAAGAAGAATGTGTAGAGAGAAATCTGTACTTTAATATCCCCTCTCCTGCATATAAATTATTTATMATGCCATTTCACCAAGGAGAGTTTCCTCCTACCAGACACAAGCTCCTGAGCTGCCAGCCAGTTCTCATTCATGTGGCCAGCACACAATTTTCTCACATTTTCTCAACTTTCTCCAAGCATGTTATCTCTCCTGTGGTGCAGAAAACACTGCACTTTCCAGCCATGGCACCCAACAGACATCCCCAGGAGTCTGCTCAAGCTCCATTCATTGAATATTTAACACTGTTTAACACAGGTGTGAGCACAGATCTCTGGAGGTGTTAGAGCAGCACTGCACCACCTCAACAGAGAACTGTTTGCAGGATTCAATGGCAGCACCTTAAAACCAACAGAATTATTCTCTTCCCTGGGAACTGAGCTTTCTTTTGTTCCTGCCATGTGCCTCAGAACTCTCCTAAGGCCAATCAATATGACTGTTTTGGGGATATTTTCCTAGTTTTACTGAAGTTCCTAGGTGCTGTCTATACACACCCTCAACTTGCTTTATTTGTTGGGTTTTATTTGCTTGGCTTTTTTTTTTCCTGAGGCACTGAAGTTGCAGAATGGGAAAACATTTGTCCTGTCATGTAGAGAAACAATCTTGCAGCCATCCACATGTGGCACACAGCTGCAGGTCTGCAGAAACTGAACTTTCCCACTTCCTGCTTGCAGAGTTCTGAACACCTCCAAACCCCTCCAGAAAGGAGACTTGCCCTAGGGAGGATCAGTGGGGGCAGATATGATTTTAAGTGCTGTTTGCCACAGAGAGGAAGAAATTTCTCCCACTGACCTGTAAACTTGGGCTGTTGGCACTTGAACCAACCTAAAGCCTGGACTTAACCTTTTGGTGATTTCTAACATCAGCTYTGCCAGCTGGAAGGCAACACAGCAGAAAAACAGCCCCTCTATGAAGGCACAAGCTCCCAGCCCACCCAGCCAGAAGACAGACTGTTATTGCTACTCATCTGTGCCGCTCRCATAAATGGCACTTCACACACACCAGGATGAGCTGCTGCTCAAAAGGGATTCCAATTTACATAAAGACAAGATGATGACACGCAGACAAGCTAGAGGATGGTAGAAAAACATGGGGACATAGATCTCATAGTGAAGTAATGATGAGCCTTGATGGTTACATAAGGTTTTATTACTGCGGCATATAGCTGATAATATAAAAAGGTGAAGTGCCAGGCCAGATGCCTGAGGTATTGTGCATCTATAGCCTCCTCTCTTTACTCCAGACTTTGATATATAAGTGGGAGACCAGATGTCAAACCTCCTACTTTTTAACAGCAGGATCTTTACATCCCTCACCCTCTGCCACGTAGCAGGGGGAGCAGTGATTTCTCCAGTCTAATCACCCAGAAAGAGCAAACAACTTTGAAAACCATGAAACCCAGAGAAGCAAGGTGCAGCCAGGGGTGCACAGACCTACCTTGAAGAGCAGGCAGTCCCCCTGGTGCTCGGCGTAGATGGAGCTGAGCCTGTACTGGTTCTCCGTGGTGATGTCGATCTGGTAGCCCGTGAGGGTGTAGCACACCTTGCGGAACTCCTGGATCTTGGTCTGGAAAACTTCCTTCAGGCGCTGGTTCTTCAGCTCTGCGCTCTCCACTTGCTTCTTCAGCTCTGGGTGAGGGGAGAAAATGAGTACTTGGTTATRTGTCACCGGCACGGAGCCCTTGTGATGTACTCACAGTGCTGGCCAAGCTGAGTGGATTGAAAAGGTTAATTAAAAAGYGAATTAAGCAGGCAGAGTAAAGAAACAGGCAAGCTGGATGCCTCTCCTCCTGGCCCCAGCAGACTGAAAGATAGTGAACTGGGGAGTAAGGAAAACAGACATGTCTTGATGGGATGGATTTTTCTTTTCCTCAGCACACTACAGAAATCCAAAGCCATAGCATCCATTTCTCCACATGCACACATGTCCAGTTTTCTACAAGGAACCCAAGAGAAGGGTGTTCCTCTACACAATAAAGCAGAAAAATGGCCCGGAATGTGCCTCTGTATGGTTGCATCAGGAACCTGCCTACAAGGGAAATCTCTTCCATTGGAGGAGATTTGAGCTAAGTGCTTTGATCTCAAATTGACACACTGCTTAGGGATCCCTCAAGGTTTGGGAAGGGGCTTTTATTGTGATAAAAAGCCTGGAGAGTACCTCTGCCTCTTTGGATTTGCTACCTTAGCTGGACTAGTCCCTATCAGAGAGGTCCTGGGAGACTGCCTGCCACTCACCCTGTGTTTTATTGCTACAAAGGGAGCTGCCAGCACTGTGAATCCTTCAAGAAGATACACAACAATTACCATGAATCTTTCACCCAAGGTGCCTTCTGAGTAATTAAACCTCGATTTATCATCCCATTAATTACAGAGATTGGCTTTACTTTAATATACACTAGAGATGTCTCACAAGTCAGCCTGTTTTATCAACACTGCAGTCCGGGGTTAGGAAAAATCCTGACTCTTTCTAATAGCAAACAAATAGACTTCCTCAGTAGAATGCCTCTATGTCATTCTGAGATTTAAGGCTTTGTGCTGTGATCAGAGACATAATTGCAGCATTTGTAGCCCATATGTCTTTAGTTTGGGTCCAGCAGCAGGACAGCAGGAACTTCAGAGCAAGGTGACTGCTGGAATATGAGGAATGYTTTTGGCTGGGTTTACAGAGCCCATACTAAAACATTATCACTTCCCAAGTGAGCTGGAAATTCTTTTTGCTTGAGTACTTGCTGGAGAGTGTTTCCATTGGCCCTCCCAGGCACAGTGCAGGGAGAGATGCAGGATGGAAGCTGCAAGGCCAGGGACTTGCCAGGGACATTCACCTCTGAGCAGCTGCAGGCACACCAGGAGAATGCCAGGCACCTCTCATCTCCTGYACTGCTCTGGTTGGGCACTGTGGGTGGAACAGAAGGATAATTCCATGTGTTAAGTTAAAGTGCCTTAAATGTCACTGAGGATGCCCCTGCTCAGAAGTACTTTGGCCTTAATCCAACTGAGTTTAATCCCCAGGCGAGGACAGGAACTCTTTAATGGTTAAAGAGAACTCCATGTCCCTTTRCTTCTGAGTGAGAGCATCCACACAGGGAGAGTTAACACTGGCCAGCTCCCTACCTTCAGCTCAYCCAGCTCCACCTCCCTGAGCAGCTGCTGGTGGTGATGTACCAGCAGTGATTGCCTTCACTCTGAGCATCCCCCAGCTTTATGAAGGGGAGCAGAACAGTTATGGGGAACATCACCAGCTGGTTCATTAAAACCCTGCTCTACAGGGAACCCCCCAATTGTAGGGGGATGTAAAGTAAGTAGAGATTACCCAAACTACCTTTAATGGCCCTAAGGGTTGTGTCTTACACACAGCCCCTTCTCATGAGCTCAAAAAGGCTCTTTTCTGACCACCCACCTTCCCACTCACAGCAACTCATCAACGTGTGATTAACTCAACCTTCTCTGGATTATTACAACCCWTTCCCCATCATCTCAGCTGGGACTGGTCTTTAATTAATCAAGTAATCAGCCTCTGAAATTGGGAGGTTAATGGGTAGCTCTGACCTGGCTATTCTCAATTTTCATTCAGCTATGCAACTGTTAAGGACAAAATCCTATATATGAAAGTAAAAAATTCAGTGACCACACTGCAGTGGTAAATAACATTTCGTCACTGTCAGAGACAGCCCTGCCTTTAATATATTGCCCATGTCCAASAGCAATATTTTTTTTCCCTAATAAATGCAGCCTAGCCTTGGAAAAGTAAATCTGCCTCTTCCTACTGCATCTCAGAGGTTGCCTTGCCCAACTTTTATAACCTTGGAGGTGGATGGCACCCTAATTCATTAACTCCTCGAGCAGCTTTTGTTATTCATGAAGAGTTAGTGCCTTTTCCACTGTTTTGTCTCTCACACTTGGTCCTGCCAGTGAGGAGAGCACCCTCACCCCCACCCAACAGTGCTGGCCTAATTAAACAACTCCCTAACTCTGCAACAGCAACCAAGTGATGGCAACTGCTTCCCTCCACTGAGTGAGAAAGGAAAAACTTTGACTACAATCAGTCTTTTATGCAAGAGATCTGTGGCTTTCCAGTGGAACTGAAGTCCCCGGGAGCCTTCATCCCTGACTGTGTGCCCTGGCCCTCTTTCAGAGCCACAGCAGTGCTGTCCTGGCTGCAGGAATTCATCTGCATGGAAAACTTCTCTGCTGTTAGAGAAGCCTGGTGTCAGCCCCTGGCACAAGGTGCTGAACTCGGGAACTGCAAATGGAGATGTAACTGAGTGTGCCAGCGCCTGCCAGGGGTGGGATAAAGCCTTGTCATCCCTGCTTTCCATTGAGGGACCTGCTGACACAACCGAGGAAGCACACCCTGAGCAGGATCCAGGGAAGGGTGACTTCAGAGGGAGGCAAACTGAGGCTTGAGAGAAGTCAGGTGGGATCCCACTGCTGAAACAAAGCTGTTCGAAACATCCTAGGGTATTTTTCATGCCTTTCCACCAATATTCCTGCAGGAAAGAAGCATCCTGCAGGTTCTGTGTGGTACCAGCCAGCCCCAGGCCAACATCTCAGACACCTTGGGGTGTCTAAAATGACAAGGAATGTCTATTTTTAGGGTACCTATGGAGCCTCTCTGCACCATGGGGTCTGTGCAAGTACAGAGCTGGCACCACAGATTCCCAGCAGCATGTGCACAGGCTTGGGGACAGTAATTAATCYTTCTAATATGTCCCCCATCAAGTGAAGATGTTAAGCTAAAAGGCAGCTCATTGTTTGCTCTGCCTCTCAATTCAAAGCTGTGAAAAGGCTAATTCTTAAGCCTCACCTAATACCGCTAATTCCCGCCAAAATTTCCAGCACAGTCAGGAAAAACGGATTTAAAAGTCATCCCTTGCACAGAGTGCAACTCAGCTGTTTCAGAGCAGKGCTGRAGGCACAGCCACAGAGGCCATGGAACAGAGGGAGATCATTTTGGGATGGGTCAGGTGCAGAGCAGGGCTCCAGTGACAGCACTGATGTGTCCACCCCTTTTATCTACCACCTACGGAAAACTGAGCATCTTGATCCATTCACATATTTCCCAATGTTTGGAGAATCAGGTTTAATTACATCTTTAGAAGTATTTGAAAACTAGAATCCCTGTGTTCAGAGAACCTGTTTGAGTTCCTGTATTTGACCTTGTTCCAGCACGACACAGGTGAGAGAAGTTGCAGAGGCCATGGATGGGGAAAGTCACACCACAAACACCCTTCATCCCAAAGAAGGGARGCTAAAACATCTCCAAGTTTATGAAACAAATAACAACTGAGAAAATAAGCATGAGGCTGCACAGGTCTTGGTTAGTGGTAATGACTGGACTGGAAAAAAAAAAAAAAAAGGAGAACAGAGAGAAAAAGAAAATATATAGAAATACTGTCCCATCTCCTTTGTATTCAGGCTGAGAGGATGTACAAAAAGTTGCCTGTCCTGAAGAGTTTGATGTGGAAAAAATATCCTCACTGGAAAAAAAATCATTAATCTGTTGGAAAATTAATATTGCCAAATGATTAATTCCTCCTAATGATACTTCTTCTTGAAACACCTTGTATTTTCACACACTTACATTGACTTTAATGAATAATTCAAACTATTTTGGATAAATAAATAAAATATGAGTTGGGCTTTTTTGGTCTCATATTGGAAATGTCACTGCTTTTTATTCCATTGCTTTGACGCTCCTTACATCTGAAACTGTTCAGAGCAGCCTGGAAATACCACAGCTTTGGCTCTTGCTACAAGTTCAGCCAGGTCAATCAATAACAATAGCAGTCTCTACACCAAAGAACACCAAATTCACGCTGAGCCTTTTCCCCAGGGAAAGAGGAGRAAACAATGTGACTCTGAGCATGCCRAAAGTGGCATGAAATTAAATGTATCACTAGTCTTTCCCAGGAAAATACGGATTTGTTCTGCCCATCCTCAAAGATGCCACAAGCCATGTAGCTGCATTAATTCAGCTGCAATCCCAGCTAATACATTTCTCTCTCAGAGAGGCCTGCAGTCCTTTCTGACTCCCCATTAAAGGTTACTTTCCCTCAGTGACACGTTTGGGGGTCACTCACTCCAACACACAGAGGATAAAGTACTTACACATCAATTCTTGTCCCTGCCAGGGTGCCTCAAGAGAGGTGCCACCCAACTGTGCCATGGAGGATGCTGCATGCCCACCAACCCTGCTTTACTTAAGCAATACATGGCTTCAATTTTGTCTCCAGCTTACAGAAGGGATGCCAGAAGCACCTTCACACAACAGGAAGAGGAAACACTGTTCTCTCAGCTCCAAGCAGCAAGGCACAATTAGCTTTATTCTCCCCCATCTACAGGAGCTGCTGCCATGCAGTGGCACTCCTTAATCACCCCCCTGCACCCCCAAAACTGACAATTAATTACCCCATCCATTGCAGGTCTGTCCTTYCCATCTGACTCTCTGCACCTGGGACCCTTCCAGTCATTCCCCTGCTCAAACCCAGAGCTGGAATTTTCTTTGCCAGCCTCAGTTTATGGGGAGCAGCGCCTGCGAAGAGTTCAGTGATATTCTGTGAAGGGCACAACATAAAAATAAATTGTACCGTGTTAAATAAAGGCTAATAGGAGAAGAGCTGAACATTTTCTGATGTAGGCAACTTTATGACCATTGCTTTTGAGAAATAAAATTCGCTTTGCTAGATTTTATAGGCATGTTTTATGCCCTGGGGGAGTGGGACCAGGCAGCCCCACACCAGCCCTGCTCGACCTTACAGTCTGGCAGCCTGCACGCTGCTCCCTGCAAAACTTGAGATTTGTGACACTACAGCCATGAATCATAACTTTTTTCTTGAAGGTAAAAACAGTTTTATATTCAACAGACTGCGCTGGCTGTTCAATTTGAAACCTAAGTGGTATTTATTTGATCAGTCAACATTGGTTTATTTTTAAACCGTGTGTGTACCATATGGTTCAATGCACCTCCCAGCCCCCTCCTCCAGCCACCAGCCTGCCCTTCCAGCAGCTCTGGGGAGACTTTTCAAAGGCAGCACAGCACAGGTAAAGGTCTCCACCACCATGACCAGCTGCAGCTCTTGCACTGCCCGAGAACTCTCCACTAAAAAATAAAATAAAATTTCCCAGATGTTTTCTCTTGACTGAGGATGGTTGGCTGAAGGCCCCATTTCAGACGACTCCTGTACCTTTACAAAGGTACCCTGTCTTGGAAAGGAGTCCATAATTAATTATCCTTTGATAACTTGCAGAAAGTAGCAGAAGACACTGGAAGGGAAGGTGAGAGCAGCAGGACACTGAGGACTAAAGAGAGGAAGCCATGGAAAAGCATGAACTCTCTTGCAGCACCTACACACACAAAGAACATGGGTCAAGATCAAGTAAAGGGCGATTTTCTTTTCTTCCTGTTGCTAAGACTGAGATTACAACACCAAATTGCAAAACTCTCCAGCACACCTGAATTTGGCCAAAGAACCACCATTGAGCAAAAGGTTCTCTAAGGGCATCCCAGTCTGGGCACTGCTTGGAGCTTTCTCTGTCCTTCTTCTCCCTGYTGGCAGAGCTATTTTGGAGTGGGGGCAGGCAGAAAACAAGGGGGCTTTTGGAAGCTCAGCTCAGTTCCTCAGCTGTTCTCAGTGGTGTGTGAAGAGACCCTGGGTACCACTAAAATCTGTGGCTGTGATGGTGTGAGCAGCCTGCTTGCAGCAACACAGAACTCACTGGGGATGGCAACACACACCCCAGACACAGGAGAAATGAACCTCAGGGGAACTATTTACTGCCCAGGATGGACTTCATCAATTAGCATGGTATGGCACCAGCAGTTTGGAARTGAGGGTGGTCACACTGGCCATAAATCGAGACCCAAGCAGGAAMACATCTCCCACCACCTCCCAAATGATGATTAAAGTCTGCCAGACACATTTCCCCTCCATATGGCAATTACAGCTCGACAGCACTTCTCAGAACAAAGTGATGTCAGCCAGAGCTGCAGCCTCAGATTAACTTGGGATGCAAAAAATAGCCTCACCTTAAAAACACAAATATACTGTGTCACTTCAGTTTACAGGAAAGTGCTTAACTTCTGCTTCTGGAACTAGCCAGCAAATCTCAGGCATGTCYTCCAGCCTACATGTTTTCCAGGTAATCTATTTTGGAGTTAAGGAAAACAAGAAAAGCCAGTGGGACTTYTCATGGGCTGTAGTTCAGAGAAGACAGGTAGCAAAAAAACAGGGGCATAACTTGTATCCCTTGTCAGATGAAGGAGAATCACTTCTSCACTAAGTTGCTTCCAAGAAAAGGAGTGCTTTGAAACCACTCAAGTGTCTAATGAGAAGATTAATCCTAAGAACTATATAATTAACATTTATAATATGCATTGTTAATTAGACAGGGTGGTCTGCAGAAGCATCTAATAGGTTAATTTATCCCCTGCCTGTCACCTCCCCTGCACTCTGCCCATTATTTTGTTTCCACTGGCACATCACTACTACCAGTAACACCCCAAAACACTGGATGCATTTAAACCTCTGAAACAGCACCCAACATCTGCTWTTAAACCAAACGAGAAAAACAGCTCCAGAAATAGCTACTTGTTGTCTCTCACAGTGAAGACTTTTTGCAGGAGTTTTAGTAATTCACAGCACAGGATGGACAATATTCAATCATGCATTAGAGAGTGCTTCACAGTTTATTAGCTGATGATGCTCACCGAAGCTGTGAACAGGAGATTTCCACCACTGGCAAGAGATGATTTCCAGCCTTCCCAGGAGCAAAGCCATTCTGCTCYCACTCATGGAACTCTTTATAGCCAAATTCAGATGCAGAGACTCATGGAAATGCTATTTTGGCTCAGTGGTAGTGTCCAAGATTATGTYACTTACAGTTTCTCATCTCCCTCTGTTCCCTGCACTGCAAAGCCTGTGCTCACAACACAGAAAGTTTGTAGCTTTGCAGGCAGGCAGTCAATATACAGAACTAACAAATGCTTCAAAAGCTTCCTCCCATGCCTAAAGCCCCTGTCAAATAACTCTGTGGTGTAAGACAGAGGCTGAGATGGGGCAGGGMATCATGCAGGTGCCCTTTAGCTCTAATTTGGGATGCACAGACCAAACCTTGCAGACTGTTGGGTATGGTGGCTGTCAACAATTCCCTATGATTACTTCCTCAAAGTCATTATAACCCCATTCCCATCTCCAGAACTCCCTTTTTTGTGACACTGTGCCCTGCCCCGAGGCGGGGTRGCTCAGAAAGGTCAGCCCATGGCCCCTGCAGGGCACAGCCAGGAAAATGCACAGGCTTCTGCCAGCTGGGAGGAGAGCACAATGGCACTGCCACAGAGAAAGGCAAGGCTCTGCAGCATGCCACCTTACTTGTGTTTTTAATGGCAGAAGATTGTGGAGTTTGTTTTAGGGCATTTGTTCCAAAGGAAATTAAGCTCTAAATAGCCTCCACTCGCTCCTTCTATTCAATCCTTTTTTCCTCCCCTGTTTATCCCCTTAGTRGTGTTTTGAAGTGTTGGCTCTGAAAATGGATTGCTCTTGGCCTTGAAAGCTCTCTGGATGCCAACTAGTCAAACCTTTCCCAAACCCTTCTCCCTGCTCTCTGTGCTCCTGCAGCWGGACCCAAAGGCACTCTGCTCAAGAATCACATCAGATGTTTCCTCTGAGCRCTCTTCTGAGTGGCCCAGACCTCCTCTCACGGGATAGCAGGTTCTGCCCTGGTTTTATTGGCATATTTTTCACGTTCTACTTCATTGTCTGGTGCCCACTTTATGAAAACAATCCTTTAAAGATGCTCGTGCTGGAGCTGAGCTGAGCTGGTTCAGCAGCAGAGCAAGAGGGGGGGAAAAGGGACTTTCAAACTGCAGAACTGCAGGATTGTCACACAGGTGTAAAGACAAGCAAAGTCATTTCCCTGGAGCATGAAAGATGTTTGGAAACAGAGCCATCTCCTGGATAAGCAGGCTTTCAATCATGTTATTCCAGCCTCTGGAGCTTTTATTTCCATTGCAGGAGTCTGAGATGTTAGTATGAACAAGGGAGGGTTGTTTCCCTTAGCCCTGTGCTGGGACTCCTGGCCAAGAGGMAAAGGCTTGATGTCTCCAGGTGTCACCAAGGCTGGAGGACACCAAAACCATCTCTGGGCWGGGAGACAGCAAAGGTAACATCTGTCTCAGCCCAAATGCCAAGCCTCCTCTCCTGATCCTGAATTATTCAGCACGTGCTAACTTTCAAAGCCAGTTCAGTTTTCAATTTTTAAATATTTAATAATTGGGCATTAAATATTCATGCAATTTTATTAGAAATTTTGGAAGATGGGCACTGAGGCTCTAATTGTAAAGTTCATCATTGGGACCAACTGCCTACYCAGAGAGACCTTCTGGCTACCTAGAAAGAGAGAAGGAAGAACAGAAAAGCTCTAAAACAAGTATTTATGGACCYCTCTGACTCTAGATCACAAGAGAACAGAGACACCTCTGTTTTCAAAAATACATCACCTCTCTATGAAAAAGCTGAGAGACCTACACTGGGAACATGCTAGTCAGCTGCAGTCTGAAGAGATTTTAATTCCAGTGCCACAGAGAAAGATGYTCACCTCAGACAGCTGCAGTGGATCTGGCTGCTAAAAGGAGCCTCTGATTACAAGAAAAAATATGCAGGAAGTCCTGGGAGGGATTTGGGGACAGTTCAGCTCAATACACCCCTAGAAGGACACAGATTCCTCCCTTTTCCTGGTGCCTACTCAGAGGGGACATCAGGAGGCACAGCCTCCCCTGAGCTGGTCTAATAACTYGGATTCATTAATTTTCCATGGCTGTTTCTCTGGATGTAGCTCCTGCAGACCATGTTTTCCTCCTTTTTAGTGGCTGACATGTCTTTAACCCTGATTCCTGCTGAGAGCAAGCCCATGTTCCTGTCCCTCTGTATTATGAGCACACATTCCCCACTGGGATGGAAATTGTATGGTTTACACARAAGATGACACAAAAGGCCTGGAATTATATGCAAATGGATGGATCCATTCCTCACTTCTGACCATCAAAAGCCTGACTTCCCAACAACTGCATGGGGTAATTTCTGCACCAGCTTTCAAACAAAGGGCATCTCTGTGTTATTAACATCTCACTGTGGCGAGCASTTTGTCACCTTTCGCAAGAATTATCTGAAAAGACACCAGCAATTATTCCCAAGGAGATTATTGGGTGGCTGTGTCCCAGCAAAGCAGCTGGAAGCTCAAGAGATACAATATGCAGCAGAAAAATTATCTTCTCAAATGAAGAAAACACGGAACAGATTAAAAATTAACTAACTGGAAACAAACACAAAACCAGAGGTAAAGTCATGCTTGTTCCCTTCAGTTTTGTTCATCTCTATACCAACATTAGGGGCACATCTTCAAAAGAAAACCAAAAGCTCCTGATTATGACATAACAGGACATTAACTCTGGAGACTTATCCTGGGAAAAAGCTTGGTGTTTTTAATGAAAACCCAGAAGAAGAATTACTCCAGCACCAGTTCCAGCTGCAGAAATCCAGCTGACCTAGGTCTTGYCTAATTGGATTTTCCAAGAATTTTAAACACCAAGGTCTGGACAAATGCAAGACAGCCAAGTGTTCTCTTCCTGGGATTGTTGTGTAATCCTGGTTGTATCTTACAGTACAAGATCCAGCATTTGCTTGGCTGATGYTCATGAATGAAGTGGGGCAGAGAGCAGAAGTCCTGCAGAATGCCAAGGAAGGATTACTCATGGCTCTTGACAGAGACAAGTAAGGAGAGTCCCTGCCTGTGTGAGAGACCAAGAGATTCAGGCACACAGATTTCTTCAGGTATTGGAGAAGGTGAGGTTCTCCTGGGTGTCCTTTGAGGACAGGCCATTTCCAGTTACACAGAATCACAGAAGGATTGGGATTRTAAGGACCTTAAAGATCATCTTGTTCCACACAGAGAGGCCACTCATTGGGTTAGGCTGCTCAGAAGCCCATCCAACCTGGCCTAGGGGACTTAGGAAGAACTAAGTCCCATCAAGTGATGCTCCAGCAGCTGCYAATTCCACATTCTGACCAAAAAACACACCCAAGAAACCAGGGATGTAACTCTGGGATCATAACCTTGGGATGTCAAATTTGTATTCAAGAACCCCCCCAAAAAACCCACCACCAACAAAAATGCAAGTCTGACCTCTGAGAGAGAAGTGGAAATCCCTTACCCAGTGAAATACTTTTGTTAGTGCTGAACCACCTCATTACCTTCAGCTCTGTGAAAAATACCTTTTGTTACTTTGATGGAAATTCTTCTTCACACCAACACCCATGGTTAGAGATCTTTGGAGCCAGAGAAGCACAAGAAAATCTGAGCAAGCCTCCTGTTTGATGGTGGGAAAGAAGAACACACCACTGCTGCACTTCTGGGTGCACATTGTTGACAACTCTCAGCTCAGGCTTTTCATGGAACCTATAAACATACTTAAAAAATTATGAGCTGTGCTTGTTTCAAGCACAAGCAACATCCACAGAGCACATAATGGCCCAAAATGGAGCACTTTAGTGTGTTCTTTTTTAGTGTGTTCATTTCTTCACTAATGTTTTTAAAAGTTTCTCTGCATCATCCAGGAGATGTTGCCCAGAGTCAGACTTCACCTTGCTGCAACACATTCACACAGGACATTCCACAAGCCCACAGGCAGTATCTGGAGTAACACAGCTGAGGACAGAAGAGATCCATGAGGAGATAAGGACTTGCAGTGACCTTGCAAAGTTAGCTTCAAGGGCAATTCATAGTAAGTAATTAAAAAAGGTGGAGGAAAAATTTTCAGAGAGAGAACGCGGAAAAGATTTCAAGACTGAGTCAATCACTTTGATATCTAAAAAATGATTAAAATAATGAAATATTTGATTATTTTAGGGATTATTTAGGGGGTTTGAAGAATGAGAAAACAGAGATGGACAAATGCAGTCAGCCCAGAGCCATGCAGAAGGCTGTATGGACCTACCTGCTCAAGACAACACCTTCTGTGGTTTCAACAAGGCCAGTTTGAATAAAGGATCAAGCCAAATCATCCAGGARGATAAAATTAATACCACTTTTCATTCTTATCAGCTGAGGGAGTGTGATGGAGGAATA
Source organism: Alauda arvensis (assembly GCA_902810485.1). NCBI lineage: Eukaryota > Metazoa > Chordata > Aves > Passeriformes > Alaudidae > Alauda > Alauda arvensis. The sequence continues at coordinate 1,973,053 of CADDXX010000075.1, read as the reverse complement.
AACAGTGGTGGTTTCACACCTGCACATGTGAGTCACCTTAAGCAAGGTGAGCAGGACCATCTGGGAAGAATTCAAATCACACAAGAATATTTGTGGATAGAGCTAATAAGACAGGAGCCCTGTCTTTTGTCCTAAGAAAGACATAKTTTATTGGCCTGTAAGCCTTTTTGTGGCAGCAGAAAAAAACCCACACCCAAATCAAAGRTTCTGCAGGAGGCTCAGCATCTTTCTTCAAAGGAAGGCTACTGAGAGAGTCAAGCAAAGAGACTTGAGAGTTTAAACCAGAGCTGCTGGTGTAACTTTGACTGCAAATAATAATAAAACACTCTGACAGCAGGGGTTTGGGTGGAGAAAAAGGGTGAGGGAAGCAGAAACATATTCTTAATTAAAATCACAATTAGTAATTTTTTTTTTTTTAATGTGCTTAAAACTTCCACYGAGGTCACCATTCTGGGGAGATGACAAACTCCTGGGATAAAGGCTGGAAAATCCTGGTAGTCATGTCACATTTAGCAAGTCAAAGATATGTTTGTCTAAGGCTGTAGAGGGCTAAATCCATTTTACATGCCGTATGTATTATTAATTTCTGACAGTGGGCTTAGAAAAACCTAATTCTCTGGAATACGAGCTCCCTTTGAGCAGAGGGAAGCCTTTTCAAAACTCATCTTTTATTGACTGAATCATTTTTGAGTCAATCTGTCTGCTTTCGGCAAGACAAGAGTTTTAAATCTTCTCTCTCTCTTTTTTTTTTCCTCCTTTTTGAGTCGTGGCAAGTCTATTAAAACCTGCTAATGTATGCAGCAAGGCCTCTGATTTGAAATGTAATGAATTCTTCAGATAGTGGCAGATTAGGGGGAGAAGATGATAGAAGCAGCCAGAGCTGCCAAAAAAAGAACTCTCCAGAAAAAGAGGAGGAGAAGGGTGAGTGGGAACGAGAAAGATTAACCCTTTTCATCCAGGAGGAGAAAATATTTAAGCTCCATTAATAGAATCAGTTTTAAAAAAGCAGAACTGAAAGAGGCAGAGCTTCTCCAGGCTTGCCTGTGGCTGAATGAGACAAGAGAATAAATGAATCTTTCCTCCTGGAGTGTCTTGTAAGATTAGGTAATTCCCTAAGTGAAAAATGAATAACTTAGAGAAAATTAGCTCCATCCATATAAATAAGCCTTCATATTCCAAACTCGTCACCCAGAGCTTCCCAGGCGAAYGCCCTGAAACATTTCTGCTGTTGTGTAACAGATGGTTTCCTCCTCCCCCCCTTTCCTTGGGTTGCTTCCAACTGCAGTATCTTTCAGGTGATCTTGTTTTAGCACAAAAATGAGCATTTTGGGTGTAAATCATCCATCCTGTTAGTGGAAGGAGGCTTGGCAGTTTTATTGTCTTTGGCATCTTGGAGGTGCTGGACGAACCTTATGGAGTCACACAAATGAGAGATTAGCACTGTCTCTGTTTTACAGATAGAGGAGCTGAGGGAAAGAAAGTCAAGGGTACTRCTTAATTCAACAGCACAGATCTGGTGACAGCCCTGAGAACACAGAATCTGCTGAATCACGGCACAGACCTGGAATATCTYCCTGTTTAACAGGAAAATTCACAGCCCAGCCTTGAGTTTGATGGCTTTAAAAAAATAAAATTAGCTCCATAATAAAGTTCTAATGAAACAAAGCCTTGGAGAGAACAGCCTGATGGAGCACAGGTGACCCAGTGGATTATAATGAAAATTAAGCTCGGCAGAACTGATGCAGGTGAGTAAATGTTGGAAGATTGAGAAATGGGTTCTGTCAGCCCAATGTCCCTTTGCTAATGACAGGCATTGAAACGTTTTAACAACTGAGAAATCCCAAATAACAGAGGCAAAATCCTTCAATTTAGCACGARGCAGAGATWTGTAAGTCCATGCAAGTCTTAGGAGAGACTGCCTTTCCCTRCAGATGCAAGGCATTCAATCCTCCATCACACAACTCAAACTACAAAAGGCAGGAAGTTTTAAGAGCAAAGTTAGCTCAAAAGCTGCTGGAGGCAGAGACTGTGGGAACAAGGCATGAGCTGGAAAAAACAGCAGCAGGAAACCTTTGCAGTGGGATGCAGGACACAGGTGAAGGTGTTATCTTGGAGGCCAGCAAGCCATGGGAGTCAGCCTGGCTTTTCAAACTGCCTCCACGTACTGTGTGCTTTTGCTGGCAGAAACACATTTTCTTCCACCCTGGAGACTAACAATGGCTGTTTGCTTGTGCCCACATCCCCTAAACTCCATCAGTGCCTTGATGTGATTATCCCCAACAGGGAAGCTGCCTTTCCCTTCCTGYCTGTYTGCTCCCAAGCCTGACGTGAGCWCTGCACAATTCACAGATGRGAACTTTGACACTTCCACACGTTAGTGCTTTTGGGAAGAAGAGGTTGTGCTTGCTTTCATGGATGTAGACACAATCCTGACCTTCAGCTGGGTCCCAGGCCTGTGATTCAATAGCTGGCACTCACTTCCTGAATCAGTAATGAGCTAAAGGTCATGGCAGGGAGCACGCTGAGCTCTGGATATAACAKTTTGCAGAGAAGATAAGAGACTCAGACCTGGAATGTTACAGAAGAGGTAAAACATCCTTCCTGGCWGAGCATTTTTTCATTTGGGGCTGAGGGCACGTCCCAGGACTGTACAAATGCCATTTGGTAAGCACGTTCTGCCTCCTCCACTTCCAAGTTGAAAAGACACCTCTCACTTTCTGCCATCAGGACAGTCCCTGTGTGGCACTGAGCAGCTGCAGYGCTTCACACCAGCCATGGATGCATGTCAGTGGTGGAGGAAGCAATCCCTGTGCAGATTTCCTTCTGCTGTGAAGTTTGCAGAGCCCTTTGGGAATCCCTCATTGCAACAAGCTCCACCACACCAACTGCAGCAGCAGGCTCACACAACAGCCCACTCCAGAATTTCACTATTTTTCTTTTCCAACTTCATCCTGAATTCCCCCTGCACATCCCTTCTTCCTGCCCTACTTGTTGGGAAGATCCTCTTGCTTCCTGACATTGCTTGAACCCTTCCATCTCTCTGTCTCCTGAGAACTCTGCACCAAACACTGGCTTAGTGCAGGACTCTCCTGTTTGGAATAAGATCAGTCAAAAAATTGAGATCTCCTCATGCTTAGTCACCAAAGGGATTATTTTGGTATAGAAAAAAAAAAAAAAGCCCAGCACTGAGGTAACCTTCACTCTTCCAATGATCCACCCCACACCAGGRAGGCAGTGCACAGAGAATCCTGATCTCTTGCACTGCAGCCTCCCACAAGAAGGATTCACTTCAGGTTTAGGTAGARAGAACATTTTACTCACTGCTGCTGCTGCTGTGGACTCTTCCCACAGAGGTCAATGATACCAAGTGCCATGGAGACCACGCTGCTGGCATGAGCTGCTTGACCAAAACAGGTCAGAGAGACTTAGGAACAGTGTATGTTGAGGAACAAGTGAGGAAAGGAAAAAAAAATGGTACACACAAAAGATCTGTGTGCGTGGGATGTGTAAGCAAGGAGAAACAGATTTATCCAACTCGGCTAAACCAGTGAATTAGCTCTGTGCTCGAAGAAAAAGCTATCCTTAAAGGCTGTGCTATTCAGTAGCTCACTTTACATCTGAGAAAAGTCTGCAAAAATCCTCCTGCATTATCTCTAGCCTTATAGATTTCTTCTTTTCATCTGAGGCTCAGAGTGGGGATTACCCATTAAGGTGCAGTGGCCAAATCACATTCAATCTRTTCTCTGTAAAAAGAAGAAAAAGCTTCGGTCTCTCCTGCCCTCTTCCATCTCATTCAGTTCCCGTGTCCACACCCAAAACATTTACCTCCAGCTTTCCAGGGGTGAATTCAACAGGTGAATAGGTTCTGAATACCAAGAGGACACAAGGGATTATTTGTTATTATTGCTAAATAACAATTCTCACTTCTCAATCCTACAGGCTGCATCCTACTCCACCAGCACCACAGAACAAGGGTTCATTTAAAATCTTCCCCCAATTCTCAACCCAATAACCAGACAGTTGGCAATTTCCAGCCAGCACTGACCACTTCTGACCTGCAGAGTTTCCATCTGGGCTCAACCACACCAAAACATCTGCAGTGCTTCACATCTGGCCACCCCACACTTGAGCTGAGAGCAGCAGCAGATGTGTTCAGCAAGGATTGATGTGACCAGGAGACCCAGCCCTGAGCTGTGCCAGCTCTGCCCCTTCCCCTGCTCCTGCAGCCCCCAGTGGGACCATCACCAAGGGGAGTTAAACAAAGGAGTTAATAAGTACAGCTGGAGAGAAGTAATAAAAGCAAAAGACAACTAAAAAAGTACCTTGGCAAACAGGTGAAGCATGTAACTACAGGCAACTGAAGTGTTTTTACCACGTTGGGTTTTTATGGGGATGTGTTTGCTTTCCCTCAACCACAGAAGTCACAGRGATTGTAAACATCTGCTTGTTCATGCCTCTCTCCCACAATGTTTTGATTTAGTTATTTTCTTGTAATGTCTGCAACTTAAACACATCAGAATTGTGCCAAGGCTCCAGCAACAAACAGCAAAAGGGATTGAAGGTATTAGAGAAGTGAAAAGCTAATAAACCCAAAGCCATTTAAACAAACTGACAAGAGCCCTGGCATCACTCGAAGCATTCCAAAGCAGAATTTCCTGAGCTCAAATTACCTTGAGTGCATCTTTCCAGTAAAACTGAAATTACCTGCCTTTCAGCATGAGACCTATTGAAGTACTTGACCCTCTGGACATTATAATCTTCTTGGCAGCATTATCAGCAGTTGCTTCAGAAGCTGGTGAGYTGGAAGCCCAGCATGACTGTTTGTCATGGTTTAACCCCAGCCAGCAACCAAGTGCCACACAGCCACCCCTTCATTCCCTCTCACCACAAACAGGACTCTCAGTGAGGTTTATTCTGCTGCTCTGTTCATTTTATTTACTTGTATTTGGATTCCAAGACAAAGAAAGTCAATTATGGCTTACTAAGAGTTATAAAGAACTTGTGTAATTGGGCTTCTGATTTAGTTATCAACCCAAAAAGACATTCTGTACTAAAAAGTAAAAGATAAAACCATAAAGCAAGGTTTGCATGACTTGCAGCTGCTCATATAAAAAAAATCCACAAAAAACTAAACAACAACAACCAACCAAACAAAAAAATTAGAGAAAACCTAAAGAGATTTTTATTAATGCTTTAGATGACTTAGAAAAAAAGTCACTTAATCATAACATTGTAAACAAGGAAGTTCTGCAGCAGCATTTAAAAATACCCAAAATTTTTTCAGGAGCCCCATTGATTTGAATTAGGCAGCTGCATAATCACAGGGGCTGCAATTTTAATGAACATTTCAACAGGAAATGTAGAGCTGATTATATACATCAAAACAGGAAAGATCTGGATGCTGCAGCAACTCTTTTTTTTTTTGCTGTTGTTTTGTTTATTACCTCAGTGTGCAGATCCAAACCAACTCCAGAACTGATACAGAACTTACCTGACAGCCCCTCTCTCCTTGGCTCCCAAATGCTTCTGGCTGCAGCTCTGATCTCACTGTCCTGATACATGTCATTAGGCACAGCATTTTGAAAAATAATTAGTGATTCAATCAGATTTTACACTGGATCAAGTGGCTGGAAACTTCAATGCAGTGCTGCAGTTTTTCCCTTCAAATACTTTAGGGCATGTTATATATACTTAATTAGATAATGTTTATACAGTGCTTTGAAGAAATGGGGAACTCTGCAAGGGCTGGGTCACATTTTCAGAGAGGAAAAGAGCAGAGTTGAGACAGCACAGGCAGAGAGGGAGAACAAAGCTCTCAAAAGCTGAACACCACCTTGTTTTCAGAAAGGTTTCGGGACATTTGAGGAAAAAATGTGTCAGCAGCTTCCAACATGCAAGCACTAAGAAAGAAACAGAAGTTGTGAAGCAGGGGATGCTGCAGAGGCAGTGCAATGACACCAACGTGAGAACAGTGGCACCAGAGCCACAGGGGCAGCAGCAGCTCTCCAGAAGGAAAACTTTGCTTCTACCCAAGCCCAGGGAATTATTATTACACTCTTACAGCAATTTGCAACATAAGGACTCAGAGTTGTAGGCCTTGATAAAACAAAATGCATTCCACTCCTGTGAATACACTTCTTCATAAGAGTGGGAACTAATGGAATAAAAGTATCTGGCTGCTTATTATTTTGAGATGAGGGAAGCAAGTCTTTTTTATTAAAGCCAGGGAGCATTTGGGTTGCATGCTAAAGTACTAAAAKACACTGCAAAATACAAAAATATGCCTTCCCAGGAGGAACAGGGAGCAGCACAGGGTCTGGGCACCCAGAGCAAGCACCAGAGGGGATGCAGAGCAGAGAAAAGGGCCAGGTTCTGCTCTGGATCAGGGTGAGGCACCACATAAATCCTTCATCCAAACCTCTATTAAAAGAATTTGGAAAGCAACAAAGCAAGCTGTGGCTAAATCCACTCAGAATGAACAAGGGATGCTGCATCCAGACATTTGGCTCCCTACAGGGCAAGAGGCACAGAGAGTGCTCCAAAGAGCTTCCAGTGAGCAATGAAAGCAAACAAAGTRTGCAGGGAGCTTTAAAAATGATTGCAAAGTGAGCCCTGAGCTTCTGTTCTGCGCGTTTTTGGGGTTTTTTATTTGCCTATAACTAAATTACATGATTTCTTTGCAAGTCTAATTAAGCAGTTAATTGATGCTGGTGCCCTTTAGCATCTGGTATTTAAGATTAAGTAAATAATGGAGAAAAGTGCATGCAGTACCCAGCAATAATTAAACACAGCAAGGGTTTGTTCCCCCACCTTCCCCTGTTCTAACCTGTTACATATAAATCTCTGAGGATAACTGTCTTTAATAGCCTCAAATGCACTTACACACCAWATAATGGATACTTGACAACAGTATTTTTCCTCCTAGGGATCATGGATAGTAGGTGTATCTTTSCTCTTAATCAGGAGATTTCATTTTAGACCTTGCAATCAAGGGGAAGGAAAAGCTTCATTGTGACAACTCTMCTCGACTGAAGAGATGTTATGGATCTTCATGGGAACATTTTTAAATCCAGGACTGTGACTGCAGGCATCAGGAATAAAGATTTGTGGTTAAATTTCTCCCTTTTTCACATGCTTGGTCCTTCCTGATGGACCATTCAGTGTTATTCATGTATTTCCTGAGGTCTGTGGAAAYGCAGGTTATGAAAAAGAAGGATTGAGTTATCTGAAATAAAGCTGCAGGGAGAGACCTCATTGCTGCCTTTTAGTTCTTAAAGGTGGTTTATAAGGAAGATATGGAGAGACCTTTAAGCAGGGCTGCTGCAATAGSYTTTAAACTAAAAGAAGGTCGAWTTGGACTAGATATAAGGAAGAAATTTTTTGCAATGAGGAAGGTGAAACACTGGCAGAGGTTGCCCAGAGAGGTGGTGCGTGGAAGCATTTGAGGTCAGGCTCTGAGCAACCTGACCTTGTTGCTTATTGCAGGGGTTGGATTAGATGACCTTTAAGGATCTCTTCCAGCCTAAACCAGAATGTGATTCCATGATTTTTCACGTGTACTGGGATTTCCATCTGATCTTAAGAGCACACTTTCCTCAGAAGGCCATATGTTAACGACTGGATGTAAGTTATAAGATCTACTCCAAGTCTGATGCTACAAGAAACTGAACCAGCCACAGCAGAGGCAGCTTCTGCTGCTYCCCCAACACTCAGGAGCATAAGCTCAGTCCAGCAGGGCAGTGCCAGCCAGACTGCTTTCCTAATACAGCTTTGATTCAAACTAACAACACTGWGAAAGGTTTTCAGTTCTTCCAGAGCTGCCTGATGGAAGGAACTGCTGCCCAAAGATTAGTGCCACAGTCTTTTTTAGACTCTGCAAGCAAAAAAAAAAGCTTGTGTGGAGACTGCTGCCCACCTCCCTTGGGTGTTTAATTAGTATCTCTGGCATCTCAGGCACCTTTGGACAGAGGGTGCTACAGAAGTGGAAAATATTATCATCATTATGCCTCCCACCAGTGCWGGCATCCAAGGGAGAGCTTTGCCCAGCAGATGGTGAAGTCATGAGCATGGCTGGCTTTGGTTATAAATTCCYTCATCACAAACTCTCCTTGTTGGAGCAGCTTCCCTTCCTGATGCCTGAAGAGCAAACCAGAACCTGCAGCACGGGGCTGCATCCTGCTGCTCAGTACCACTGMCACATCCAAACCAGCCAGCACTCAAATCACTGCAAACTAAATCATCCAAGGAGCTTTCTAATTAAAAAGAGCTTCACTGAGATGGCAATTCTTTGTCCTGCCTGTCACAGTCAGCCCTCCCCTGAATTYCGATCATTAAAATAAAAAAAATAAAAAACAAACCAAAGCATTAGTCAGCTTTTGTTAAGAGTCAAACATTCCCACTCCAAACAATGAGCAAAACAAGGAGAGGTGTTTAATAGCTCTCAGAGCAACTTTATACCTTTCTAAACACTATTTCTGTACCTCTTGCTAATTGCCTMTTTGCCCTGGTTGTATGGCAGAGCCTGGCTCACTCCAGCTTKGACAGAGGAGAACAGCAGTGTTTAACATGCTGCAGGAGGTGTGATATGYCTGCTCCTAATTTTTATCCTTATTTATTTCTGTTGGGGTTAGCAGCTGAGGGCTCTGAGCTACCTGAGGCGTAACTAAGATGCCATTAGCTTTAAATCTGTTCCCAAGTGCTGCACAAGCAGCCTCTCCATTTGGCTCAGGACATCACCTTGCAGATGAAGCCTTTGCATATGTGGGAACATTCTGCCCAAAACTTCTCCCTTCACCAAAAAAACTTCCTAGGGACTCTGGAATAAAAGCACAGGGCRCTGCTCCCCTCCTCTTCCCTGGGGTTTTTTCATTGTAAAATGTGAAGGAACCTGCAGCAGAAAGGAGMGCTTTGAAATGGGAGGGAAGAGTCATCTCTGCTGCTCCTTGGAGCACCATGGGAGCCCAAACACCTTCTGCAGGGAGCTGGCAGAGGCATCAGCACCCTGCCCACGCAGTGAGGAAGGGACTGCTCATGGAAACACCCTGAGCTGGAGTTCCTCCCCAGGGTGGCTGAGGATGGGAACGCCTTTAGCCCACATCTGCCGCACAGCTCCGGCAGCGCCGGCTCCAACGCGGGACTTATTTTTATCCCTTTTCTAAAACGAGACAGAAACTTCCCCTGGCCTGAATCCTGCCTCGTTTCAGGGAAGGCATGGCAGCATGGCAGTCTAAAAGGGGAATCACACRCCGGCGTCATTACCAGCCTATTCAGAAAGCCTCTGCTGAATCCCTCAGATCTGCACGCTCGCTTTGATGCCACCAGCAGAGAGATTTCTGATGACACATTCTCCAGCGAAGGGGCTGCTGCTGCTGCCTCCTGCCCTTCCTTACAGCAGCCTCTGAGCTGTTTAATTCAGGTACTTTTGCTGCACACCTGTGAAGGTGTCTGATGATGGCAGAAGGTGACTTTACAGCGTTGCACACCCGCCCAACAACCCACCGTGCCACAGTCCTCCAACGGGACCCATCGAGGCTCTTCTGTTCAACAGAGACAGGAACACACTCTGAGAGCCACAGAGTGAAAAGGCARTTTGTGGATCTGATCTCATCTTCAGCTTTTCATCTGTTTGATTTTCATCCATTGAGCTGGAGCTGGTTGTATGTAAGAATGAAGATGCTGTTCCCTAATGGAAGCTGGACTGACTTGCTCTCTAAGTGGAGATGCCAGACAAGCTGGCACTGAAATGGGGAAAACATGGAAGCACTGCAATGGCAAGGGAAAATGCATCAGTGACACACAAACCACACCTGGTRGCTTTACTTTACTGTAAAGAATGGGCTGCTCAGAAATCCCTGATGGGCAGACATTGAGTTTCCTGCATTTTAGGACTCGCTRTGATTTAACAATGCCTTTGCCTCCCTGGCAAAAACCACACCAGCAGCATGAGGTGCCCAGATCACAGCCAGCAGCAAAAAGAGCACTGCAAATACTCACTGACCTAAGACCAGGGTGTTAGCAAGCCAGGTCCATAGGGATAAAGGTGCTCAGCCAGGCTTTTCTCCCTTCCTGCTGACATCCCTATGCCAGCACCACATTCTGAAGGGTATCACMACTCTACCACGTCGTGGTACTGATGTCAGTGCCATGATTAAGACAGCAAAGTAATTACAAGTGTCTGCTTTTGTATGCTGATTGCTTTCCAAATAGATGCTCTCCATTCCAAATAAATCCACTATGGATTAACGTTTCTCCTACTTGTTCACTACCTAGAATGCATTTGATTAGAAAAGCGTGATCAAAACTCTGCTTGACCATTTTTCAGCACTTCACCATTTCTCTTTTTCCTCATCAGGGAGAAGAATGTATCCATTAGTTAACCTTTTCGAACACATTCTTTTTGTAGGCTAATTCAAAGAAGGATTATGAAAAAAAAAAAAAMTCGTCAGACTCGGCGTGTGAATAGCTTTTTGTGAGCACAGGGAACAAGCATTCATATATCAGAACATCAGCATGGGGAGATAAGGGAGCTGTATAGTGAGAGCTTATCTGAATGCAAGATCAGCCCTGTGAAACCAGCATAAACATCAAGGACAGAATCCATATATTGATGTTAATTCTTAGTGCTACTAGTGCATTTCTGTGAATTTGCAATTAAATAAAGCTTATTCCTTACAAAGAAAACAAGAAGTTAAGGATACAATTCAAGGTCTGTTGAGATCAATGAGAATTTTTTTCGTTGCATTTGARTATAGCTCCCTCTCCCTCCCTCCCAACATGCCTGCTAGAATATTAAGAAAGAAATTACCTGAAATTCATTTGTACTACTTTTAAACAGACCAAGAATTGAATCCTCAATTCTCTTAGTCTGCTTTCCAAACCAGCAAACCCAAAGCTCTCCTTTCACCCACAGCTAACATTTCATGTATTTAAATCCACATTGGTTTTGTACCAAATAAAGTCATTGAAAATACCACAAATAGATGTGGSTGACAAATTAACTGATGCAGGCAACATAACTTTGAATTTCCTGACTTTTAGGCAATTAAAATATCAACTTAATTGTTGGATCTGTGTAGCTTCTCTCATTTTAATATGTAAATCAGTCTCTATTACRCTATAGCTCAAAGAATGTGTGACTCTGCTTACTTGATTAGGCTGGGAATTGCTGGTCCTGCTGTCACTGTGTTTACACTCYAGTGACAACTTTGCACATCAAATTCACATAATGCAATGTCATCAGCTCRCTCATCAAATACAAACTTCTTAAATAGAGCYGCTGCTTTAAAATACTCAACCTTCYTTTACTTCATTTACAGCTCCTAAATAATCAGCACAAGTGAAAAGAAAAAGTGGGAATTCAACTGCACAACTGTATTTCTCAGAAAAAAACAGCTTCCCACAGACAGGGAGATGAACCAGAAAAACAGWCCATGTTAAAAGTTATCCTTTACATTTCAGTTGCATCCTGCCCCTTTAAAATGTGGGCCAAGGAGACAAACTTTATTTCTCAGTCTCCATATAATCACCCCATCTCATCTGGGATTCAGAGTTAAGGAGCTTTGATTTATCCTGTGAACACAGTGAGATGTCAGATCTTGGCCACATAGATTTTCCTGCAAATTGATATGAGGACTTCATAGAAAATGAGCAAACTGAGTAATTCTTTTCCTATTATGACCTGATCACAACAAGAAAACTATTTTGGATAGCAAGGAGTGGGAAAGGGCAAATAAGTTCAGTATTTTCCCATTCCTGTRATCTTTCCTGAACCCAATAAACAGCCCCAACCAAGGGGATGTTCCCCTTGCCAGCAGAAAGCTTTTTAAGACACCCCAGTGYCCTTGACACCCCTTGCAAAGTTCCTCCACTGGATTTCTACCACTCTGCTGGGCTCACAGAGGCACCAGGCTCTCATTTCCAGGAGAAACAATGCACTGACAAGATGCAGAGCAGAGATCTGAGGCTCTGCCACGCTGGCAGCCTGGTTTTTCTGATGTCAGGGAAATCGTGTCGGCCCGAATTTGAGACATCAGCACAAGCCTTTCTTCTCAATCCTGCTGATGAATGAAAGAGCATTTTCAATTGTGTACACCCAGAGGCCTTGTGGCACATCAGGCCTTAATCAAAAGCTGCTCCACGATGCAAAGTGCTGTCAGAGGCAGCTCACAGCACAGGAGCCAAAGGGCAGCTGCAGATAATCATCYATTTCCTCCCCTTCAGGGCTGCAGAGATCCAGCAGGAGCATCCCAGCCACCAAGGAGGCCACAACCAAGCAATGAGAGCTCGACTCGAGTACCCCAGGCAGGAAAACACAAATGACAAAGTTTCCCAACAACAAAGCTCAACAGGCTGCTGGCTTGATAAAGAAACCATCAGCACASAGGGATAGTGAAGAACACAAAGGGTGTCACCTTTCATGTGGCAGTTTCTGTACAGAACAAATTTGGTGGTGTTTTTACAAAGGTTGTGGGGGTGGGAAGGAGTTAAAACACAGACTTTTCTCCTCATTGACTTTTCTCCCTGCAAAGGCTCTGAACTTCCCCCGAGTAGAAAGGAAGGAGCACAGCTATTTCTGGGGGTTACTTCTGATAGTGAGAGCAACTCCACACGCTCACTTTGTATTTCACTCAGCTGCTGATGGACTGGGATCTGGAATCCCAAGTAATCAGGCTTAAAAGTACTATTTCTATTACCAGCTTTTCCTTCACAGCCACACAGAGAAGGAGACAGAACACTCCTTGTCAGCCCAGGTTTCTCTACACATTTTCTCTTGATTTATCTTCTCCCTGCAGTCACCTCTAACCTTGCTCTCTGCCCATCTGTAATGGCTTTAGCTCCCTCTAACCTTCCCAGCTCAGCAAAGGCAGACTTTTCTCCCCCCAGATGTAACACCACACCTTTCCTGTGTCAGGACTGAGTAAGGAAAATGCATTTGCTCACAAAACCAGCAGCCTTCTCCTCAGCTGTATTTCCTTGCAGTGCTACTCATTTCCATTACACCCAGACTCAAGTCAGGATCAATAAACCCAGAGAATCTTCCCTTGAGAGCCTCCTTCCTCATACTGCTACAGAAACCATTGCAGATGTTGCTGCAGTTGTGTTTAAATTTGGTGCTCCTCATCACATAYACATTTTTATTTTCTTTTCCATTTCCTTCTTCCTCACAACTCATTTTACTGTTTTTTCTTCCCAAATTTTTTTTTAATGGAACAAAGTTTCTACTTGCACTAAATACTTTGAAATCCATTTCTGCACAGTGCCTAGCAAGAGGGTAGAAGACGCTTTAAAAAAAAACCCTTGTAGGACTGGAGCTGTATGGAAGTATTATGTAGGTTCACAGGCTGCCTCTTAGAAAAACAGAAATACTGAGTTCTCCAAGAACTTCACATATGAAAATGACAGAAAAGGAGGACAGGAAGAAATCCTGCAGCTTTTTTTTGCTCTTTGTGAAGRCTAAGTATAGCCTGGATAGTAACCTCTGACCGACACCAAGTTTTACACATTCTCCAGCTGCAACAGAGCTACCTTACAGGATTTATTACAAACCTCTGGACAGCAGAGCCTGAAAGCTCCAGCAATGCCTCAGTGGCACCTCCCATCCCAGTTTCACAAGAAGCTGCAGGCTTCAGGCATCCTTGGGGGTTCCTTTGGCCAGCAACCTTTGGCTCTCCTGCAGCACACAGATCACACCCAGCTCGGGGCAGCTCTCTGCTTGTTCAACAGACTCCTGGCCATTTGCCACAGGCAGGGCACTCTGTTTGCAATATCCCCACTGCTGCATGACTTCATATCTCTATTATCTCCAAAAAAAACCCCTTGGGAATCTTTCTGGATGATGAATACTATATATGATTAAAACTTTTTTTTTTTTTCCTTAAGACCAGAAAATATTCCTGCCAGCCTTCTTGAGACAGTGGACTTTCATTCAAGCCAGGACCTTTATAGGTGCCTGCAGTGACTTCAGTAGTGCAGAACACCTACCATCAAAGGCACTGTTGCTGAATCAGAACACACAAAAGCTTCAAGGCATTTTCCCCTTACAGCTGCACTGCCCAAATCCACTGACACTATTTAGGGACTCTCCCCTGACCACTGTAACCCTGTCAACATGAAATACAGGAGATCACAACTCTGCCAGAGTGTTTTTATGAAGCCAGGTATATTTAGCAGCACCACCTGGCCATCTCCAGTGCTGGGCTGAGACAAAGGGATATGGATAATAATGAAGGGAGTCAAAGTCAGCTCTATTTAAACTATCAGCYTATTCCCAGTCTTAATATACAATTCAGGCCYCAGACTGGTCTAAATGTCTYGCAGAAGAGAAAGYAGCACCATAAAARCAATAATAAGGAGAATTAGCTGAGAGCTGGAGGGATTGCCCCAAGGAGGCTGTGGAGTCAGCACAGGAGGGCAGGCAGCTCCCAGTGGGTCAGCACTGCTGCTAAGAACTCTCATCCCTTGTGCTGCTTTCCATATAATTTGTGGTTTGCACACCAATGCTATGCAGCATCTCGGATGCAGGTAGCAGTAGGGGATGATTTCTTCCCCCATCAAGGATACGTGGCCATCTCTGGAGTGAAAGAGGACAGACCTTCATCRGTGCAAAGCACCAGAGGCAAAGTCAAGCTCTTTATTAACTTCAGATGAAATTGGGATATGCAGAAAGCAATTTACTGAGATACAGGCAGGGCACAAAGGCTAACATCCTGCTTTTAACTGAAGTCCCTGAACATCTGAAGGCAGCAAATGCCTTCAAACGTGTCTCTCTGGAACAAAGGCAGTTCCTTCAGTGCRACTGAAGGGGAACCAGCAGGTTAAACATAAGTGACACAAGGGTCACCTAAAGGATGCTTCAGGAGGAGGCAGGAGAGCTGTCCTCTGTGCACTCACCTGCCCATTTGACCAGTGGGATACTGGGAGGCACTGGCACAAAGTGAGGAATGGGGGCTGCACTTCCACACGTGCACCCAGCAGCAGCTGAGGCCAGGGAAGAATCCTCCATGAGATGGACTCGGGTCTCATTCAGAGGTGCAGCCCCCATCATGTGTGGATTCCCTACACAGATGGCAGGAAAGCACCAAGGCTTCCAAGCACCAACAGCTCAGCCAACTGGGGATGGAGAATGGCAACTTCTAAATTCCATCTGCTCCTTTTTTTTGTCACCTTCTGTACTCAGAAACACATTCATCAGGAGCACAAGCACACTGGGACAGTGACAAATTTTACCATCTCTGGAGTGTCACTTCAACACTATTAGATTATTTTAATATTAATTCACTACCCAATTTAAGTCCAATTAAATACATTTTACAAGGCCCTGGCATGGCTGTGATGCTGGGGRCAGCCCCTGCTGAATGCCAGGTGTAGCATCTTTGTTAGGGCCAAACACCTGCCTCAGAGTGAGACTCCCCAGTCCTTCATCAAGGACTCCCTTTTGCCACTTTTTCCCTAATGAGGGGAAAAGGACACTGAAACCACTGAGATGGATGAACAGCTTTCCTTTTTGGTGGGATTGTGATCAGGAAAAYGGTTCCAAAGTTCTCCCCAGATGGTTGAAATCAGARTTGATTTCCCCATCTTCCTTCCTGGTAGGGGTGCCAGCCTCTCTCTCACCAGAAAGAATATTAAAAGCACTTTTCCTCYTTCTCACAGGGAGAAGCTGCATGAAGAAGGGAACACTCCAGTGTAGCTACAGGATAGCAATAAATCATGAGAGCTCATGGAAAATTCGCATTTCTGCATTCTTTTAGTCAGGATCCAGCTTCCAGGGATCATCCATTCCTACCTTCAGATACATTACCTTTAAAATAGGAACACAAAYGGAGACAAGGAGCACCTGAACCATTCTCTCTCATTTCTACCTATGCTTTGTTACAAGTCATTACTTCTCTCAGCTCCCCATATTTGCTTGCAACTAAGACCCAAATCCATCTCTAGCAGTGCCAGAAATCAAGAGGTCTACCAGGACCCCACAGGGCAGAAAATAAAGATCTAAACAGAAATGGACTGGAGAGAAATGGGGGAAAAACTAGGAAAAGCTATGGAGATGGAAAAAAAAGAGTAGATGTAGACTGAACTACAGAAGGGGCAGTGGAGGGAAGGTGTGAAGAGCACGAGAAAGGGAAATGCAGAACTGGAACAGATTTCAGATCTGCTCAGCAATGCCCTGTGCCACCTTTCCAAAGCTGTCACAATCTGCATCCCTGCTTCCGAGGCGGGAGGACGCRGAGCCTCTCCCCAGATGGCTGTCTGACCTTGGTGCTCCCAGCTCTTACACAACACAGCACTCACAGAGCTCCAGCCCACGCCCCCAGTGCTGTGCCTGCAGCCCTGCCCCCTCAGCACCCCACCAGCCTGCCCTGCCAAGCTGTGTTTTGGAAAAGGACAGGATGYTGTTATGGCTCTCCGTAGGTCCCCATCTGAACAGGGACTGTTATGGCAAAAACGAGAGGAAAGGGCCACTGAACCACGTGGCAAGTTGCCAGGCTGTGCTGCAGCCTCCAGCGGTTCTGCTCAAAGAGATTTAAAGTCCAGCATAACCTTGATTTTTAATAGAGTCACATTTAATGAGCTTTAACGTCCACAGTAATAATTTYCTTATTACCTACGCAGGAATCGAAAATACGATCAGAAGAAATGTGCTGCACTCCAGTCCAACGAAGGGATTTAACAATGGCCAATGCATTATTATCAAAACCATCAACATCATTGTCCTTAATGCCTTTTTTTTTGGGTTGGTATAATTATAATTCTGTGAGCCATAAGCAAAGCTGTTGCATACCACATGAGCTCGCTGAACGCATCAAACCTGGCTGGCTGGAGGCCACTCAGAATCCCTCACCTTGCCAAGCAGCCAGCCAGGTTATGTGGCAAAACAGGACAATAAAATCTTACATTTACCTCTATCTGTCTAAAGGCAAAATGCAAACTTGCATATGACCTTTGTTGTCCTCCCAGCTTTTATCCACACCCTGCCTACTCTGTCCTTGCTCTCTCTCCATCCCATTCCACTCTGACACCAGGGGCCTCCCACCTCCAAAGCTCAGAGAGCTGGATTTGCCTCTTGCGTGTGTCACACAAAGGAGCTGGATAAACAGACAGATGGGGACTGCAGCTGACAGAAAGGGGTGCAAGAAAAAACTCCCAATTCTTGTTATTTTTGTACAGAAACAGCTTCACAAAACTCACAGAAAYCCTCTCAATTGTCATGCACAACAAACCTCCCTCCCTGGGGCAGCCAATTGGGCAGTGGCAAACAAAGCAGAGGGAGYTTCTGCCACAGGCTCCCCACTTCACACCTTGAAAATGCACTGAAGCAGAARGCATGTGGCAGCTGTTGCTGTGGGCAGAGCTAAGAAAACAGCAAAAGCTGGATCTTCCATGCCTCATCCAGRGGGAGACAGTGTGAGTTTCCTGGCCACACGAATCCCTGTTGCTGAGCCACTGCTGAGCAGCTGCTGCATCCACRCTGCAGATGCAGGATGGGGTCAGGGCAGAAATGGGTGCAGCTTGCACAGCACACTCGATCAGCTGTCCCCAAACTCACCAGGAGCTCTCCCTGCTCCAGCAAGGAGGCCAAATCTGGCAGTCACCTGGCTAATTTAAAGCCAGCTCAGAATAACCCAGTAACCTTGTGGTCAGCACTGTAACACCCTCAGCATCTCTTCACATCCCAACATTTGCTGTCCCCATGCTCTGACCATGCTGCTGAATGCTCCCACAGCACAAATGAGAGTTTAGGTGCATTTCTGGCAACGTGCCCTGTGCATGACAGTGATGCACACAAACACATGAAATACAAGAAAAAACGCCCAAGATCTTTCCACGTAATCTGGCTTCCTAAACCTCCATCCTTTCCTCAAAGAGAGTCATCCACAGGGCTGCTCCATCCTTCAACAGCTTTCCCCCATTTTGTTTACAAGAACCACTTCCAGATGCACTTATAAGCACTCTGAGAATCCAAAGGGCCCTCCTGTGACTTTCATAAATGACACTGAAGTACTTCCCACCCTTCTAAGTTCTGAACCTGATGCTCTCTTCCATCTGAGATGGTCACCAGAAGTCAGAATGATGCAGCTTGGGGCTGGGGTAAAAGGAAAAAAAAAAAAAGGCATCACATACATGAGGCTGGAAATACCCTGAAACCCAGCAAGCTGTTTGTTTTCCTSTTGGAATCAAAGGCAGAAGAGAAAACAGCTTCAAAAATGCATCCCTTCTGAGCTAGAGACAAACCTGGTCACATCCCAGCACAGAGGCACCTCCCCAACAGCTAAAAGCCTGGAAAGGCAGCAGAACAATAACTCTAACACATCACAGGAGGCACACGTGAGGAACACATTCCCCCAGAAGAGATGCTCTAATTAGTGCAGATGATAGCCCAGAGGTTCATYCATCAGTGACAGAGACACGGGCTGACCCCAGCTCTGCAGCCTCTGTGCCCTCCCTGGGCACTGTCAGCCCCCTGGTCCTGCAGCATCAGGGCACAAGGACAGRCAAGGGCACTGGGCAGCAGCATCCAGTGCCTGTTAAACCCCTAAAACCCAGTGCATTTCAAATCCAAACTGCAATGCAAGAGCCGTCCCCAAGAACTGCCCACTGGAAGCTCCCACAGACAATGGTCTTTTTAAATGTTTGCCAAATGTTTCATGCTCATGCATCTGTTAAAGCATCCACTAACAGGAGTGACACAACTGTCACTTACTTGTGACATGCAGTGAGCTCTTCACTTWATGAACCACCCCATCTGCACTCTTCACCATCACATTTTTGAGGCTGTAYAGAACCATAATCCCCTCTGAGATGCTGGAACAAACACATTCTCTGCAGTAACACAGTGCCAGTGTTTGAGCAATGGGAAAACACACAAGCTGCTTTCTGAGAATTTCAGTTTCATAACAGAGAAAGATGTTTTCTTCTGTGCATTTTCTTTCAATCAGGGCTCTGTCCTTTTGTGGGTCTGAAGTCTCCAGCACTTGTGACCTTTGGGGAAAGCTCTGCTCTCTCAGTCTCATCTGAGGGAGGTGCCTGACCTCCAGACTGACCATGTAGGTGCAGTTGGAACACACCAGGTTTGCTCCACACAGAGCTTCAGTTCTCTTTCACTTTTTTTTTCCTTCTCTAACAAATTGTTTTGAGGCTCTGAGAGAGCTACAGCAGTGACTTCTCCTGGGCTCTTCAGCATAACKTGATTCTGCCTGGTCCCTCACAGTGTTACAGATGATGGGTTAGGCTTTAKTGATATCCTTACCTTGATTTTCAGAGCCTGAGAGCATGGCTGGAGGTGCTGATTTTTGGGGTTACTGCACTAAAAAGYCTCTCTCAGGTATGTGAAAGGAAGACAGACTGTACTGGAGTGCCACAGCTTCTGTGGAACGTATTTAGCTCAGTGAAAGATGTACTCTGCTTTCATGGAGTATTGAATGTAGCTGTGATTAATGAGGCACACATACACTGATAAACAATATTAATTTGTTTTAAGCCAGGTCTGAAAAGATTCCAACCACTTGCTTCCCTGCAGCTATGAAAGTTATTTCCTGCTGTCTGTACTACCTCAARGGCTAAACCAGCCCTGAAAGGAAGGAAATATTTCCTTCCACTCTGTCAGCAGCACCAGCCTATGMAGGCTGCTGTGTTGGTGTTTCATTCATCACAAACAAATGATGGGAATTATTATTATTTAGCCTTGCCACCCACCCTCTACCACAGGATTGCCACCACACATTCACTCTCTCCTGCTTCAGCCCATCTTTTTTTTTTTCCATTTTCCACATCACCACCAAGCACACTGCCTGCCATGCCTCCATCTGCTCCTGCACTCAGCTCCTCTGGCAACACAGATGAATAAAAAATTCCCCAGGACCAGAAGGCAGCAGCCTACCTGCAACTTCTTGTGGGGACTGAAAAGCCCCAACTCCTTCCAGGTTCCCAGAGATGGAGCCTCCTCCTTGGAGCACCCTGACGAGCTCCCTCAGCCTGTCACACTCCTCCTGCAGCTGCTGCTGCTCCTCCTTGCGCTGCTGCTTGGCCAAGCTCATGGGGTTCATGCTGAAATGGAGCACTTTGGTTCTGCTGGGGTCGTAGTCACCCTGGGGGGGGAGGAAAACAAACCAAAACAAAAGCACATTGAGTAACTAATCCAACCTCCAAGTCCACCCAGCCTGTACCACTCAGTGAAATGGGAAAAAAAATGTTACAGCAGAAAATAAGGTGATATTTATGCAGTGAGGAGGTTTTATTCCAGCAGTTGAAGGCAGCCAAACCCAGTGTTGTTTCTCCTTGCTGCTCTATCTTTAAGAAAACAAGGCAAAAAAACAACCAAACAAAAAAATAACCAAACCAGAAAAATACCACAGAAACACCCCACTTAACAGAAGTTGTTCCCTGGCTGATACTTCCACAATCAAATTTAAGTCCAGAAATGAAGTTTTATAGCTGTATTTAAAATCTCTKGATAGCAGGGGATTATAATGAACACCCAAACACACCCTTAAACTACAGCAGGACACACAGTGCCAGCCTGATTTATTGCCCATATGAGCCAGCAACATCCATGGAATCCAAAGGTGGAGTCATTAGCAAGTTGTATCAGCTCATCCCAAGCAAGGGGACAGACATTCCATTCTTTTTTCTCAAAGGAAGAGTTGTATTTACAACAATTTAAACAGTCAGTCAAGCCCTAAGATGGCAAATTAATATTCTTYCAAAGCGAGAGGAAAACACTGATGTTTCATTTGTGATTTCAGAGAGACAATTTTCATATAAACTACAGGAAGCCTCAGAACCATAAATGCAGTAAAACATGTGCTAATGCTGGCTGCCACGGCACTCTGCCCAGCTGAAACCCTATAGCACTGCCTGCATAAAAAGCTATTTTATATGGTAATATTTTTTCCTTCAATTAAATCTCGGGACCTAAAGTGATTCTGTAAACATTAATTAACCCTCAAGAGCAGCATGAGGTAGGTATTATCCCAATTTGAACATTTCATTTCCATTAGAGACGTGATGGAACTTCATGTGGGGTTTTTTTTTCCATGCAAACCAGAACAGAGACTGAGTGACTTCATCCTGCATTGCTGGTCACAGACCCCAGAAGATCCCACTCCCAAAACCTTATTCACATACTGTGAAGCTCCTCATCATGCTGAAACTCACTGCCCCAGAGCCTGGCAACAGACACAAAWCACCATCRAAGATGGGTTTGACAAATTCAAGGRTAACRGCTCCTGCCAGGGCAGGACATGTGAGAATCTTCCAACATCTCTGGCTGCTGGAAGAGTGCTGGAAAAATCTGTGGGCTTTCACAAAATAGCAGCTCCAATCACTGTGGTCAAAGATGTTTTTCTGGGATTTTCTTCCCAGAGGGAAAAAAAAAAAAAAGAGGGGCTCATAACTGCTCTTAGAAACCAGTCTGGGCAGGAGAGAGTCACTCTTCCACAGTGTGGAAGGCACAAAGAAAGGAGATCACATGTGTGTGTCCCAGGCCAAGAGGGGATGGGAGGCAGTGAGACCTGAAGAACACAAGCAGCATCTTGGAGTTGTCAAACACAGGGAGCAGCAAGACAGCTGCAACACCAGCTCTTTGGTTATGTTTTCCCCAGCACACACTGGCATTTACAAACCTGCTTGTGCACTCAGCTCGTCACCTTCTCGTGCTATTTGCACTTCAGGACTCCTCCAGACAGGTCAGGGCACTCCTCACTCTCCTGTTTGTCTTTCAAGGGAAGGGATTCAGCTCCAAAGTTTGCAGTGGGGCTTGCTCTGGCTGGCAGGAGGATGCTCCAGTGCCAGCTGTGCATCCCAGYTCTCCTTGGGCAGCTGCTGGTGCTTGTGACCAGCTGGGAAGGGGCTCTGGCCCTGCCTCCCTTGCCAAGGACAGGCAGAGCTCACAGCTCCTCATCCTGGCCCCATTCCAGCCCCAGTGCAGGGATCACCTTTGCTGGGATCCCTGTGTGAGCAAAGCCTTGCACACCTGGAGACTGCTGCTACCTCCCTGCCAGGGCTGCTGTAACCCACACTGCACCCATCTGTTTATTCTGCTGGTTATTTACTCTTTTCCATCACCTACCTGGCCTTTCTAGAAAGCCCTGACATGGAGCTGCAGTGCTTTGGCTCTTACAGATCTTTCAGACCATTTACCCTCTCCATTCAAAACATGCCCCCCCTTGAAAAATCTTGCTCCAAAGCTCATCACCAGGGCTCAGCCTCATTTTCAGGGTTCACCAGCTCTTCTGAAGCTTCACTGAGACAAGAGAATCTCTCAAAAGCCCACAGTGTGACGAAGGCAGAATCCATCTCATTTAACATTTCTGGGAGATCACTGACATATTTGCTATGCTGCTCACATTTTTGGGCTAGGGGCAGAAGCTTTCTCTTTCTTCTGCACGGCACACATCAAACCAGTACATTTCTCCCTACAGCTAAAATATTAGTGCAGCTGGTTTATATTATAGCAATGCCTRAAAGAAACCAAGAGAGACAGGGATCCCAGCATGCCAGGTCCTGAACAAAACCCCACAGGAAACCACCAATTAAAGCCCAAAAAGCAAACAACAAAGCCTGAAGATGCAGGATGTGAGGGGAGTGTAGGTAAGGAAAGATGCAGCCTCTGGTCCCAGGTTGCTCAGCAGCGTGGCAGAAAAGAAAACACATTTCAGAGCTGCTCCTCCTCACCACCAGACCATGCTGCCACCTCACAGCTGTTTTTAAATCTCAGAGCATTATTTAATTCTCCAGGAAATTTAATGGCACTCTCTGGAATTTCAAATAAATGCAGAGGGCTTTCCATGGAAATGGTGGAGACCAGAGGCAGTGCCTGATGACAGGGATGGGTCTCATGTAGGTAATATAGAAAGTCAAAACAGTATCACAGCTTGGGACGTTTGGGGTGTTTTTCCCAAATTTCTGAAGGTTGGGGGAGACTTTGTGTTGTGAAAATGAGTGGTTTAGGGTTGGTTCTATGAAGACCCATGCCTGGAAACTGCTAAATATAAGAGACAGAAAAGCAGCCTTAAAATCTCACTAGTATTTGATAGACATGAAAAAATGCCTTCTTTGTCAGCCTACCCTAATGCTGGTAGGAAAACAGGGACTGAAGAAAGCAAACAGCATCCCCCTGGAATCCCTTCCGTTCTGGAAAATGCAAATTGGTGTTTTTCTCTGTCAACTGCACTTCCACCTACAATAAATTAGTCCTACTGATCATAATTTTGTCCTTTCAGTCGTGCAGCAGAAGCCTGGAGAGTTSTTTCAGGCACTGGGAGAGAAGACCTAAAACAGATTTGCCCATTTAGAAAATCATTTCTAATCTTGGGTGACTGAAGAGGAAAACCAAGCAGTGGCATTTGAAAGGCAGGCACAGAAGAGACAGCCACATTCCTTGAACAAACAGGAGCTGGGACTCCCCAAACAGCTGCCCAGGCACAGCTCCAGATGCTGCTGYTGTGCTGAACCAACACAGGCAAGGAGGTATTGCTTAGCAGAGTTAAAAAGCATCTTGTAACAAACAGTAATCTATCCCTGGTCTCTCCAAGAAGYGTGAAAATCGTGCTGCAGGTTTGGAAACTTGGCCTGAATGTGAGGTTTGACCAAATCCACTGAAGCTCATGGTGCTTTTATAAGGAAATATGGGACATTTGGGTGATGCAGTCGATGCCTGACCTACAGAGCTCTGCTGGAAAGCCATCCCACCCCTGGCTCAGYCAGCAGTAACTTGGCAGCTGGTTTTGCTCATCAGCACACCATGGCCAGTGTCTCAGAGAGCAAAGATAACTCATTACTGCCAGCTTCTCAGCAGCATCCCCTCTTTACCCCTGTTTTCCCCAACACCTTAAAAACCAGAAATTTTAGAGATTCTGAAGAGTAAATGACTTGGACTAGAGAGAACTGCTGGCGTTCATTGATTCTTCCTTTCAGGAATAACACTGAACAAGTCATTCAGATTTGTCAGAAAAATGTACACAGAGCTTCAATTTAGGAGGAAGCATAAGTACTTTGATTGATTGCAACCAAACCTGGTTTTTCACTTAAAAAAAGTGAATTACTCATTCCTGGAAAGCAATGTTAACTAGCCTGATTTGGTGTTTAAGGCAGCAAAACAATTCTTGTTTTGGTTCTCAGAAGGGCGCCGGACATTTCATAGAGATGATTTTTTGATTCCACCTGTTAATAACACTCCACAATTTGTGAAATAATGGTATTTTGAKGCATTATCCTCAGCCTTCCAGACATGTGCCCCAGGGTATCCACAAGGGAGACTCTTTGATGAACCACCCCATTGCTGCTGTCCCAGCTGTGGAGTCACTCACTCATGTGAGACCAACACTGCAAATGCCACACAAATATTGGCTCAATGCACTATGTTCCAAGCACACTCTGGCAGAACTATTTAGCAAGACTCTGGCTGTCAATAACTTTCTGACAAAAGACTAWGGAAAAAGAGAACTTGCAACAGGGCCAATTTGTCATCCAGAACCAAGGTACAAGCTCAAGTCAGATGCTGCTGCCTCCCCTCTCACTTCCATCTTCCAGCTTGAAGAAAAACCACCCCAGGGAGATAATTGTGCTGATGCTCTGTGTCATTTTTTAAAACTATATTATCGTCAAACAGTCAGCACGTTGGTCTATGTGTTGAAATTACAGCTCAAAAACTTCCTAAGTAATCTGCCCATTAGGGAAGAATCAGTCAAGTGCCAAAGAAATGAATGAAGACAGGACTGCTTTAATCTCTGAAAAACAGAAACTTTTCCTTTAGAAGAGGAGTTGTTTAGAAGAACAATGAAAGCTGCCAGTTGACAGCACCTTGAAAAGGGATGAACTTATTTTGGCATCTCTCCTCCTGCTTGTTTGAAAACTGCACAGTCCCAATTCAGCAATGTCTTTCTCCAGGAGCYATAAAAGCTTTTCTCTCTACTCCACTCACTTTCACAGACACACAGGTAAGAATAAAGTACTTAAAACCATGTGGACCACTTTACATTTGATGAAACATTCAGTGCTTAACAACTCCATTTAAGGTCYATTCATCTGCTGCAGGTATTTCTGATCAGAAGGTAGAGCTGGTAGCAAAGGGAACAGTCTCCATTGGTGTGAATACGCTTATCTAACATCACTAACGAAATTAAAGAAGTCCATACATCCCCAAAAAGGCARTGACTGTCAGGATACAATGTCAGCAGGCACTGTGAAGGATTTTCAGCTGACTTCACAACCTCCCAGGCTCCTTTTGTTTAATGCTTTGGCAAGCAGAACCATCAGAASCCATAGATGGGGGTGACACGCACTTCAGTACCTCATTTCTTTCACTCTTCGCATCCATCAGCCTTAAAAGACTSTGATTTCTGAGCAGCACAATAAATTCTGGTGGAGCATATGGACAGCTGAGCTTAATAGCTGCTGGCTGGCAATACAACAGCTTGTGCTTGGCCCTGCTGAGAAAAGGCTGGCGCTTGGAAGCTCTTCAAGGAAAGGACCATTTCCTCCTCACGCGACTCTCGTGCGCGGTGAGAGCCACCCAAACACTGCTGCCTCCTGAGCTAGGGAGTTTCTTCCCATGCTGACCTCTTGAGAGAGAAATCTCCAAGGTTTCTGGACTGGGATGTGTTGTTCAGTACTGGGGAACTTAAATAGAAATGATTTWAGGAGCTTAGTAGATTGTATCAGCTTTAAATGGGTCAGTAGTTACCTTGGAAGAGTAGTTGAAATAAAGACTGCATSTAGCTGTAGGAGACAGATGGGAAATTTTCTTATGTACAGATATAAAACATAAAGCATCAGTTGGGGGGGGATGGTGGAAGAGACGTGTTTGAAAAGCWTCCAACTGGCCAGGGAATGCTCTTGCTTCCATTTACTACCTCTTGTAGGCAAAAATGTAGCTTGAATTGTAAACACTAACACACAGCAGGAAATTGGGTACATGCAGGTCAATGTCCAAAACTGAACTTYKGAACTCCTGAGCAGAGGATGGTACTTCACTGCTGGCACAGCCTGGTGGTACACTCTGGTAAATCCTGGACTAAAACAAAGGTGGCACATCATGAATCCCCCAAAGATAGAACAAAATGTGACAAAATGTTACTCGAGTTTTCTGGCTGGTCTTCCACTGTGTCAGGCTCCAGCTACTGAATTCCTGTAAAACCCAGCTTTCTGATGCAAGAAGAGCTGACACTGCTTTTGCAGGTTTATTCTTTGGATTCAGTGACTCCTCCTGACCATGGATCCTTTACACACCTTTCCCAAGGCTTGGGGTTTCTGGAATGRTGTCTGGCTTCACTGCAAACACGTGGTATTTGTGGGTAAACACAGCCACACAGGCTTTGCACACAAAGCTAATGAATACCCCGCTGCTYCCACTGAGTTATGAAAGCAGACAAGTCACATACCATTAGAAGTTGTCTTTGAACATGTTTATCTTCAGCTTACAGTTAATGGCTCAGCATTTATGTCAAGAATTGTCTGCTGTTAGTCCTGCATCAATACCCATCGGAAATTTCACTCAAAGATGGAGAACAAAAAAAAACCAGCAGGAAGGCAAAATTGGAATTTATCACCTGAAAGGCACATGGAAGGCCCCTGACAACTACAGCTCTTGCTGCAGTGGCTTATTAACTAGAGTCTGCCTGGCTATTCAGGTGAGCAGCTTCTCCTGATCTACCTAAATTTTATTTTAACAGCTTAAAAAATTTTAAAAATTGGTTACTCAACTCTCTCATACAAAAGGCTATTGGAGGCATTTCTGTACCCAACACAAGGCAGCCTCAGAAAGCTTAATCCTACCTCAGGAAAAGTMATTTTAATGGAAATTCTGTTTCTTGGTTTTGTGCTTTGTTTYTTTGCTCGGGCTCGTTAAAGTGATTAGAGTAATACCCAAAGTCAGCTGCAYCCCAAAGAATTCCCTGTGTGCCCAGTGCACAAAGCACAGCACGCCCACCCGCCCCAGCTCCCTCTGCCACACGAGATAACCACACCAAGGCATCTTTCAAGCCTGGGCAACAGGAGCTGTATTAACACAAAATGGATTGCAAAGATGAGACAAAGCAAACTAACAAATAAGCAACAACCACCACCTGCTCCTTGTAGCTTTGCCAGTGTGTGCATGCTTGACATCAGAAACAGTCGGGGGGTGTGGGGGAYAGAAAGAAAAACAGAAGGTGCTGGATGTTGGCAAAAGGCTCATTTGTTCCCACCAGGTCTCATGCCACTTCCCTACCCTTTTTGTCCCTCCAACTTTTTTTCTGTGTGCATCTGCACACACRCACAGCACTGAAAGCTGGCAGCAGGAATTCACCTGGGCAACCTTTCCATCGTTATCTCAGCCAGCTCTYAGTACAACACCTGCTACTTCTTCCACAAAGCAGCAAGATCTTTCTCCTTGCCCTGGTGATGTGACCTCTTGGTCATACACCTTAATTCAGGCAACCTTTCCCCTCTGGCCTCCTGAACACCCATGTCAGTCATTTCCAGAACAGTGAAGACACTCTGTGTCAGCCTGAGTTTTGCCTCTTCATCCCCAGTCACTCCTCCATCAGCACCTCCACATCCTTGCTCTCAGGAGCAATGAGTAAATCCCACACCACCTATCCCACTCCATTAGCAATGCCACCTGCARCAGCTGCTCCTCCCACAGAGGCTTCTACAGGGGTTTTTCCTCTTCCTTCCTGAGCAGACCTTCCACACCATCCATACTCATTGATATTCCTCCCTTTTGCCTCTTTCACCACAGCACCTACAGCAAATTAGCAATGAGGCAGGGAGGTGSTTGGAGTTAGGCTGTATCACAGACAGAACCAGCTCTAATCACCCTAATCACACTGTTCTAACACCAGACAACATCTTTGGGTACAACATGTAACACAYATTGGACACTGCTGCAATGGGAGTAATAAAATAAAATGCCTTAGCAGTGGTGTGCAAGCCCTTCAGGTGCAGTTTTAAAAGGAGATCTGTTTTCTATATCTCTCTCAAACGTGTYGTTCCCTGGAGGATGCAGGAGTGTAATTTGCATTGAGTGAGGCATTCWGATGAGGTCTGGGATGCAAACAAACGTGACAAGAAGGTTAAGAGTCAGGACAGAGAATGGCATGGAGCTGGGATAATCTAAAAGAAAAAATGCATCCAAATGTTCGCTGTCCTTTTCAATTGCTGCTCGTCCTTTTATTGAAATGGAAGAAAATCATAGTCTGCTCCAGGATGGTTTGTTACCACCTAGAGACTTGAATTCCAGGGTTTCTACACTGGTTTTTTTCAAGTCAAGGATTCCTGTCTTTCCTGAGAACAAAGTCCATAAAAAGTTGCTATTATTTACAGTCTAGTAGCGTGCAGAGGAGGCCTGTGCTGGTTCAAAAACCTCTGATAAAGACACYGAAAATAAAAAGCACAAAGGTTCTGAAAACAGCCCCAAAGAGCTTATAGTGCGAGTTTTAAAAATTCTTTTTCAGAGATAAGTCTAAASTTTATATTGTGAGAAATGCTGGCTCTCACAGATCTGAATTTCAAAAAAACATCCTATCAACTTTCCCATACAAATGAAGTAACTTTGGTTGAGAACATTGTTGAGAGGTGTCAGACCAAATCTAGGTTTTCAAGAGAAGTACACACAGTTTACCAAAAAGTTTAACTATTTCTTTGCTGCTCTCTTTTTTCATTTTGCAACATGCACATGCAGCCACTGTGCAGTGGCAGAAAGACAGGAGACACCTGAAGTGAGGTTTCTTTGTAGTACTCACTCCAATCCAGATATTCAGCCACTCAAAGCTTTCCTTCCTCACAATGCTCTCTAAATCTTGCTTTAATGCCTCCATTATTCTGTGTTTCTGGGTAAAGCTCTGCTTTGGAATGAATTCAGATGGGACTTCAAGAGGAGAGATCCCAGAGGAGAGAAGCAGCACAAACTGGCTGTGCTAGACCAGGACCCTCAGTATCCAGACAGGAAGAGTCAGAATGAAGTTATGGCAGCAGTGGTCCCACTTTCAAGACTTTATAAAGCCAAGTGAAACTGCAATGTAATAGGATTTTCCAGTTAATGGATCTCATTAGSAAAAAAGCAAAACCTCTACGGGTATTTTTTTTAGATGCTATCTGGTATAAAAAGAAAGATGCATAATTTAAAATTATGTAAAAGCCTCCATGGAAGCATCAAAGTTCATCTGAGCATATAAAAGCCTGAAAAACAAGTGACAAGCAGTGCTGTCAATCACATTGTGTRTTTGTACAGCAAACACATGGCACGGGCTGGATGCTGAGGTCAACCACAACAGCAGTGCTGRATCTCCAAAAGGCTTTAAGTGCACCAGGACATTTTGATCTTGTAGTTTAATGCATATAAAAGTACTATTGTATGCTCTTGCACATCTAATTCCAACCTGGCAGGGCAACAAAGCAATCTGAGTGAATGAATGAGCACCCTCAGCCTTGGCTGCCCCCCTGAGCTAAACCACCACCATGACCAGATTCCTGCCTCAAGCTGGAAGCATTTCCACTCAAAGAGCAAGTCACACCACACAGAAACCGTGACAGACACAAGTGGTTTGGAGGGCTCCTTCCTGACAGTCTCCTGGAGCAGCTGGGCAGTGCCTGAGCGGGATTTACAGCAAATGTGCAGCAGGTTAAACAAGCTCCAGTGCAGCCTCTCCCTGCCAGGGGTTATCACCTCCCACACACCTTCTGCTGTGGCCAAGCCAGCGAGGGAAAGGAGGAAAATAAAACTTATCCCTGCAACACACAGAGGGGAAGAGCAGCTACAGCACAACTGACAAGTTTTATTCATTTATGTCACAGTCACTTCACAGGGATGTGGTGGCTGTCCTGCCCCTGGGGAGAGCTCATCCTCACCAGTATCCAACCAGGTACAGGGGGAAATTCCTCCAGTAATGGATAACTGGGTACAGGGAGAAGTGAGAAAGCTTCCAGCATCTCAGAAAAAACATTTCTCCTGTACACACCCTCCTTTTATCCATGCAGTCACCTRCATCATTCACCATGAGGAGTCACTGCAGGTTCCCTTCTGTTTGCTCTGCTCTTTCTCAAGTAAGAGACCTGAGTGTCTATAACATCCAAATATCAATTCACATAGTACATTCTCTTCTATCTCCTCAGGGCAAAGAGACAAATGTTTGGTTTTCCCTCCCTTTTCACCATTTGATCAGCTTAATTCTTTTTTTTTTAATTTTAGCAAGTTGTAGGATCCCTGATGAAAAGAGCTCTTTTCCCCTTCTGTAGGAGCATGAAAAATGTCTCCTCCATCTCCTTCCTTCTCCCCTCCTTGTGATGATTACCTTTTTACCTCAGGTTTCCTCACCCAACTCCTTGGAGAGCTGGACTCTGCTGTCCAGGTCCCCATGCAAAAGGGCATCACTTCATCTCCTTTTATTCCTTGAATATTARAAGTTTCTACAGACTTGGGATTAACAAACATCAGAGATGTCCCAGGCAGTGAGAACAGGGCTGTCATGGAAGAGGGTGCTGTGCATACAAAGAAACCCCCAACCAGAAGAGTCAGCAATGCAAGGAGAATTAAAAACCACAGTTAAATAACCCTAAATCCTCATGCATATTTATAAACTCCATCACATCAGAACTAAATCAATACCCTCACTAGTTACATAGGGCTGAGAAATCAAGAGCTGGTAACTTGGTATTGCTTTACCCATCATACTGGTGAGACCCAGAAAGTCTCCACACTGGTGAGACCCAGAAAGTCTCCACACTGGTGAGACACAGAAAATCTCCACACAAGAGTAAACTCCTGGGCTGGGAAGGGGGAATTTCAAGCTGTAACATCACAGGGCAAGATTTGAAGCAGAGGGGAGAGAAGGAGCAGCCACCCACAGATGGCACAAGGAATTCACCTGAGCCCTGGCAATGGAGCAGAATTTCAGTTTAAACCCTTCTGTTCCTATSACAAAAACACCTCTGGCAAGAGAACAGGTTCCACAATTTCAGCTGCAACTCTGGAGGTGACACAAACTACATCCCCCAACATTTCATCCCCYGTGTGCTGGGTCAGCCTGTTCACATGGGGACTTCCATCAGCACAACCATCTGCTTAAACATCCCTTCCTGGCTTTCCCTGAGGGAAATACTTCCTGGTTGCCTGCAAAGCTTCAATTACTGCTCATGTCTTCTCAAGTAAATGCAGTTTGARCCAAATATGGGAAAATGCTTTAAAAAGTCACACTGGGATCACCAACCCATTAGCAAAATGTCTCTGCCAAACAAGCCAAACCTGACTTACATCACTTCATCCCCAACCACACATTTTCCTCATGCAGGCTTAGACTGCTGTGCAGTTGAGCCAAACCCAAATTGAATCTACCTTGAAATATATTTGGTAGACACAAAACTGTCTGAACAACAGAGCACAGCTTAATGGTCTGACATACAACTGGTCCAGCCTCCAAGTTGGATTTTATTCCACCAGTTTTACGTCACTGTGCTGATGGACTGGAGAGCAACCAGCACATTCTGCACAGAGATGCAAAGGGGCAATGATTTTAAATTTTACTGCCATGCTTATGCAGAACTATGACTGCCAGGTCAATCTCTAAACTGTTAAGACCCTACAAAACCTCCTTCAAAACACAGCACTTCCTGCTGTACAAAACTCAGGCTTTGATTTTTATCATCACTTTCCTCATTGCCAGCTTACATCACAGCATTTTCACGGAAGAAAATGGTGGATGAGAGGAAATTCTACTTTTCTCAGTGAGAACCCAGTTCTCCAGCCTTTGTTAAGTTCTCCAGGGAGGAGAGGACAGCTCAGCCTTACACTACAGCTACCACAACATGCTCCTGCACTGTGGTAGTTACTTCTTTCCCATTAAGTTTTAATTAGACAACACATGGATAACTTGCAAACACAGCCTGGCTGCAGTTGAGAAGGCATCTTTTCAACTTCATTTGAGCCAACCTGAAAAGGAGCCTTCCTGTACTTCTCTGACCACASATTTTCAGATGGCATCTTTGAGCATTTCAGGGGTCAGAGCACATTTGCTAGGGAGGATGCAATTTTCCTTCCTTGTWGGAACTACCTGGTCCTTTTCCATATTTCACTGTTTTGTTTTTRATGCAGTTTTAATACCATAAAATTACTGCTACTTCAGCTGCACTCTTTGGTAGTGTCTCCAGGGGAGCTAAAGGTATTTATTCAGTTATTTTCATGAGCAGATCCCCAAAATTGTCTTTGGTATGGAATACATTGATAGAAACCAGGGATTTTCTGCCTGAAACTGAGTAGCAGACAAGCACCTTGGAATTCACCTGACTGAACAAGCAAAAAGAGGCCTCAAGAACAATGATAAACATCTCCATTGCATAAATTTAGACATTTTTATCCTCCAGCAGGTCAACAGCAGAGGAAAAAAAAAGATCAAGAGGGGTGATAAGGGAAAAGCCCATTTGATGTCAGCGATTTCAGAAAAAAAAATATTATTTTCTGTAATCACTGTGAAAGGAGTACAAATCTCTGCCATCATCTTGCTTAACAGAGCTCAACAATGCTTACATTTGACTTGAGAGGAAATATCAGTTTTCATTATTTCAGCCCACTCCATCACTCCCCCCTCCACTTTCTTCCCCCAGCTTCAAGCCCTGCCTCGGATGCATTCACTTACTGGAGTTTGCAAAATTGCTAATCACCCATTGGCAGCATTGATCTGCACGTCCTGCTGCAGTGGGAATGAGACAGCACTGCCTGGTGAATAGACTGTGGAGGCTGAGGAATGAGATTAACCAGCTCCCTTCATCCAGATCGAGTTATCTGCTGCCTCGTTCGCTTTTGGTGAAGCTTCCAGAACGCAGCAAACTGAATCTCCTTCACTCCCAGCACAGGGCTGATACATAACTCCATTAGAAGGGAAGATCAGGAAAAGCAAGTAACACAATTTCATGGAAAACAGGTCTTGTCAAACAGACTTGAAGAGATTTCAAGTCTAGTTAACTAAGATAACTCTGTTGACATAACAGAATGGGAATTCTGTAATGTATTTGCCTCGGTATCAAAATCGCGTTTTCTTTTAAAAAGCAGAATGATGCAAAATCAGACTTTGGCAGTTTTTTAAATGGCCCAAAAGCTGATGAACTAACAGTGACATTTCCCTGTTACTTTCCCAACAAGAATCGCTTCTTTGGCCAATTGTATGCAGCACACATCCTCTAAGATACATAAGAAAATAATAAAACCTTACTAAAATATGCAGATAACACAAAGGCAGAATTGTAGCAAACAATAAAAGCCCACAAAGATAGCTTAGAAATCTGATTGTGCCAGGCAGCCTCATTCCCTGTGAATTCAAATGCTCTGTGAGAGATCCCAGAGAGCAGAACAGTCTCAGGTACACRACACAGCAGGTGCTTTCTGCAAGATGTCTGTGAGGAGGCCACAATTAATAACTGAGGGTTACCTCTAATTTAATGCTGTAGGGAGGAAAAAAAACAAGGAACAGCCAGGATCTTTATGTATCATTGAGTAGGAAGGACTGAAGAAACAATGCTGTCCCTGGAGACAGCACTGATGAGACCCCACACACCCAGGTGAGGTGGGCAGGGGTGAGGGTGGTGTTGAACACTGAGGAAAGTGGTGAGAAGATTTCCATGAATGATTCCTGGTCTGAGATAAACACATCTTCCACTGAGAAATTAATGGAAATCAAACTGTTTCATTKGCTGTGGAGAAGGCAGAAGCAATTTGATCTGGGTCTTCGGTGGAAATCTGACACTAAATGGTTCTTTAATAGCAAACAAAAGCATRGAGAGAACCTGATAGCTGCACTTCATGGTGAAGCCAATGAAATGGAAATAATATATATTTTTAATAGGGATGGCTAACCAGGGAAACCAATACATTGTCTGTTACTTAGTGTCTTTAAATCAATATTTGATATCTTATTAAAAAGAGTCTATGGAGCAACCACAAGCCAGAAAGGCAGATTTCTCTTAAAACTACTTTTTTGTGTTATATCAGACTAATGGGTATTCTTTTTGGCCCTAAACCTCTTAATTCAGCTCATTCCACTTCCTGCAATTCAAAAAAAAAAGTGTTATCCAATACTTTTATCCACTCTCTCTCATATCATTAATTCCCCCTCTTACTTCATAAGCCTCCAGACAATTCTGTAACTTCAGCATTTATTCCTCTTAGACATAACAAGAACTCAGATGTTATCACTGACAGTTTAATCTTTTTCAAGGAGAGTTTTAATTTGTAGAGAAATTATATTAGAATCAATGCCTCTAAATATAAAAACACTTTCAAATCTATGTTCATTTTCAATATTCCAGAGTGGCAGGGCTGCTCAAATCCTCAGGTGATGGAAAATCAGAATCACACTTAAGACCCAGCCACTGAAATTGTGCCTTTTTCTTTTTTTTTCCCTAAAGGAAATGCCTTTCTCACAGTCATAATGACAATTTGAACATGGGGATGCTGATCCATACAGATGTAATCCAGCTCATTGGAAAATTACAAGGCTTATTTGGTGATTAAGAATGGAGAAAAGATCAGAGAATGAAAACAGATTTGTCACCTGCCATCTTTTCTTTGTCCCCAGGCTTTACATTAGGGAGTCTGCATCCTGATTTAAAGAGAGTAAAGTCAATTTAAGAATTGATGAAGAGAGAAACAAAGATGGACTGAGATGTGAAAGCTCTGCAAGTCACAAAACACAAACACACCTCTATCCACAGCACCCCTAGCCATGTGTACACATTCTCTGTAAAATAACCATTCTGCACACGTGTTCACCTCCATTAAAGCCAAAGCTTTCACAATGTGTTTCTCACATTTCCATCCTGCTGCCAGCCTCCCACCCATCTCCCACAGCTGCCCTCTAAAGGCAGCACCTGGCACCGAGTCCTGAGCACTTCTGGGGAGGCACCTGAAGGATTGCAGAGTGGAAGGGGAGCAGAAAAGCCAACACCTGTAAAAAGCACAATTTCCCCCTGTAATCCCATAGAACTTCTGCTCCAGCATGCATGAGTCACAGTAACAACAGAATAACTGTTGTACTTCATGTGCCTCAAGCAGAGTTGCAGACAGATAAAAATTCATGGCTCTGCCCTCAGGAAAGATCTGGAATATCATGAGCTGCCACACTGGGAAAGCCAGCTTCAACAGCCAGCTGCACACTGGTCTTSTGCAACAGATAAAACCCAGCCCACCACTCTCAGGCTTTGTTCCCCCCAGTCACCTCCTTGCCACTGCCAGTAATTCCAACCCACATTACAAATGCCCTACAGGAGACCACAACATGGTTGCCTCTCTATACTAACAAAAAAAAAAAAATCACAAATATCTCTAGTTCCTCAATAAATGCCTGGTTTCTCTGGATCCATAATAAGCTTGTCCACATTCAGCTTGAAAATACTATTCAGTTTTATGAATTCTGCCTGGATCCGTACCAACCGCAAACTCTAATTTGTTTTCTGAATGTTATCTCAACTGTAAGAACTGATCAGTGCCTTCACTYCAGCTCTGCAGCCTGTATATTAAGTTAAACCACACACAAATGTGTTTGCCTCTCTCAAAAGCTGTTAAATTAGATAGTCTCCTATGGAAAAAAAAATAAATAAATGGAATACTGCCAGGCAAAGAACGAGGAGTGCTGCTGTGCCAGGTAAGATGGTCAGCAGATTTTGGGTTGCCAGGCTGGGCAGTCCATGTAAACCTCTGTGAAGATCAGCCAGCTGTGCCCAAAGATGTCCTGAGCTGCTCCAGGCAAACTGAACTGTGCCAGAATCTGACAATGGACTGAATCTGGACAGGTGAAATAGATGCTCAAAGGAAATGTGTTACTGCAACAACCTTTCTCTCTCTGAATTGTTTCCCTCCCTCTGTGATCTCCAAACCACACAGTGCCAACAGGGACTTGCTGYAGCCAAGGGCCTGAGCATCTCCTGCACAGCACAAGCAAACCCATTTCAGGGATGTTACCTACAGATTCTACAAAAGCCACTCRCACTCAGTCACACCCACAGCAGAGCTGGAAGTGGCATCACCTCCTGCCTGCCAGAGCTGGGCACTGTCCATGACCCAGCCACACCCCCAGCTCTGCTTTGGCACCATCTTCCTCTTGCTGCTGCTGAGCTTTCTCTCCTGCCTCTCCCCTTCATGGCCATTTACATGGAGGTTTTACTTTTCCAGACATGAGCTTAACTGACMATTTATAAATAACTGAAGAAGAAGAGAGCCTGAATCCTGAGTTTTTTGCTTACAACAACCTTATTGCCAATTTGGGCTTCTGTCAGGGATGGGTTTTGTGCTACCACAGAGACCAGACAACCTTTGCATTCAAGAGAATAAAAACTTGTTCCAGTGTTCCTGACACATGGTTGGGTGTGGAGAACTACTCTGGTTGTCTACACTGTGCTGCACTGCCAGTTCTCATCTGGGCAGTGCTGCAAGTCCAAAGCATTATCACCATTGAAATAGTCATGTGCAAATAGAGGGCAACAGGCACCCTCCAAGAACAAGGTACTTGAAGGCAGAAGATTAATTAAAACCCAGATTTTTGTACATTACTTTCTACAAGTGAACTCTCAAGTGCTCAGTCTCTAAGCTCTTGAGAAAGAACAGGAGCTGAAAAAACACAGGGGAGCAACAGGGGAGCGTGGAGTAATGAAAGATTTGTCTGCTAGTGCCAGCATTTCCAAAGACAAATTTTTACTTCTTTTCAAACCAGACAAATATTTTTCRGTTCTCCTTCAGGAAATGGGAACATGCAGATTGACAGAGGACCCAAGGTTGCTCAGACCCTGATCTATAACCTGGCTGCCAGGGGATGCTGCAAGGGATTTGTAACCTTCAGCCTTGGCTGGTGTCTCAGACATGCAGCAGCCTCTGAGCAGCTGTGACAGGCATCCCAAACAGAGGCAGTGGGGTGGGGGAGAGGAGCTGCAGGAAGAGGATGCAGGTGGTTCCTGTTCAAAGCACAAGCAGAGAGAGCTGAGAAAGCCCCTCCATGGGACCACACTGTTCCTCTTAGCCATAAGCACATCCCTCCTGACAAAACCAGCGTGAGGTAAGGTAAGATATTCCAGACTCGATTTAAATGGCTCCATCCCTTGCAGTCACATTGACCAGAACCACCTGAAATCTCCATTTATCACCTCCCTGTTTTAAAACTAATCGATASCACTGCAGGACAGCAACTTTCTGTATAAGCAGAAAACAAGATGGCCTGGAGCCCTGGGAAATTCTCCCTGCTCCCCAGCAGCTCTGATCCCGTGGCTGCATCACACACAAGCCAGGGCTTAAACATGGCCTTAAACAATGCAGCAGCAGCAACTACTTTGCTTCCAGCAGCTCAACAAGCCTGGAGCTGTGAGTAGAGAAAGAGCCCCCTCTGCTTGCTTCTCCACAGCAGTGTGTGCAGGGGACCAAGGGTTTAATCAAAGGAGGAGGTGGGATGTAGGAGCTGTCAGCGCTGTTATAAACCTGTGTGTGTGTTGGGAGGGTTTTGGAGGGGAGAGTGAATACCTGAGAAATAGAAAAAGGTGCAGCCCACAGCACTCCAGCTGTAATTCGTGGTGTCCAGGAGGCTAAAAGCTTGTAAAAATGAGGGACTGAGCTGAGCTGCACTCTGTGGGCACAGGCAGCAAAATGCCACCAGCTGTCCCATGGGAGTTTTTAAGTGATAGCCAAGAAAAGCTGGGAAGGAAGTTAATTAACCAAGGAGGGTCCCCCAAAAGAGAGACAGAGGGTGGCAAAAGTGCAACAGTAGAAGGAAAAGGTGGGAAATAATTTGTGTGCCCCCTTGACCCTCCTGGGTTTTTTCAGATGCATAATTCCTGTGGTTGATGACCTGGTGGTTTGAGTGTCAGAGCCCATCTGAATCTTGTCACCACAACAGCCTGTACTGATGTTACCTCCAGAGGAGATACACCCACTGGGAATTAAGTATCCTGGCACAGAAAGGTTTTTAAATAACTCTGCTCTTTCCTTCACTCTGCACTCTTTCTAGTAGCACTCACATTAAAAATAGCTGAGGAACCACGCACACTAATAACACAAACCACAAGTGTTTGCATTAAGTTTTACAGACCTCATATGTAAATCAGCCTGTAAAGCCTGGTAGCCCGTTATATACTATTCAATTACTACAGCAAGCATCCATCCTGTGCCTTTCACAGTGATCTGYAGCCTGGAACAGGTTCATAAACAGCTCAGAAAGGCAGCTGCTGTAGATTTCACTTAACTCCTTATCTATCTGCTTTAAACGGATTAAATGACTATGCCATTAAAATGCTTGAAGTAAGCCTTTGATCATAAACTTCTCATCATTTTACAGTTATTGAATCTGATCCCTAATGAATCTTATTCTGCCATATTTCTGTCTCTGCTGCCAGCCTTGCTCCCCATTAGTGCTGGCTGCTCAGCCCTAAGGTGGCTGCTTTGTATGCCCARGCACTGCCTCCTTCCAGCCCTCACTGCAGCTGCTGATTGCCCAGCCCAGAGGAAGGATGAAGTGCAGGAATCTCATTTGAGGTAGGGTCAGAAGGAGAGAGAGAAAATATTCCACAAAATACAAACCACAGCAAACACCCTCTCCATATTGACTGCACGTGACTGCAATTCCCTTCCGAGGGCCCCGAGCAGAGAGGGGGGCTTGGGCACTCTGCTCTCCAACATCTTACAGAAAAAAAGATGCTCTGTTTACATAGTAAAGGGGGGCAAGGAAAAAAGAAAAGCACTACTGAGATCAAGGGATTTTCTGCCACAGCACACCAGCAGGTTTTATCAGCTGCAGTGAAGGATGTGCCTGATCTCAGGGATGTGCAGAGGTGAGGGAAAGCTTGTGGGGTCCTCAGCAAAAACACCAGCAAGAAGAAACCCACTGCAGATCCTGGGAAAATGGAGGGAGACAAAACATCCAATGCCCTGGGGTCCACACCTGAGCCAGAAGGGTTGGTGGTAATCAAAGGAGAACAAATGTTCATTGGTCTCCAATAGAGACGGGGAGCACTCAGGTCATTCTGCAGTCCAAGCTTTGCTCCAAACTCAATCAGGCTACAAAACCAGCTATTAAATGTGGTTTAACAATCACATGTGGTTTAATAAGCAAATGTGGTTTAATGAAATCTCGTTTCTTGAACCAGTTTAGTTTTGGCAAATCCAAGGGCCCACACACAAGGKGTGGCAGGAGGAATCTGCAAACATTAAAGGTGATAAACAGAGAGGGTCTTCTGACCCTACTGTAAAGTAGATTTTATACAAGTATTTGTTTTTAATGTCAGTATCTGATATCCTGAGTCCCTGTATTTTCTCCYTGAGAAGAAGACAATCATGTTCTGAAATTCAGAGACTTTTTTTTCTAGGGAAGTTCATTTCCATCAAGCACAACAGGAAGAAAATGCCCAGGAATTCATGTCTAGCTATCATTCAAAACAATGTAGGAGAATTCCATGGTGAGAGTGGCTTTAATTCTTCAGCATCAGTAGGCACAAAAGGGGAARAAAGTAGGTCCTTCTAGTAGCCACAGGAGAGGAAAGGTGCTCTGCAGTGTTACATGAGCASCAAATGCTTGTTTCAGCTGTGAACTCTATTAAAGCCACATGAAAGTGTTAAACTGAATGCTGAAAAACTGCATGTTTGATATGGAAGAGGCCCATTATGTCAACTTGCACAGTCCTTGCCAATGCAGCACACTGACTAATGKTAATCATTCCAAATTCTAATTATCTTACCATTATAGCAATTTCCCTGATGATCATCCTTTTTCCTTCTTTTTTTTCCCCATTTTGCTGTTGTTCAGTGGTTTTCAATGATGCAGGCTGCAAGGCTTGGACCACCTCTTGGCCATTTGAGTGTTTCCAAAGAGCACACCAAAGGGTGTGTTATTATCTCCCTCCATCACTCCCTTTTCCAGGACATACTTCGTACTTTTAAACAAAAGGACGGGAAAGAGGCAGACAATGCTCTGCTTCTGTCCCCTCACAGGCTGTGCACTGAAACAGATTGGCTGTGGAAGCCTCCCAGTTGCCCCAGTGCTGACCTCTGCTAGCACTGGTGCTCTGGCAGAGCGTGCCAGTGTTGGCTACAGTGGGAGAGAAGGAACCAGCATCTTTGCTATCACCCAGCTGGAGTGAGACTGCCTCAGTGATTGCAGCAGAGCAAGAATGGATTCATTTTACTTTCTGCTTTACTCCAGTGAGAGAGAAAGAGAGAGAGAGAGAGGCCAGATTTACCCAGTGGCCTCATTCCTACCCCCAGAGCATGAATTACTTGCAGATCTCACYGTGAGGAGATAGAAGCAGGGACACAGACAAATTCCTAGAGCCAAGGAAGTGATGGGTCTTTTCTGCCCCATCACCCTCATGTACATATTGTGACATTTTAATTAGCTTCCCCATGCCTGACAGACATCCTGTGTTATGCAGAGAAATCACTGTTTACATCCTATCTTCACAAAATCTGGGAGCTTTAAAAAAACCCACCAAGCACCAAAAACCCCCAACCCAATCCCTTCTCCCTTCATACCCAAGTAATTCAATTACTTGCCAGACAGCACTAAGAATCCATTAGAGAAGAATATATTCTGCATTTGCTGTGGAAATCTCCTGGTGATCTTATCTGTCTCTCAGCTGAAGCTCAAAGCTCAATTGTTTTTTCTGCCAGTGCAAGGAGACTTCAAGCAGCATTGAAATCTTTTCAGATGGGACAGTCATCTCATCTTCATTTCAATTTTACAGGAGTAAGAGAGATTTGTGGATAAACYGAAACAGTAAGAGGAATGGCTGTGGGGCAATCTATTGGATTCTGAACAGCTCTGAGTTAACTGCTCCAACCAGCAAATTCAACACTATCCTGAGCTGCCTGCCTGAAGAAATAAATGCTTSAGAAGCAGCCTTGCCCAGACACAAGTTTCCAAGTTATCACTGAGTAAATCAGCAGAAGGGCATCATCTCTAACTTTCACACATATCTAAAGGACTCAGACTATCTTTCTGATCCCCTGGAAGCAGGA
Source organism: Alauda arvensis (assembly GCA_902810485.1). NCBI lineage: Eukaryota > Metazoa > Chordata > Aves > Passeriformes > Alaudidae > Alauda > Alauda arvensis. The sequence continues at coordinate 1,932,099 of CADDXX010000075.1, read as the reverse complement.
AACACCAGTAAAGAGCATTAAGTTGAACGAAATAGCCAAGGAACTAAAATAGGAAGGATGAAAGGGGAGGCTTAGGAGGAACACACTCGGTGAATTGACCGACAGGGCTGCCCTGCAGCATGTCCAGTGGGTTCTTCTTCTCTGGGATGCTTGAGAGAATGGACCACACAAAAATCTCCAGATACAGACACAGATCTGTCTTCTAAGCAGTGTCAACAGAAGCATCACACTCAGAAGATGTCAGAGACCTTGAGAAAGCAGGAAAGTCAAAAGACACTGACATTCACTCCTCAAGCTGCTGGGCTGTAGAAGTCACAGCCTGGGTGCCACCACAGCACAGCCACTTGGCAGCACTGGGGAAACCATTTCATGTCACACAATCACTGCTCCTTCCCCCCCTCCATCACCTGAAGAGGATCCTAAGGAATGTCTCCAATACTGCCCCCTCCTTCATTTCAGCTGCTGTGAGCATGAAGGGCACGCTCTGATTGTGCTGGTTGTAGCACATGCAAGGAAGAAGCCCCAGCCCACACCCACTGTCTGCTCTCCCTCCTGAGCTGGCATTTCCCTCCCTGTCTGGCCACCTTTGCCATCCCTCTGGCCACACTCCAGATGGAYTCTGTTAAGCCAATGTAGGTGATATTCCTATTTTACACCATCTATATCAAGTCATGTCTACATTTAAATATATTGACGTGCATTCTAATAATCATCTGCAAACATCTATATATTTATAAAATTCCCCAGTGTTGTATTTAAATGTTCAGGCAGCTCCACCCTGTTAATATTAATCATAACAGCTCGCACATATCTAATCACACTTTTCCTTGCACACTGAACAGAGTGACCTCTGAGAAAGCCCTGACTCCCTGGGAAATAACCTTAAGGTCAGCAGCTCTGGCTGTGATGGATCYAGAGGGAGAGCAGCTCCACAGCTGAGCTCCCCTGCAGACTGYTGTCAACAGCTTTTCACATCCCTCCACTCATAAAAATGAGAACATTTCTGTAATTACTACTGATTGGAGCTGTGGTAGCACTGCACAGAGGGAAAGAATGTATCCACTGGAAGACAACCAAAAATACACAAGAGGACCTCTGGAGAACTCATCCTCGCTGCACAGCCTTCATGTTACTGGKTTTTCAAGTTTTTCATCTTACTAGAGCCAGGAGCACAATGAACCCCCTCTTTCAAAAGCAGTGCCTTTGTTCTGAAAGGTCACAATCTCAGCTGAACATCTTCTGTCATGTCCAACATGCACAACAGCTTCCAGGGAGTTTTTATTTCGTTTTAAATGTCCTGCCAAAAACGCAAAGAACAGGCACAGAGCTGCTGCATCATTTAGGAAACAGGGGGTTTAAATGCCCATCAGAGGAAGCAGCAGAGCTCCTGATGGAGCTGAGCCCCATGCTCAGGTGAGCATGGCTGTGATGGATCACCTGGGATCTGCRTGGAGCACAGCTGGGATTTCCAGACACCTCCCCCTCCTGAACACACTGAACCCCCTCATGGGACACTGCTCATTTTTTTTAAAAAAGATACAAAGGGGATGCTCTTCCCTCAGCACTTCACTTACTCTGCCACTCCAACTGTCCATCCTCATTTAAACAGAACAGCCTTTCTCCCCTAAATTAGGCATCATCTTCCACTATTACCTGTCTTTCAAATCTAGCCAGGATACCTGTCAAAAACAATTACTTATTTCTGGCYTGTCTGGATCCATGCCTCTTTAAAGTCTTATCAAACAGCAGCAAATGGAAATTGAGCCGAGTTTGGGCTAGGAAGGGTCTGTATCATGATGTGTGTTCAGGGTGTGCTGTCAGAAATGCTCTGTTATTGGGGTGYCACTTCTCCCCCAGTGCCAGATGAATGCTCAGTGCCACACATCCCAGTGACAGAGGCACACTGAGTTTCCTTCCTACCGTTAGAAGAAATTCTTCAGAGAAAACCCATTTTTTAAATGTAAATCTCTGCCTGCAAGTGTCACACAGGTGGTAGGTCAGTCTGATCAAAGGGAAGAGTTCTGGGATAGTTAAGATAACGCAGCAACATCTCACATGCTTGAATCCCCCTGGCAGAGGTCACACAAAAATGTCTTTCTCTGATGCCACCCCCACCAGTGCCTCAGCTCAGAGCATCTCCCCATTTCCTCATGTGTATTTTAACATCATTACAAACACTGCCCCACTCCTGACTGTGRCATCAAACAGGCAGATTTTTCCTCTTCCCCTCATCACACACTTAGAGAAAACATTACTAAATCCTGACTTATTTCTTTTCCATAATCTGGGTGACACATCCTGGCCTTTTGTCTCCTAGAGATGGTGTCAAGTTTTACATACACCAAGCAGTAAAGGAAGAATACAGCACCATAACCAGAGTGCCTTTATCAAAAGAATGAAACTGCTGAAGAACATCACTGAAAACTTGGACTTTACAAAGCCAGACCACAACAGGAATGGCAAAGACAAGTGCAGCAGCATGAAACTGTGACCTATTACTTTGTTTTAATCAAAAGCTCAGAAATAATTGGGTCATCAACCAAAGGTTGGAATGGTAATGAGTAAAAGCTAAAAGCCTACGGTGGAGAGAGCTGCAACTCATGGACATGGTACTCATAAAAGTCTGAGAGGAAGCAAAAGCCTCAGTAAACAAACCTTGTGAGGCGTTATTTGCGTTATAAAGGTCTAAATGACATTTTTGTTTTGTTCCTGTGACATGGRAGCAGAATTCAAAGCAGCAGAAAAATAATAGAAAATGAAGAAAGAACAATTGAAAACTAATTTGTGCCACTGAATGGCTACAGAGAAAAACAAGAAAACTAAAAAGGGACAGTCACTCTTATCACTTCCTGGAACTTTGCTTTTTCTTTGTGTGGTGAGATTAGAGGAGTTTGAAAGTGAAGCCTCATTTTAAAATGGTTGTTTCTGTCTCATCAGCCTTGGCTTTCACTCACAGGGTGATTTTGGGGATCAGTGAAACGCACAGAAACCTTCTGGGGTTCCCACTCACTGCTGCTTCACTGGCATGCATTGTAAGTTTTGGGTGGGAATTTAAACACACAACTCAGAGTTTGAACGTGCAGTTGTAGCTGAAATTACTAACTTTTATACACTGCTGCTCTTTTTACCATACAAGAGCACCAACAAGAGTGGTGTCTCTGTCCCCATACTCCCCTGAAGGCAGATTTAGAGGTCTGGTGCCATGCAACCAAGCCTTGCACAACTTTCAAAAAGTCACCATTTACTCTGCAACACCTCTTCAGAAAACCAAGCTTTGTCCCAAGCCAGCTTTCTTACACCACAGAAGGACTGGAACGATTTCCTGCTGCTTGTCCCTGCAGAACACACGTGCTGTAGGAGCAGCCTCCTCCTCCTCCTCAGTGTAGCAGCATCCTCATCTGCATTTTGTGCTCGATTTTCCCACTCCAGCACGGATGGCACCTCCTGAAGCTCATGCTCCCTGTTTAGTGGTACAGCGACCTTTCCCAGCAGGACATTCCCCATGGCCCAGCTCTCCCTGTGCTGCTGCTCAGGTGGTGACACTCAGTGCACTGACCTTTCCTGTTCCAGAGCTGTTCAGGAAATCCAGCGCTCAACCCCTTCCTCCCCCTTCTGCTCCTCTAATGAGCTTTGTGATGCCACACAGCTGCTGATCTTTTCAAGGGTAGTGGCAGGAGAACATTAATGAATTTATTCTGGGTTTCTGTGTTAAATGTATTATGCAAATGTTAATCAGTTTCTGCAGAACTTTGAGAAAGGTGCTGCATGAAATAAACAATACGGTGGCAGCTCCGCCAGTAGAATTTATAGAGCTTCAGGTGTTTAATATTCAATGTGCAGATTCCTTAAAAAAAACCTTTTTTTTTAAAGGGCATGTTGGTAAAATTTTCCTGCACAAATGTGAATCTGTGCACTCGTGGTCCCTGATGTTAACAAACATTASCAAGCCTGTTCTGTGTGTGCCCCTGCTTCATTCGACATCCGCTCTGCACATCACATTTATCAGGGGCACCCAGGCCATCAAACAGCTCCTCCTTGAACCACCTAGTGACAAACCTCCAAGCAAACGACATGGTTCTGCTTCTCCTCTCTGCTCCCGTGGAATGTTTCTGATTTCTGTTAATTCTAATAACAGCAGTGTGTTCAGAATTAACACGTGCAAATATTTGCATGGCCCCAGCTGACTCAGTGTCACACAATCCCCAGGGGCTGGATCACAGCAGGTGCTACACTCCTTCCATTCTACACCAGTTCTACCATTTCCTGCAGTACCTAATCCACGTGGCACAGGATACACAATATTTTTTCCCCCAAATAACATGTGTAATCCTTTCAGCACAATTTATGGGTGCATTATAGGGGAAGCTCTTTTCCCTCCCATTCATTTGGGCATCACTTTAGCACATCCCCTCAGCAGCTCCCTGAGAACACCAGGGACACCCACACAGCAGAGCAGTTCAGAATGAGTTTCTCCTCCCCAGCTCAAGAGATTATTGAAGTGAAGGTGTTGTAACAGCACAGGTGTGGTTTAGGCTCAGGCCAACCACCAGGAGATGCTGGGTGGCTCCATGGTGCTCCTGTGCCATCCCCTCTCCATTGCTATTGTCATTGACTCACTGGCCCCTTCTTCAATCAAAGCCAGCTTCCTGTGTGAGTATTCCCCCCTGTATAAGCAAGCATTACATACCCTTATCTGTCATAAATAAATACCCATGATGTCTGTTTATCACATGTTTTTCGTTGCTGTTTTGAGCAAAACCCTGGAGTGACCCCCGGAGTGGTCTCTGGTTATACACACTTGAGCAGATGCACTTCCTTAGGTCAGTGCAGACCTGCTGCTGTCTGTGGAATTTAGAAGATAAGCTTTGCCTGTAAAAGATGAGCTTATTGCTGATCAAATCCAGGAGCCTGTGGAACAGATCACAAATCACTCTGTTCCCCATCCACTCCCACACACTCCCATGGAGTGGATGCACTGGATGAGTGGGGCAGCACAGTCTGATCCAACCTTCTGCAGTCCTGGACTTGCACTTCTCTTCATCTCCTCTTTACTGGGTGTCCTGCTGCATGCTCTCAGTTATTCTATCTCATAATTAAATCCCTCAGGAGCACACGCAGAGCTGTTCCCACACCTTGCCAAAAGCAGTACCTGACTGAAGAGATGCCAAGTGATTTGCCCAGAACCAGCTAAAGAAGCCTTCTAAAAAAAGTAAATAAAAGGCTGAACTTAGGTGAGKTTTTCAACAGGTACCAGCTGTGCCACAGAGGCTAACACAGACCCCAGCATGCAGGGATGAAGAAAAAAGGACAGGAAGTTTGTGAAAAGGGAGGGCAGGGAGATAATCCAGGRAGAAGACTTGTGAGCATTTGAGAGGCCAATTAGAGAACCTTGAAAGGTTGACTATGTCCTTTTAAGTTTTATAACAGTGTAAATGATTCATTCATCATTCTCCACTGGTCACAAAATGAACAGTTAGACTCTTCAATGACCTCAGCTTTGCCTTGGGTTCTTAACTCCAAGCTAGTCCCTGCCTGGCTGCCAAAGCCCTAACCATAAAATGAGTCATTAATGCTTAAACAGGAGAAACATTCTCTGTCCACCTTCCCCTGGGGTACAGCTCCCAGATGTTTTGGTTTTTATTCCCTCAAAATAAAGCTAGAAGAAGGAGGAGGCCAGCCCAACCACAAAGATTGCAGAGATAAGGAAGGGGAAAGAGAAACATGTGAATGCTCTGCAAGTCCAGCACTTCTGTCCTTYATGGATATCTCACTCCTGGAGAACWSAACCCAGCAGGCACTYCCCTCAAGGGCACCAAAATAAGCAATTCAGTYCCTTCTATTCTAACAGCAAAGCTTAACATAAATTCCAGCTTCTGTCTGGGGGAAGCTTTCTGATGACTGTCCCCACACTTGKAGTTAGTCAGCTCTTTCTGAGCTTTGAAATAATAGGCAAAAAAAAAAATCAATCATTTCAATATGTATGAGTAATACTGCATTTTTGAGAGTGTTGTTGTCTTATTACTGACTGGCAGAGAGGCTAAACACRATGAGTTACAACTGTGAGCAGGGACAGGGCAATCAAAGTTGGACAGTCCAGAGTTTGTGCCAAGTCATGACCCTTTCCCACAGACAAACTGCTCCTGTGTCTACTCCTGAGATCCTCTCCCAGTTTTCTATCAGGTTTTCTTGACTGCCAGCATCCACAGGTGATTCCTTTTACTCAGAAACAAGGTAGAAAATACAGACTCTTTCCCTTTAGCCTCATAAATACACATGCACACGCTCAAAGGGATTAGGCTGCCAGCTTGGCTATGGGACTAGAGGTGATTTTCAARCCCAAAMACATCTCAGTGTRAAAAAAAAAAACCCATCTACTTGCCTTTTATCTATACAGATCCACTTATCTGAACTCTAACTGGAGTTTCATTCTCACCAACCAGCTGTGAACTAATTATGAGGACTTTAACTAGTCCTGCTCCCTCTCCAAGCATATGGATCCAATTAAGTCAAACTGCAGCTGATTTTAATCAATCTTCCTTGAAGCAGCCAACCTTGAAGAATCTCTTCTTCAGCTGGAAGAGTAGAGGAGAGCAGGAAAAGCAGGAGAGTAGTATTTGCATAAGGAACACTTCACATCTGCTTGGTTGCCTGTAAACACAGGGCTCCTGGCAGTAAGAAATGCTAATTGAACACTCCTCACAACTCTTTCCTCCCACTTTACCCAAAAAGCCCTGATTTGATCAGTCTCTTTTGTTCCTGGCATCGAGCTGCACTTCTCCACCAGCACCTCTGGAAGATGGTCCAGATCATTTCAGATAACTGAACAAACCAAGCCTTTCTTTGAAATCTCAGCCTGCCCACCATGGGCAGCAGCAGCAGCTCAGGTTTCCTGGAAATGTTTTTTTTTGCTTCATTGAAAGGAAGAAGGATAGACAAGATGAGATAAAATTGTGTTTAAACCCACTCTTTTCACATTACTTGAATCCCTTTCCTGAACCACAGGYTTCAAAGGTTTTCCTTAAGATAACATCCTGGGCACCAGGGAGGCAGTCTCAACTGGGTGTCATTTCTCTACAGCTCCACATCTCCTGTGTTTTTGTAATCTGAGGTTTTCATTAGCAGTAAAGACCTGGCCAGTGAGTGATATCTATGCTAAAGTCTTTATACCAGTGAAGGAAAATCAATGCATCCTGCAGCTAGGTGTCAAGAGGCAAGGGGGTTTTGGAAGGATAGGGTGTGTGGAGGTGGAAAACGCCCTCAGGCATAATTCAAGCTGTCCCCACACAAGCACAGRATACAGAAAGATGTCAGATGTTGTAAACCCAGCTGTGGAGAGCTATCAGCACCTCAGTCCATTGGCTAATACTGAGCTCAAAGGAGTGTGAGTCACACACCAAAAGCACCTTCCCAGGTGCTCCTTTGCTCTCTGCCCAGTCCCCCAGTGTCCCCTTGCTCACAAGGTGGGCTTCTGTGCAGAAATCAGCAACATTCCTGTGCCAGTGTTCAGATACAAAAGGATGTGAGAGGGAGAATTTCTTCACAGAAATGGAGATTAGAACTGGAATGTGCTGCCCAGGGAAGWGGTGGATTTGCCATTCCTGGAGGTGTTTAAGGCAAGACTGGACGTGGCACTCAGTGCCATGGTCTGGTTGGCAGACACGGTTTGGTCACAGGCTGGATTCAAAGATCTGAGGTCTTTTTCAACCTAAATGATTCTGTGATTTGGAGACTGAAATTCTGCTCCTTTCCACACCTCAATACATTCAAACTGACACTTTTAATTACAAAYTATTACCTGTATCTCCCTAGATTTCATGCACCAACCACAACTTTGTGAACTCAACAGTTCCAGTTCAGTGCCAAGCACTCAGAGCCTTAATTCTACAACCYATCTCTTCCAAATTCCCAACTTTAATATGTCCCTTCTACAWATCTTTCCTGTAGTAGATRCRATKCCAGGTGTCAGAGGATTTATTTTACAATAAGTAGCTGCAGATAAAGATTTGTCAGCAACCACCCTCATTCTACCTGGTTTAATGTCAGCCCCTTCTCTTACACCTTGATTTGATTGAAGCCATGCTTCTCCCATGTTTGTACTTTTAGTCATCTTCCTGTTCAGTAAAACTTCATTTGTGACTTCTGTGTGTAGTTTTTGCTTTTTTTCCCTTCATACAGACTTGACTTTAACCCATCATTTCCCAATGATTTCTCTCAGAGGTGGGAATAAATAACATGTCAAACTAGCAACCCTTCAGTGACCTTATCTGAGTGTATAATGACATTTTCAGCATATTTGCTCAGCACTGATAGAAGAGCTGAATTTCTAAGCTTGTCCTTAACTTTGTGGGTTCTGGCTGTAACAAACCTTCTTTCAATGTGTTTATTAAAAGAGTCATTTTAAGTTTGGCCTGTCAAGGTATTTGATCCACAAGGTGAATAAAAATTGAGAAGGCTGATGTTTTTCCCCTCTGAGGAGTTCTTGGCCATTCAGGTGGGCACACTCTGATCAATACTGACACTTTAACATTCAGCTGACATATTCCTCTACTTGTGCTTTCCTCTCTACTCCTTCTCTTTCAAACAAACTACTTTAGGCATCAAGTCCTCTAAGACACAGGTAAAGTGAGACTTTAGGGACAGGGGGAGCTACCTCCTGTTAAATAGGGAGTTAAAGCCATGTCCTCAGCCTTGGCAARGGAGATGGAAGAGGATCATTACCTGAATTCAGCTTACTAACTCGAAGATTTCTCTTTCCTAGACCTGCTACTCGAGGCTTGGCATCTCAAGTCACTTGGTTCATCTTTGTATGAACAAACAAAGCAGATTTTTGGTGATATTCCAAGATACCACAAATAAAATAGGGAATTCCTCTGGTTCAGGCCTACTTAGAAAGCCAGCAACCCCTGTAAGACCATGYAGGCAGATTAGCCATGACCTGTGCTGTAATCTGCTCACAAACCAAAGCTGCTTGTGTGTTTGTTGGAGACTTAAACATCCAAACACCAGCCCAAAGCTCTCATCTCCTACTGATGACTGAAACCCAATTAAAGGAGAGTGGGGTGACAGGTTTCACACTAAACATGGCTCAGCAGAGATGCTCAGCAGCTCTTAGCTCCCTGCTTTATCAAAGCTGTCACTTCCCCTGTCTCCAGGAATGGGTTATACACATAAAAAAAAATTTGATTCACGTCTAATAGGTGTCAAGATAAAATCAAAGGTCTGGCTGAAATCTGGGTAATTTCAAACCTGCAGGTTCTCTACCATGAAGCAATCTGCAAAAGGAATTAGGAAAAGTATAAAAAGAAAGAAAAATTAAGAGAACAGAATGCTACAATGACAAATTGTTCAGCAAATCAGAGAGAAAAGAAGTGATAACACTCTTCACAGAAGAGTGGGCTTTGATTAAACCAAAAGGCTCAGGTTCTTGTTTGCTCCAGCATCTTTCAAACAGGAAACACCACAAAAGCTTGAAGCTTCCCCTGCACAAGGAAGCTGCCCCTAGGCTGACAACAAGCTGAACAGCCAGTGCACTCATCTGCTGCAGSTGCCCTTGTGTGAGATTTCACAGACCTATCCAGAGGGAAAAGCTGAACACCTCCTGCAGCAGAGGACAGCACCAGGAAAAGGCAAAGCACACAGAGCAGCACAGCAAAAGGAACACACCCTCCATCCTCCTGACTCCACACCCTCTGCTCTCCACACCTGGGGATGCTGCCAGCAGCACTGATGCTTCCTGGCTTGGAAAACTCCTGCCTGCTGAGGTGGTCTCTGCTTCCACTGCTGACACCCAGCAGAGAGGAGACTTCAATATGAACAAAGCTCAAAATTTCCCATGCACTCCATGCTGCTCAGCCCTGTCTCTGCTCCCACTTCGTCATGAATGAATTTGGGGACAGACAGTTTAAGTGGTGGAGCTACTTAACAAACATGGACCAATTTTTAAGGTTCCAAGAAGAGAAGTCCTAGATGGAGTCATCTGAACCTGTGTGATTCCATCTGACACCAGCCCTCTCTGATGGCATGGTCAGGAATTCAGCAGTGACAGTGACATCCAGCACAGGCTGCCCAGAGGTGCCTTGCCCAGATGGAGGGGAGGGAAGCTCCATGCTGGGAGCACTCAGACACATCTGCTGGAAGAACCTTGGCACATGGACCATGCCAGGCTCTCCAGCTGCTCTGCACCTCCACACTCCTACCTGCAGAGTGAGCTTCTCCAGCTTCATTTCCAGAGATCTGTTCTCCTCTGCCAGCTTGCTGCGTTCAGCTTCCAGCTCCTCAATTTTCAACCTGGAGAAAGAGAGAAAATTAATAGACTTTGGGTGTCCCTGCACAGTCCCACCATAAATCATCAAGTAAAGCATGAAAGCAGAAATAGTGTCAGATTATTCCTGCATTCAGTGCCACAAAAGTGCACCTCTGAGAAAGTTAAAGCATATGGTTAAAAGTGACATGTTTATATGATGAGAATATAATTTGTAAAAGCATATTAAGAATATACAATTTGAATATAAAGCAAGTTCAGTTGGATACCTTCTGAAGCACAGAGGCTGGACCATCATGTTTAATAACCACCAGCAGTTAAACCTCCACGAGGCACCAAATCTCTTTTTGATCTGATTTATACTTTTGGCTTTCAAAACACTCCTTGGCAGYAAGTTCCACAATTTAATTAGGTACTGTATGAAAAATTAGTTCAGTTTGTTTTATACTTCACATGTGATTATTTCACTGAGTGCCCGTTATTTTATGGAAAGCCATGAATAATTGTACCACACTCCCCTCTCCACACCACAGTAAAGGCCTCCTCTATTATTTCCTGAAGAATCTCAGTTTAGTCTTCCTTCACACCAAGGATTTTCCATATTTTTACTGYTCTTCCTTGTTCCTTCAGGTTTTATATAGACTTTTTGACATGAAATAAGMTGGAACTACAAGGAGCACTCAGATACATTCAGTGGTACAATGAGGATTTTGCTTTATTCTCAACTTCCTTTCCAACAGCTTCTAGTATTCTATTTGTATTTTTAGCTATGGAGCACCTACCTAATACTTTCAGAAAGCTGTTCACAATAATGTAAGATCTTTTTTTTTTTGAGTGACAGCAGCTCATTTAGAGCTCTCTGTTGTGGGAGTAAAAGTAAGGGGTATTTTTATGTGAGTGGGTTTGGCAATTATTAACATTCAACTTCATCTCCCATCTCAAGCAGCATCCTAAGATTCCTTCTGAAATTCTGAATGCTCTGATAAGCTGAATAATTTCATATTATCTCAAACTCTGCCACCTCACTATTCACAAACCCCTTTTTTTTTGTGTTGGACAAGTTCCCAATTCCCAGGCAAACCCATTCTAGGGCTGAGTGGAAAAACCCTGGGCATTGTGAAAACATTTATTCTTTGATTCTCCACATTTTAACTTTGCATTACATAAGCAAATTAAGGGAAGAAAAATGCATGGAGTTTTGCAAAGTAAAAATGCATTGTGTTATCTCTGGCTCAGGAAATCCTGGAGACAAGGGAAGCCAGGAGAGCCTCCTGCCAAGGYACCCAGGTGTTCTGTCCTGTTCACATGGGCACCCACACCTCCAGGGCTGATAAATTCTTATCAATACAACAAAGAATCTCCTTTTTTTTAATTCCATCTGAGTTTCTTTACAACCTTTGGCTCAAACTTTTTTGAAACGTCAAATACGTGAGATCAACCACACCAGCCTTAGACAAATGACTGGTGAATTCCTTCACAGAACTCTATCAAACTTGTTAGACAGGAGATATACGTATAAAAAACTGGATACAAGATTTTTGCTTGCATTTAAGTACAGAGTACAAAACCCTGATGCTCCTTCAAGACCCTTCCCTTCCACGTTTTTTAATTTTTATTTTTATACATAAATAAAAGAATTTAAATATTAATATATTTAATATAATAATAATAAAATATCAATGATTAATTCAAATATTACTTCTATACTGTATTTATAAACGATATATATTAATATATATTTTTCTTATCTATAATATATATAATTTTAATTTCATTATTGAAATAAATTAATAATACATAATTACAATGCATTATCTATTCGCTAATAATAAATGTATGTTATTAACACATAAAGGGGAAATATAGTAATAATTATTAAAATATTAGTTGTATATAATAATAATGTAATGATAATAAATATAAATTAAAATCAAAATAATGTTAACTTTTTGGGATCAATTGTACAACCAATACAGAATAACACTGATCTTTGGATTCCATTTGCTCAGGATGCTTTTCTCATAACATTCTTTTAAAAATTCTCTTGCTTAATAATATTTTTAAATTATTTAAATTAAGCTGAAAATCCTTGCACCATACAACAAAGAATGYATCCATCTGCCAATATCCCAAAATGATGCAACAGCAGTTCCAGGTGCAAGGAAGAAGTCATCTCTCCTATTCATTTGGCAACAGTTCCAAACTTTCCCACAGAAGCAGGTTCACCTACATCATGCTCAGCACAGAAATGTCTCCTTCATAAATATGCAGCTTGGAWTGCTTAAATTATTTGTAAGCCTGACCCCTGCTGGCAATTTTCAAATATTATAAAGTCTCATCTTTTTCTGCTTTTGGAAGCCTCTAAAATGCCCAGGAAAAGTTTTAGCACTGTCCAGGCCATGAAAAAAAATCACCARTAACTTTCAGAAGAGACACAAAGCTGGTGGGGATGGAGGATGCTGAGGCAGGAGACTGAAAAGGTCAGGAAAAATGGAAATTCAAAGTGGAATTAATGCTTTTAACGGCGCATTTCTAAAGAGATTGCAGAACGGGCCGCGAGGAGAGCAACACTTCTCTGAGGAACAACAGCTCAACAGCTCCTGAAAGGTCAGAGCCAGACACAGGAACTCTCATCAGCACTTTCTCCATCCTTGACATGCTGAATTTTAACTGAATTTTAATTTTCTCCCCCTCCAGCCTCAGGAATAACCTGACTCTGCTGTCACCTGCCTGCAAAACCTTTCTCTGTGGGGAGGTTTGAGATCAGGGCTCTCTGCTGCCCTGTGAAAAGCACTCATAGCWGCAGCCACAAAACACTTCCCAAAGACTCAGACACAGCTGTAATGAGGGTAGATTCAAGCCATTGCATTTTGGTGTTATTTCACCTGCAATTTCAGCATTCAATAATCTGTTTGTGCCCTTTGTGCCTCGCTGCTGAGCAAGTGGGGATTTAAAGCCCGGGGCGCTCCCAGTCAGGCAGCAGAGACCAGGGAATCCTGCAAAGGTTTGTCGTGGAAGGGACAGCAAAAATCATTTAGTCCCCCACTCTGCCATGGGCAGGGACACCTTCCCCTATCCCAGGGTGCTCCAAGCCCCACCCAACCTGGCCTTGGACACTTCCAGGGATGGGGCAGCCACAGCTTCTCTGGGAAACCTCACAGGGAAGGATTTCTTCCCTATATCCCACTTAACCCTGGCCTGTGGCACTTAAAAGCCATTGCCCCTTGAGCTACCACTCCATACCATGGTCAGAAGTCCCTCCAACTCTCTTGTAGTCCCTTTAGGTACTGAAAAGCCACAATAAAGTCATCCTGGAGGCTTCTCTTCTCCAGAACCACCCACTCTGTGACCACCAGCAGGTACAGGAGCACCTGCGAGCTGAGGGTCACAGCTTCTTCCCCTGAGCATGGCCTTGGGCTCTTCCTCAGGTGGCTGCTCCTTGCCAGTGTCCCAGCCCTTGGGGCATCCTCATTTCCTGGCACAATGTGGGGCTTTAGGGCTCCCTGCCCTGCTCTGGGCAAGGTCAGCCCATGGAGTCACTCCCTGGTCCTCCTTCAGACACAAAACCTGCTGCTCCCTCTGCTCTGAGGAACAGGAACATTGCTGTAAACCTCTGTGCCAAGAGGATTTTGAGACTGAGCTAGTGCTTTCACCGTTTATCCCTCTCCTGTCTTATTTTTAACACTGTTAAGTGTCCTGGATCTCCAGTGGGGAAGCGTTCAGAACCATTAGCAAACAGTTTGTGCTATTCCAGCTCTGCTTCCCAGCCCCCTGGGGAAAGCTTCCCAATGGCAAAGAGAGAGAAGCAAGGGAAATCCTATCTATATATAAACACAGCAAAGCATTTGCAGCTGGTGGGTAAAATATGGAAGTCGAATATTGAACAATATTTACTGGCTTGGCACTTGGATTTTTTTTCATTGATGTATTTTTTTCATTAAATTCATGCACAGGGATGATTGTGTGCTGCTCTGGGATGCACCAGCATCCACAAAGGCAGCCTTGGAGCACAYTCCTTGTGCCTTTTCTCTCCAGGGACACCTGCACCAGAGAGGTGATGCTGTTTTACCACCAATTTGCAATCCTCCACTTGTTACCTATTGGAGTTACATTCAGGCAGGGAGAACAAACCAGGACAAATCCGTGTGAGTACCACAAAAAGCAGAGTACAGAAGCACCTGGCTACAGCACAATCATCTACCAGCTCGATTTTTTGACCCAGAAAGGTCTGGGTTAAAAAGGACCTTAAAGATAATTCAGTTCCAGCTCCCCCACCATGGGCAGGGACACTAAACCAGATCCCTCCAAGCCCCATCCAACCTGGCCTTTAAAGCTGATGCCTGTTCTAAAAACAGCCTTGTGCCACAAGGAAGGAAGGAACATCAGTTACTTTCTGAAATACCAACACCATTKTCAAGTTTTGTGATACAGGAAGAAACCATTTGAATTAATTTCTGGAGAACTCAAGAACTTTTCCATGCAGGGGTTTGAAACATGAAACTATTTCATCTCTGGCAGAGATCTCTTCACCTGTCTAGAAGGTTTTCCTCTATCAGACAGCTCAACCAGGAGCTGAAGGCTCCACAGGCATAAGGTAAATTGATGCCACCCCCACAACCTTTCACAAGATCAAATTTAGTGCAAGAATACAGATTCATTGGCATTTGCTCAGCCTCATGGAWTCTCCCTCTTTTATAAACTGAGCTTCACATTGCCTCTGCTGCATGTTTCATTATCTCAAATCAGGAGAGAGAATGAGGGGAAAAAAACCCCACCTACAGCCTCAGGTCTCCTGAAATGGCATTTGTGAGAAGCAGGAGACATCCCACTGTGTGTGTTCAGTCTGTCAGATCGTGAGACAAGGCTGCTCCTACTTCAGAAAGGAAAAAAAAGGGGGCAATCTGTTGGATTYTCAACAGCAGCCAGGCACTCCAAAAGTCTCATTGAGTCCAGAGCTTTTCAGTGGAATTAACCACTGAAAACTCCCCTCCCTCCCCCTGCCATCACCTTTTTATCTTTGTTTTATTGGTTTTTAATGTGCTCAGCTGTGTGATGTGGTTGCCTGTGGATATCTCTGATGAGGACATGTCTCACAGAGGCCCCATCTGTGAAGGGGGCACGGCCATGCAGAAAAGCTRGAGCTGAACAGGAAAATACTGAATGGAACAGAAAATGTATGTGCTGGGAAGATGCTATTAAGGGATCCAGATGGCATGGAGATGGTGTTAGGAGCAGAGCAGACAGAATTCCAGCAAGTGTGACTAATGGGCACTGGCAAGGACGTGAATTTCTTTTGAATTACTGTAACTGTACCCAGYCACTAAATCCACAGAAAACATTTAGGATTTACTGGGGTTGCAGTCTGACAGCAGACAGAAGAAGTTCAGATTYGTTCCAGCTGAAAAGGTCCTTCAGCTGTTGTCACTTAAGTCTTTAGAGAGGTTCATTTTAAATATATTTCTTTTATTTATAGATCCTGAAATACCAGTTTCTGCACAGTTATCACCTTCCCTCTAAAAGGTGCTAATGCCCAGATGCTGTGTACCCTACAGTGCAGGAACTCAATGGGTTGGCCACAGTTTCTTTTCATAGGATCTGCAGAACATAAACAAATATTATTTCAGAGGGAGCAGCAAAAAGTGTGAGAAATGACAGCATTAGCACTGCTTTTATTGTCTCTGCAGAAACGATGATGCTGGGAGAGAGTTTCACATTTAAAGTTATAAAAGGTCTGACGAAATAGCACTTTGTTCTCAAGAGAAGGAGGAAAAACTGATAAAGTCTTTCAAGTTTCTGGCTGRAAATTTACTTTCCATACTAAAGAAAAATGAGACAAAAGGTATTTTTCTTAAAAGCTCTCGTTCCCTTACAGGAGGTGAATACAGATTCAAAGGATTAATATGGATTTTTTTTTTCCTCCTTTATGTCTCCCCTGGTTTTGTTTTCAGAAGTGAGCTCCTAACCACGGGGTCTGTATGGAAATGCCTGGAGGCTCAACAGCCCATTCCTGTTCTGCACACTCCCCTTGCTGCCTTCAGGGGTTCCTCCTGTTTTTCACCTTCCTTCACAACAGCAGCGAACAGGAGAGGCTGGGCTCAGCCCAGAGGAGCACACACATCATCCTGTAGGCTGCAAGATTTCAAAGACTGCAACAAACTACAGAAATGGAAATAACTCCCTCATAAACTGTAGCCAAGTTTCTTTCCCCACTTTCCAGTTTGGAAGTTTGTGTTCTTTCCCCTGTTTCCCCCCAGAATTAGTTTCTGGCAGAGGTGTGTATGAGGATGAAGAGATAATGGAGTTTGTGTTGTTCTCCTTAGCAGCTACATAAAACTGAGTRAACTGGTGCTGTTGAGGCTCACAGGAGGAGGATGAGCACAGCATGAGCACCCAATCCCTTCCCATTCTGATCCCTGTTCTCCTCCAAACCCCTCCTGTTCTTTAATCACACCCACCCAGTTCATTGCTGCTGTACAGACAGGACACATCCAGCTGAGCCACGAGGAGCGTTTGATGTGGATCACAGCACATTCTTCCTGAGCCCCAAAGGACTGGGAGAATGCAGTGATTTATTCTGTGCTCCTTTGAGAAGGAGCCTCTTCTGTGAAAGAAAGAACTTGGCCCAGTTTCTTGAACAATGCACAGAAAACGCAAAATAAAGTCCAACCACATCCATTGACTGCTTAAGTCTAGAAATGTACGAAAAAAATCTTTATGGAGTCAATTCTGAAATTCCTCTCCACTTAGATGTGGAGTGCCTGAGAGTGCAAGGAGAGTCTGAAGCAGTAGTAGAAGCCAACAGTAAGGGAAAAGGAGCAGGGACTGGCTCACAGTGCTCCAGCAGAAAGAGAATGCCTTGCACCAAGTCATTTACTGCTAGAGCTGAGCAGTGAAAAGGGTGATCAAAACCAAACAAATCCATGCTTTGTGGAACAGCTCTGTAACTAAATCACCAGCATCAGGGCCTGGGACAAGTGTTTAAGCTAGCCAGAACAACAAAAAGTGGTTCAGTAAAAAAATTACAGAAAAAAAATCTGCCTGGAATTAGAATGTGGAACTGTGGCTGCTATGTACCCTCAGCTTCAGGAGCAAGAGAGAAGAAAAACMAAAATATCAACAAGAAACAACTGCACAAGTGTGGCCTCTGCTGAAACAGCCCTCAGAGTATGGCCCATCACTGGAAAACAGCTCTGCACCACCAACCACACATTGGGAATTGGCCTGGACTTGGGACACACTTTGTGTGAGAGGTTTGACACCATCCAGGGAAAGGAGGAGAGGATGAGATTAGCAGTCAARGAAATTCCTTAAAAACAAAGAGGGAGAAACATTATCTAGGAGCTTCAGGCTACTGTTGAGCTGAATCAAACACCACAATCCCATAACAAGCAGGTAATTTGTGAGCTCCACTTMTCCCTGCCCAGGAAACAGATTTTCCTTCAGGGCAGAGCCAGACATCCCTACTGCCAAGAGCCTGTCACACTGTGGAGTGGGCTGGACTGTGTGGCAATCCAGCTGCTTCCCCCTGCACACACTGCCCCTGAAGCTGCTCAGGTAACAGACAGCAGATGCTCCTCAGGGAAGCTAAACACCAAATAATGAGTCTTGGAGGGGAAAATAAAGAGCCTGAGCATCTTCCAGATGGAAAGGTGCTGCAGCAGCACCAACCAGGGAAGGGGAGACCAGAGAGACACTGCAGAAAAACTCTGCAAACCTGCGGGTCCCAGAAGACAGCAAACAGGCTGCTGGCTTCTCTGATACACAGGCACATTATTAATCAGGAGTGACAAGTTTAATGYTGCCAAGGAGGTGCTGAGTACTCCTGCAGCAGTGCAAACCCCAGGTTTCAGAGGGTCCACTGTGCCTCAGCAAAGGGAAAGTCTGAAKGAGCTAAAAAAACCCCACAAAAGGCAAAAGTTGATGGAGACAGGTTTCTCTCTCTGAAAAAGAGAAATCATAGCATTCTGTCCTTTAGCAGAACTCAAACATATGAGAGAATAAAAAACAGGAGATGTATGCCTTGGGCCTCCAGAGCTATTACAGCACCTTGAGGGAACTACAGGAGCAGGTCCCCAAGATTAGGTGTACAACCCTAAACTGTACTGGAATAGCTTAGCTGAACATGTGTTCTTTTCAAACACCTCCCTCCTGCCATGGAACTGGGCTTTCAAAGCCATAAAACAAGCTCCAGAGGCAAAGCACAAGAGCAAAGCCATAACRTACAGGCCAGTAATTTCTGCTTTCTGCAGGATTCTGCTTGCTACAAAGCCTTGCTTTCAAGTCCTGTGAGGCAGTCACACTTTATTGTGATGGAGCTGAAAATATAAAAGAATTAAGAAGTGAAAGTCCAGCCAAAGTCTTACATCACCTGAGAATAAARTACTCAGCCTGTGAGGACCTGACTYGTTCAACTTAAATAAAAGGAACTTTATTAAACATTCAGAAACAGATGAGCTTTTCTGTGCTCGGTATTTATTGTGTCACCTGCTTTGCMATGGAAGCTACAAATGCTTTAATAAATACATGGAAAGGTTGTTTAGCTTGACTGTAGCTTTTGTAAATGCTCATGTATCCTCTGCTGAAATGCTGTTTTGTAACTTCCCTTTCACTGAATCACAACAGGTACCCCTCTGCCATCTCCAGCAATGCACTAGGGGAAACATCCCTCTTTTATCTCCAGTGCTACACATGCATCAGCAGCACAAAAGCTGGATTCTAAACCTCTTAACACACATGCCAACAGATCCTGTATTTACAGTCGAGATTTGGTCAAAATAACAAATAAACAGCAGTGCTGTTTCCACAGGAAAGAAAGTCAACAGGGGGAACAGTGGTGCAGGAGCCAGGCTTATGAATTAACTGACAGCAAAAGACCCCAAACATCAAAAGGAAAGAGCCTGAAGCCTCCCAAAAGACAGCAAAGCTTATAAAGTATCTAAATGCAGGACAGATCACGGGCTGTGTTTCTGCTAATGCTTCATGGGGTTCTCACATCCATAAAAGCTGGTGAGAAAGTAAAATGTGCACAGGAAAAGAACATCCTACACTTCAGGAATACAAGGAAAACATGTTCTGATCATCACCCCATTGCCTGAATGTATCAGGTGAGCTCCTGTAGCTGTACCAGGAGGTGACAATAACCACAGCAGGCAGTGAAACTGCCCCAGGCATCTCCCTTCTCATTAGTTCCACCAAAAAGAGCAGAAGGTTCTCATCCTTCCCCCTGCTTTGCCTACCTGAGCGTGTCCACCTCCTCCTTGGTGATGCCAGTGCTCTGCTCAGCCGTGCACTGCTGGGACTTCAGGACCTTCATCTCCACCTCCAGCTGCAGGAGACAAAAGGTGTTAGTTGCTCCTGCCAGCACTGCTAAGGGCACACACCAGCAGCAAAGGGAGGAGGAAATCATGAGGCTCTGCACAGGTCAGACTCCTCATGGTACAGAGGAGAAGCACAACTTGTCTCGTGTTGAATGTCAAAGCCTCACTTAACCCTCCTTCCCCTTGCAATTCCTTTTGCCTTTCCCAACGGCAGATGAGGCACAGGAAGTTGAACATTACTAGCAAAGCTTCTGCTTCTCTTTCAGATATTTCCCCTATTTTCCTCCATGGATAATGGGATGCAGAAGACTCTGTGTGGCATTAGAAGCTGAGGTTTAGTATTGATAGCTCAACCCCTCTCAGTTCCTCCCCCACAAGAAATGAACCACAGGATTGCACTGTCTTGTCCACAACAGCTCTGAGACACACACACTGAATCCAAAAGATTGGGGAATATTTCCAGCACTTTCCAATATACACTTCTAGCTCTGGCTGCCCAGGTAGCTCTGGCTGAACAAACAATTGAGACTATTTTCTGCCTCTGGCTTTGCTTGGGTAGGAACTCACAGGAAAGTATTTCAAAACTCTACAGACATGAGAACTTCTTACCCAGACTCCACAATTCCCAGGCTCCCTGACTTGGAGCAGCCTGGTCCCTAATTCAGAGATCAAGACAATGCACAGGTTGATAAACTCCATATGTTACTTGTTTCTAAACCCCTCAAAAAGTGATTTATTATGAAGTGTAAGTAGAGACAAACTACCTAGAGGATACTCAAACTTCTGTTCCAACACCTTCTCTCAGCTCAGACCTTCTTCACACACTCATCCTTGAGATTCTGGACTTCCTTTTGTTATCTGTCTTTTTACCACCTGTTGACTAATTCCCTTCATAAATCTGTTGAAGGAAACAATATATTTGCACCCAAGAGGAAAATAATAAGCAATCCAGCCTTAATTATAGATGCAAAACTTATGACCACAGAGAGTTCAGCACTCAGGGAAATAATCCATTAATACTCCATTCCCTGCAACAGCAYAGATTAGACTCCTAGAGCAAAATCACATTTCAATGGCAAAGTTCTGCAAGGTTTTTGCAGAAATTCTCCAGTTTAACAAGAAAAAGGAGCATCTTGTCACAGACAGTCATATTGCTCAGACAGAACTGAAGTTCTGACATGCTTCCTCTTCACCCCTCTGTGCTCACCAGAAAAGATAGGCAGAGCATGACAGTGCTGCTGGCAGGAGAGGGCAGAAAATGGATGGTTGGATTTTGCTGACACCAGAGGAACAGAGCAGAAGAAAGAGAGCACCAAAAATGTTTTAACCAAATTCCCCCTGACACCCCAAAAAGCCCWGCATTCTCCCCCTGCCTGTCAAAAAACACCCAGGAATAAAAAACTAAGCAAAGGCCCACCTGCATCATCAGGCTGTACAAATGTTAATGCATATTAGCTGCCTGATAAGATTATCACAGCCAGAAATGTTTCCCTCAATTTTCTGATTACTGAGCTTATCTCTCCCAGCTCAGCCCATCACAGATGGCTGGGGATAAAGCAAGCACACCAGATAGTTCCAGGAATGGGAATAAAAGGTGCTGGGATGAGGAGCAGGCTTCAATTCCAACCTGCTTCCAGCAGGAAAACACTCATTATGCCTCTGCTTCCCCACGTCTGCTGAAGCCTGGATGTGTTTGCTGTTAGGAGTTTTGAGGATGCTTTCTGGGATGAGTGAGGGAAGATGGAATGGTTGGTGAGTTATTTATCCCTGGATAAGAGGGTTCAGGCTCAAACCCAACGTGGCACCTGCTCACCCACCCAGATAAACCACGGCCACCTTCTCGGGGGACAAGGGGGGCATGGAGGGTGAGGAATTGCTGTTGGGATCTGGGGTCTCTTGTGGCTGCACAGAGAGGGGAAAAATCAGAAAAAGAGATGGGAGAATGCAAACAAGCTCGAGGGAGCTTGTGAGAAGCACCTCAGGTGAAACACAGCGGTGACAAATCAGTGGCAGGTTCGCTCAGAGCGGCAGGATGGGGATCTGCTGGGTTTCTAAGAATAAGCTGCTGAAGGAGAATGAGCAGGGAAGGGCACATGGGCTGTAAGGGCATTTCATCTCATTTTTGTGTCCTCCCAATTTGCAAGCACCGAGACTCCCTGGAGTGAGAATTTGATGTGCCTGAGGTGAGAAGGGAGAGGAGGACGCAGTGATATCAGTACAGATGAAACTGGCTCGAGGAGCGGGATGTTGACACACACCTGCTTCCCAGAACTAGGATTAAAACTACTGGAGAGTTTAAAGTCCAGGCCAAGACATTATTTTGTGCCACAGGAAATTATTGCCGTTCACAGCTCACTAATTGTTTATGAAACAAGAAAGTAAAACAATTAAGCTATTAAATACTTCATTCAAAATGTGTTGTTTCCAGATTTCATCCCTAGCAATTGTTAGGAAAACATCCCTTACTGCCAATCATTAGGAAAATATYCCTTAGTGCTAATCTCACCA
The DNA here is from genome assembly GCA_902810485.1 of Alauda arvensis. Taxonomy (NCBI): domain Eukaryota; kingdom Metazoa; phylum Chordata; class Aves; order Passeriformes; family Alaudidae; genus Alauda; species Alauda arvensis. The sequence continues at coordinate 1,910,013 of CADDXX010000075.1, read as the reverse complement.
AAGATATTAAAATATTCAGATGATAATAAATAGTATTTTTAATATGTTATTAATGTCTTTTCCAGGACAAAACTAGCTGAGATGAGATGGAGTGSCTCACTCTTGAGATCCAATTCTGMTTTTTGGAGGGCAAYACAGTGCAAGCAGTAAGGCACAAAACAAGAATGAAGAGAATGGCTAAAAATAAGCAATCTGTGGATAAAGCCCAAGAGGTGAGGAGCTTTCCAAGACCATTCCCTTTGACACAGCCCCAGGATAGCTCTGGGAAATGGGTGATGAGCACAAAATAATTCACCACAGGGGCAGTTTGTCCCTTCCTGTCCACTTGTCCTCTCAGTACCAAAAAAACAGCCTCAAGAAGGGATAAGGAAAGAAGAGCCAAGCCCCTCCTGCTGCTTTCTCTAATTCCCATCACATCCCTTTTCCTAAATTAACTTCCAGTCCTGGTCTTTCTTGTTCACCAGATGCCACTTTCAGCAGGCATTTTATGCTTTTTGAACCAACTCCCTCTTCCTGGCTAAACTCTTCCAATTTTTATCAATAATTTCATGTGACTGGCTGAGTTAAACTTTTATTGCTTTGAATACATTAAACTAGTAGAAGTCATTACCAAGCAGAGAGAGGAAAAGGGYTGCTCAAATTACAGCTCACTGCTGTATTCCCCCACTCCACACCAAACGACCCAGGKCAGCCTTGATCTCTTAAGTGGCATTAAGAGCAGACAGGGAACACTGCTGTGAAACACAGCATTGCATCTCTTGTCCTCAAAGCTGCACAGGAGGGACTTAAGGACCTACATGATCTGCAGGAGCTTCAGGGATAATATCACCCTGGATCACACCTCCAGTGATTTTCCCACCTTRCAGAACACATGAGCAACTTGAAAAGAAACCAAGCTGTCATTTTATTAGTTTTTAAAGGTATCTAAGGTTTTAATATAAGRCAGAATAGTGAGTAATATCAAAACCCATGAATGACTAAAACACATGAACACGTACTTAGTATTTTGAGGATGTGTTGTTCTCTACTCAAAATGTACTGGGGTCCCCTGTCCTCAAATTGAAGTGATTCCATTTATCCTGAACTTTTGTTATCTCTTTCAATTCTTAAGCATGAATTCCAGCACAACTTCATTACCCTCAATAAAAAGCGATCAGGACTCATACAGGATATARACTAATTTTAGAATGCCCATTGTCAAAAATATGCAGGTGCCCCTGCATAAAAGATGAAATGCAAATAATTTTTCCAAAATAAGCACTGCCATCATTATTTACCGAAGAAGAAAGAGAGGAAGGAAGAACATGGATGCATTTTCATCTAATATTTAATTATTTGAAATATCATTCTTCTCTCAGCCTTACTTTTAAACCTGCCTGGACAAGATTCCAAGAAGGTGGTTCTCCTCCAAGTGTTAATGGCACAGCAAACACCCACAGCAGGGGTAGGAATGCATTCCTCAGTGCTTCTCTCTTCTGCAGCAATTATTTAGAGACATATGAGATGACAGGAGAAACAAAATTATAAATTCCCCCCCTGACAAGAAGAAACAGAACTTTAGAGAGTTGGTTTTCTTGGTATGTCTCTGGCATTTGTCACTTCTGCCCTATTGTCCCCTCCAAGCAAACCCCCTGAGTCTCTGCAATGCCATGGACCTGTTGTTCCTCACTCTCAACTCCAGCAGGTCTCAGCATTAATGGAGAAAAGCTTTCCCAGAGCCTCCCACTGACCACTGCTGTCCTCACTCCATCTTCAGAGTGAGGCTCATCACAGGTCACATCAGCCAGCCCTGAAACCCACATTCACAAACTTCTGAAAATCTTAATGCACTGCCCAAAACAAGGCTCCAATCTCTGTTCAGGTGACTCACTTTGGGTAATAAAGGACTCAAAATTATTTTCACTGCCAATGTAGGATTTGCATGTTGAAAAAAAAAAGAGAGAAGGAGGGAGCTGGTTTACTCGCCCACATGATGTACACACATTTCACAGAACACATGCTGGAAACACACAGTTATTATTTGAATAATGAGTGCATTTTAGAGAGGGGCTGATACAGCAATCTTACCCTGATGAAGTGTGTCTGCACGTCATTSAGCATTTTTGGAACTGTAAAAAGCAGGAAATGCTGAATCCATTATAAATGTCTAAAGGTTTATTTAACAATGGGCTGATGCAACATCCTTTGAAAGGCCTTCCTCAGCAAAAGAGCTGATTTTGAGCAGCAGCAATAAATGGGAACTGAATTGCATGGAAAGGTGAATCGAGAGGTTGTGTTGGACTACAAGCCTCAACACAATTCAGGGAGCTATTTCAGTCCATAAATATTTAAAATGTATGAACACCAAGCAGACTTGGAAAGGAAGAGTGTAGGCTAAAATAGACAAGAACACAGGAACCAGACCCTGGGTATGACCCATATACTGAGGGCTGAACACAGGCAAACCAGGACCTTGATATGACAGTGATGCCATTTGTGCTCCTCTCCATGGATGCAGCAGAGACTGAGGAGCTTCTCTGCCTCTTCCCACAAGGCAGCACAGCAAGCTGGGTGGTGTCTACAAGCTCAGAAATCTGGCATCAAAAATCCAATATACATGAAACCCCAGTGAGTTTRATTGGAGTGTCCAGCCATACCAAAGTGTAGTAAGACACTTCAGAGATCATCCTGCTCAGCAAAAGCACCACCACCTCTCCCATGTGCCCATCCCACTGCCATTCCAAAGGGCTGCTCCCCCAAAACATCTGCAGAGAAGCACAGAGAGGGAGGACTAAGCCTCACCACATTTCCCAGTGAACTTTACTCTTCTTCAAAAAGTAGGACAGCAGTTATAAAACAAAATATTGCCTGCCATTTACAAACAGGCTAAGCAGGCCAGGATTAGTTGGTACATTTTCTTGGGAAAATTAATCCTCGATGCCATTGTGAAACAAAAGCAATAAAGCCAAAGAAAATCAGATATCCAACAAAAAGTGGTTTGGAACTACCCATCTCCCACTTGGCTGAAGCAAACAATATGTATTTTTTTTTTTCTCTTGGAAGATGAAGGCTGGCTGGATCTCAGTCACAGTCTCCAGGGGTTCCACCATCTGTAACAACTTGCTGTGCTTTTATCACTGAGGAGTCAGGGCTAGGAGCAACCTCTCAGCAAACACTTTCCTRAAAATGTACTCATGCATATATATTATTGTAGATACACACACACTGGGAAATGGACATATGCTGACTCCTGCTTCTCTCCAATACAATCTGGATTGTGGCTTTTCTCCTCTCATTGCAGCGAAAAAGAGAGCAATTTTTCAAGTTTAYACCAAATGTCATTCTATTTCATGTCCAAATATAATCTCCCAGAGAGAAGGTTCACTTGCCCTATTTCCAATCTCTGAAGTTAATACACAAATTTATATTCCTTTCTCCCACTCGCTCTCCTAAATTAAGAGGTGTAATTACCAGGAACGCTTGCTRCAAACGCAGGGGGTGCCAAGGGAGAAGGAGCTGTCAGGGCTGGACGTCTGCAGCAGCCACCCTCCCCTCTCCCCCATCCCTGGAGGACSCTGCTTTATGAGGCACTTTCTCTCTTTCCCATTAGCAGGGGTGGCTCACRCACAGGAGCAAGATGACAACCTCTCCCTTTGCAGCCAGGCCAATCATAAGGGACAAAAGCACAAAATTAACTTCAGCCTGCCAAGGCCCTGCTGGTGCTTGCCAGGATGATTTCCCCCCCAAAGCCACCTTCTGCCCCTCCTCAGCCCTGCTGACCTCTCAGGTGACATCAGGTTCCTTAAAAATGGCAGAGAAATGCAGACCTGAGATCTAAAAATTCAGCCCCAGTCTCATCGCTCTCCCCCTTCCTCATACCTGGCACCCTCTCCAAAGGAAGATTGATTATTATAATCAGACTTAGCTCTGACACAGCATTTGCATTTTCAAAGCACAGCAAAGTCATTAACTAATTCATCTACCCCAAGGGAGCCTTAACGAGCGTTCACCTCTCCCCTCTGATTCCCAACCCATAGCTTTATTCCCAACACCTCCCCTCCACATTGTGTGGCACCAGCACAACTTGGGGAAACTCCAGGCAGGCTCAGCCAGCCAAACTCAGCCAAAGGAACGAGAGGACAAATGCACAGACACCCTATTCAAAGCAGCCACCCTGTGATTTCCATCCAGAATCACACTGGGACAGGGCATGGCAGGAAACAGTTTGTTCTGCAAAACAAGGCCAATGCCACATGGGTCCCCAAATGGCCCAAGCCTGAGCTGCCTGCCCAGCTGCAAGCAAGTGAAGAAGGAATCACCACCACATCACACTCCCAAAGCCCCAAACTCCTCCTGGCATAGCCCATCCAAAAAGCTCTTCYCCAAAGTCACCTTTGCTCCATGACTTGGTCTCCTGCCCCTCTCAAGTGTCTTCTCACATCCCAACACCCCCAGATGCCATCCCCACCCACCCACCTTCCTTGGTGCTGTATTTATTTCTTTTCAGTAATCTGGGAYGGGTGCAGGATGTGACTTTGGAAACAAGCACTACTCAACATTTCAGATGGATGGAAGCTGGCTCAGAGCTCAATATTAACAAACCCGGAAGGCTCACGGGGAAGGAAGAGCAAACATCTTGTACAAGAGACACACTGAGCAAGGGAACTGAAGATGTTAATTTAAACCCATGAGTTTATTCAAAGTATAATTACACATTTCAGCCCTCACTCCAAGAAAGGAGCAGACAAGGAATCTCTTCCTCTCAGCCTGTCCTGCCCACGCTCGCAGGCTCTGCTGTGAGACCTCAGTGCCACTGCCTGACAGCACCAACACCTCGACAGCTCCACTCCAAAACCCCTCTCTTTTGCTGCAACAGCTCATTCTGAAGAAGGATCACCTCATTTCCATGTTCATTCAGCTCAGAGCTCCCTGCTATCATCAGCCTCCCTCCACCACTTGCACCAGGCGTGGAGATGACTGTTTCCTTTAATTACTACCGAAGGCTCCTCCCAGCCAGGGAGAACAAAACAGCTGGTGTCCATGGAGAGAAGGCAACTCTGGAGTAATTAGCCTAAACTGGCTGACACCTCCTACCCATTACTCCTGGTTAGAGCAGCAAAACACGGAAGAAGAGCCTGTTTAGGGAACCTGCCAAGGTGCCAGACTGGATGTGCCTCGTCCCTGCCCAATGGAGTTATCTCCTCTTGAGAAGTGCATCACACAGATCACTTCTTTCATGCAGGAATAGGCATATTTTGCTAGAATCAAGTCTTCTAGCAGCTGTAATTTACAGGCAAAGCAACAAATAAATCTGCAAAGATGTCATACCTCCTCCATAAGGAGTTTGAATACAGTTTGTTTCCTGAAAATATAGCCTGGAGGAGTTTCCGGAGCATTCAGTCAACAATTCTCATCAAACAGGAGCTTGTAATCCCACCTCTCACTCCCCCATCAGCTTTCCCGTTGAAAAAAATCATCACATAATAAACAGTCAGTGARGAATCCATGCAGTTCCCAAGCACCTAGGAAGATCAAAGAGGAGAGAGGAATCCGACATCCATTTTCGTTTCTTTGTTTTCTAACATAAATACAGTGGAATCAATCCTGCTTAATAAAGTAAAGAGAGCAAAGGAGCCTTCACTGAGTGCCTGAACTTAATCTCCTTTCTCTTGCTCACATGGAACAACACACAGCCTGTGCTTTTAGGAACAGCTCTCTCTCTCCTGCYGCAGCTCCAGACCAATTTTGCAGCTCACCACAGCTGGGAGCACTGTTTGCTGGCACATCTTGGCAGGGGCCAGCAGAGCTGCCTGCTGAAGCTGCTCTCTGAACTCCCAGAGCTGGGAAATGTGAGGATGAGGGGCAAGGGTCCCAGCTATGGGAAAACAGCAGCTCTCCTGACAGGACCTCCCAGCTGCTTCAGAGGAAGCTGCAGAGCCTTGAAGGAGCCTTGTTCCCCAAACCCTGCCCAAAGAACAGGTTAAGCAGAGCAGGTTGGATATTTTCTAGCCAAATGACCCATCCTGAGATTAGCCTGTGACAAAAAGCAGTGGGTTTTCCRTGTATAAAAAGTGAGAAATCTCTCCCCTGGTGCCAAAACCCAAAGGCCACAGGGCCCTGCCAAGACTGCTCTGCCCATTTCAGCCTCCTGGGGAGGATGCCCTGCAGCGCCCTTCAGTTGCCAGCAGCAGTCACAGTGAAAGGCAAGCAGCAATTCCCTCTCAAATACCATATGTTCAGCTCTGGTGCCAAAGCACAAAGCTGGCATTTTAACCTTTGGTGAACATGTTCCTGCTGCCACCAACAATAAACTCKGAGGGGCAGCTCAGAGGAAAGGTGTGCTGGAAGTGATGACATTAGCACTGAGCACAGCATCAACAGGACAGGGCCTGGCAGGAGCTTGATTTTACACAGCCAGTCTTTAGAGGTTAATGAAATATTCATAAATAAGTGAAAATYCTCCTGACAAGCCAGATCCTGTAATACAACAAAGAGTTGTCAGCCTCAATTAAGCGATTCCAAAGAGGCAGGGCTCTGCCATTCATTATTTACCAAGAGGTCAGAGGGAAAATTCTGCTTTATGRTCTCTTTGTCTCTGTGGATAAATTGGGTTTTACAGCTCCTGCTGGAGGACTCTGCTGCCCTGACAGACCCCAGCCTGCCACAGCTACCACCTACCCCCAGCATCCATCAGCCAAAGGCAAGAAACATYGGGAACAAGCTCTCCTAAGGACACTGAGACACAAAAAAGACTGAAAACAAATGATGTAAYGAGCTGATTAGGCTGTCAGTGTAAGGACTAAGTCTTGAAACTTAAGGGCGTTTTTTAAGCCTTTATCTCCCTTTTTGTACACACAAAGCCAGCCCCAGGCAAGAAGGGAAGTTTCCAGCAACCTTTGATCTGCAGGCACATCCTCTGAACATGCCCTGCATGCCCTCCCCAGATCCCATAGCTGGAGACCTTCACATCCCCCTGCATGTTCAGGACAAGCTGTGCTTACAGAATTGGATCTCTTGCATCACATCTCTCAGGATGGTCCTCTTCTGATGCAGGCACAGCTTCCCAGAGCTGYGAAAGCAGGAGGAAACTGGCCTCCATCCTTGTCACAAGGAAGCTGTAAATCAGTTATTATTTTGTCCCATCCTAACACAACTGTTCAACAACCCCAAGTCTTTCTTTTCCCTCTCTGCACACACGCTGGAAATTCATGTTCCTTCTACAGCTTCTCCAAGCTGCCTTTTAGGAAGGCAGACTAAAGGAGCAGAAATTACAGAATCCTAGAGGCATTCTGGACCTCTCACCTGGTTTGCTCAAAGTCCTGAACAGAATGTAGAGCCCCTGCATTCTCCAGGAAATTTTAGCTCAGTTAAATCAAACCCAGTGAGTCTGAGGTAGCCCATAAACTTCTTACAGGCATCTGTAGAGATGAATGAAGCCTGGAAAATGAAGCCTCTTGCATGTCTATTAAATAGGCCTCTTGTGTCTCCAGGCTGTGCCTACTATAATAAAGTCTTTGATAATATCCCTATCCTATGCTCATTTAACCAAGTAACTCAGTGTAACTCAGATTTTAGTAACAAGTGACACTGACAAGGACCATTCCAGCTGCAGCACCTTCTAAACAGGRCAACTGCTCACTTTTTCTCCTCTGCTCAACAACTGAAGAGAAAAAACCCTCCCCATTTCTCCCTCTCCAGTCCTTGTTCCTGTTACCATCATCCCTGTCAGTACAGCTCAGGTTTTAGGGGCACAGCTGTGGCACGGAGGCCACCCCAAATGATGGGCTGGGAATTAGGGCAACGTCCATGAGTTTTATATGGGCTGGAATTCCTCTCCAGGTCTAGGTCAGACCATTTCCCCCCCAGTCTGGCAGCACCTGTCCCACAGGGAAGAGCAGCAGAAGGCAGCTCTCCACTTCAGGCAGCCACATTCCTTCCTCCTGACAGTGCCAGCCCCRTGTCAGCTCTTACTGCCTTGGAAGAGCAAATGAAAACAGTCCTGCTGAAACCACACGGTGCTGCTGTGTCCCATAAAGCTTCCACCTTAATGGATCCAACAGCAGGTTCATTTGTGTAATGGGACTTTCAAACAGACCCTTTATTTCTTTTTAATTTGAAGGGAATGTGCTGTTTGATCCCACGTGCCCGGCCAGGTTTTTAAAACAGAGATAAACCACGAGAATTGACTCGCTCAGTCTCTCCTTCTCACCTAATTAAAAYAGCATTGAGCTAGCAAAGGTGCAGAGGTGCAGATCACCTCTCCAGCCTGCAGGATGTTTGTCAGCACCCACCAGGGTCCCAAGGCTTCCTCCACTCTCCCTGCTTTGCCCACAGCCACGTGCAGCAGATGCTGCTGATGGTGCCACGGTTTTGTGTGTTGAACATGAATTTTCCTGTTGGACATGAATTTTCCAAGAGGCAACACGCAGCAGGTGCAACACACCAACTGAGCCTGTTCATCATTCCCCAGGCTGAGAGAGGGAGGGAAAAAAATAACCTTGTCTGTGTACCTCAGAGCTCACTCTATTSCTACCCCTGGGGAATAGCAGGGACGAGTTTTAATGGAGTTGTTTACAACAGGCACTGAGAGCTCTGTGCCAGGGAAAGGACAAGTGTACTCCCATCCCTCTAGTCTAGCTTTCACTCCACCTTCAGAACCAAAACTCCACAGTAAAAACAGGGGGAAGACCTAAAATAGGGTATCAATGACTCCTGCACCATCATCCCCCTCTTCTAACAACTCATAATTCAGAATTTACAGGATCACATGGTAAGTGAAGAATGATAYAAACACTGTGAAGTAAACAAACAGCAAATGGCTCTGCTGAAGTAAAACTCAAACTGCCTGATAGAGGAAAAGATATCTCAGACATATTCAAAACAAAGAAAATTCAATGAAGACCCTGGGTCTAAAAATACCAATGCACAAACACAGTTACAGATAACACAGAGGGTTTAGCACAGAGGAGCATAAACTGATCAGAAAGAGGAATCTAMGTGAAAACCGAAGGAACAGCACAGAATTGAAATGTCAGAGTGCAAGTCCCAAAASAGCTGGAATCCCTCCTACAAACTGAGCCTTCCTCAGCCAGAAACTCGAGAGGAGGACAGAGTGGGGCAGGTGAACTGATCCACTGCTGTGGTGGAAGAGGATCCTGCCTGTACTCCATGATCCTGTGGAAGACACTTCTGGAAAAAACTACTGCTGGAACGTCACCTGGAATGATGTGACCACTCTGATTACTCATCTTCAAAGGAGAGGCAGAAAGAGGAAGAGATTTAAAGAAAGCTKCATGATTCATGAGGAAACTGAAGAGCCTGTTTTAAGAGAAGGCTGCAAGAGCTTGATTTGTTTAACCTAGACAAATGAAAGGCTGGGAGAGAACAATTGTTCTCTATAAATATGTCATGGCATAAATATGAGGGAGGAAGAACAGTCACTGTAGTTTAAGGAGAATATTAGCACAAGAAAAAAATGGATATTAACTGCACATATATTTTCAGTTGGCACTGGGAAGATTTCAGCTATCAGAGCAGCCTCTCCATGACAGTAATGGCACAAACAACCAAAGCAGTTTCAAGACAAGCTTGATAAATTGATGAACTGAGATCTATGCTGCATTTGCCTCAGTTACTGAAGGACTGGACTTTATGATCTAAAAGTCCCCTTCCAGTCTCCTGTTGCTATATCATTTCATTCTGGATTAGCTTCTTTTGCTGTCTCTTTATAACCAGGTTCATGCTTTTCAATCTGATTTGAGAAGTGGATATTTCTCTGAGATTGCCTTACTAAAACTCTTCACCCTGCTGCTCAGTTGAGTGCCACGCTGCTCATCTGTCTTGGCTTTGCTGGCCTCACAKAAAGTGTTAGGATAAAATCTGTCACATGGGAAGGAGATTTGCTGTCACCTGCTAAATCAATTCAGAAATTATGTAATGCACTTTTGATAGATGGACATTTCCAGCATCAGTCAGTTGTCCCCTGCCCCTCCCAACCTGTTGGTTCTAAAGATGTTCCAGCAAAGCTTCATTTTGATTTATAACTGCTGTGGTTCAGCCCTYTAATCCCACACTTTATTGCCTTCCTATTGCAGATAATACAGAGAATTTACATTTCCACTAATGAACATCACTTTTGTCCTTGCCCTCGGTCTGTTGTAATTTTTGCTTTCTGTTCAGTAACTCTTAAACAAGAATTCAATGAGCTCTATTGGCCAGTAATCCAGGACAGGTCTTTCTATACTAAAGTTCATRTTTTTTCCTACTACCATTGGTGTTACCTGTAAATTAAAAACATTGGTTATAACTTTTCAATTTTGCCTTCCCAACTGCATCAAGCTCAGTATTCTCCGAGTTAATTTCCTTCATGTCCTCTCCTTTCTGTCTCCATTTCTGCTCCTGATCACCATCAGTGGAGGCACCCACTGACATTTAAGTTAATCCTAAACATTATGATTTCATCAGACTGAACACATGATTGGCTCTTTAACTATTGCTGACCTGCTGCTCTTAAATAAAGGTCTCCCCTTCTCTGCAAAGGGTTAACCAACACTTTTCCTCAAGGCAAGGCGCATTGATTATATTAATTTTAAGGTGTCTTTAATTCCCTSTGTAAGGACACTCAATTTATGCCATTCATTTGGTGATGGCTGCATTCTTGGACTTCAAATCTTCTTTACCTCCCACCCTGCTAAGCAATTCTTCTGATTCTTACATCCATCCTTTTTAATCTGCTGGAGGGTGAAATTTAATTTGTTCCAAAGAGCAGTCTATAGATTTCAGAGCCCACATGGGCCAAGCTGTCTTTTGAAGATGAAAGCCAAAAGATACCCAGAGCACCTCAGGGTAATGAAAACACAGGTGATGCTTTTTTAATACCAAGCCAACTTCCCTCAGGGATTAATGATGGAGAACAAAAAATCTTGACATGAATGCCCCCTGCTACAGCACCAGGCTGGAAGAAAGCACGAGATCAGAGATCAGAGCTGTTGCTTGGATGGCAAAGCTTGAGCCAAGCAATCTCCTCGTGTCTATAAAGGGATATGAGAAAGGCAAACGAAAATTACAAAAACTAACATGTCTTCTGTTTCCCTCCCTCAGGGAGGGAAAGAAAAATAATAYAACAAACAAGAAGGCATTTTCCACAAATAATATTTTGGTGTGAGTGAAGCTCTCTYGCAGCTTTTGGCCTGTAGAGCACTGAACTAACATGCCATGAGAAATAAGATCCTGGGACCACAGATCAGGCAGCTGTGAGAACTCTGAGCACATCCTGSAAATAAAGGCACTGTAGCACCAGCCTCAATAAAGAAAACTTCCAGCACTGATCAAATTGTCAGAAAAGCACACATTCAAACAAAAAAAATGGAAATAACAAACATTCAGCAAATAAAAGACAGAAAAACCCCATGGATCTGTGGGGAAATTCAGTGACCTGAGCCCTGTGAAGAGTGGTGGCTCTCGTGTGTCTTATGGGCAGACACTGTTCCCTTACAGTATGAACATGCTTGAACTGTGAATAAGGAAAAATAAACAAGTGAAGGGTTAGAGGGAGAGGAAAATCAAAGTTTCATTGYTAATTACACAGCACAATGATAAGGGTAATTTTTCTTAAATCAAAAAATAAATCCTAGGTTCACGTTCCCTGAAGGATATAAAATATTAGAGGGTTTTTTATGGTTGTAATCACAAACTCATTTCTCCAGCCACTACTGGCCGTGTCTAATTAGGGCAAAGTATGTTAATGATACAGAGGCACAGCCCAGAGATTTCTTCAGTTGCAATATTAATTGCATTTAGGGAAAGAGGCATGAATTGTGCTTATACAAGCTAATTAGTATGGGTTTGCTAATTAATACTGGAAAGTCAAACCGCCTTTGTCTTGTCAACTGCAATTAACTGAAGACATTTAAATTCCTTTTTTTTTTGTGGTTTTTTTTTTGTTGTGCTTCAGCAGCACACTCACTTTTAGTTGACAAGCAATGATTCCCTGCACTGGAGCAGCCAGAACAGCCCCTCCATTCCCCTGGCATCCCATTTTCCTCTGGCAGGACCTTGTGCTCTCCCTATCACACACACCACCCTCCATCTGCCACTGTCCCTTGGGGACACAATTCCCTGAGCTTGTCCCTGGAGGAGAGAGCCCTGAATGTGCAGATACTGTTGGTATTGAGGCCACAATCCCATCAGACTCATCCCATTGTACTTTTAAATATTGCTGTGTAAAGAATGGCTCGTTTACCAGGGCACCAGAGGTGCCCCCACTGAYAGAAAGAAGTCCTTGGTTCTCCTCAGTGAGGTGCCATCAGCCAGGCCCCTGGAGCCAGAGCCCAGCTCTTCATTYCCAGTGCCCCAGGGAGGGTGGCAGAGCCAGCAGAGCTCTCCAGGGTGGCAGCAGAGATGTCACCTGCACGGAGGTTTGGCCCAGAAGCAGCCCAAGGTGTCACCAGACTGCAGAGAGCACCTGCCAGGTGATTGCTCCATTTCACTGAGAGCCACAGACCTGCCTGCAGAAGAGCTGAAAGCAAAATCCACATCTGTCAGCCCCTCAGCATTCCCAGCTCAGCATCAAACTGGGACTGGAGAAGGAAGGTGAGAGGTCAGCAATCCAAACCAGGCAAACGATTTTGCTGGAGTGGCAAATTTAAAGGAGTGTGAAAATCAGGCCATGCAGGTGAGACACTGATCTGGAGAGGGGGGAAAAATAACCACATAAAGAGCATTTTGCTGGATGGCAGGGAGGAGAGTGGGGCTGGTGGCACATCCACAGGAGCCTGTGGAACAGCCCCATCCAAAGGGGACAGAGCTCAGTCACCATCACAGAAGACACAAAGTGACAACAGCTTTCCCTGCCTGGGAGATTTTGCCTGGGGATGCAAAAGAACCATCTACCACCAGGGAAAGGAAGGAGCTGCACTGTCAGGTTTTCCCTCAAAAGGGGAAAAGATAGGGGGGGAAATCTCTTTTATGAATCAGTTCTCCTGTATTCACTGAATAAATTCAAGCTGCTGAACACAAAGCCCACACCTCACAATCTACAATCCATGGTCTGAAGCAGCACAGAAAACAGCCTGTTCATGGGAGCTTGATGTAAGAGTCACTGGAAGACCACAAGACCAGCAGTTTTCCACTGAGAAACCCTTGGGAATAGGCACTGAGCACTGACTGTTGCTTTATCCTCTGCTGATGGATGATGCACAACACCAATTAATGCTTTAACACTGCAACTTCCAGTTTCTCCAGCCCTCTGCTAGCCTGCTTCATACRACAAATTTTCGAAGGCAAACAACTCAAAAACCAGACTTAATGAGCACAAAAGAAAAACTTTGAAATGTTAAAAAAAATAACAACCCAGAATATCAGAACATTTAAAACACAACAGCAAATTTTCCCTCTGATCCATCCAGCGAGCACGGCGCAAAATTGACTGCATGGAATTTGAAACTGTTACAAGGCAGCACTTAATGAGATCAGCTGGTAAACAGGATTAATTCAGTTTTTCTTTGGGAAGTATCAGCTGAGGCCTGTGTCACCACAGAAAGCAGCTGGGCACACAAAAATGTTTGCCCACAACGCGAGACCACCGCAGGACCGGAATCAATTAACGCTCTCAGGGCGGAAAATCTGATGTTGAAACAGCAAGAGGCACAAATTTAAAAAAAAAAAAAAGATCCTAACAGATGTATGGCAACCCATTAATAGCACAGCAGGGGCACCTCATCCTGCCCTTCAGTGCCCTACAAGTGTAAAACACCCATATTGGCACTCTRGTTTATGATTGGGATTTTAGAACAGATGTCTGTTTAGCACCTACTTACTAGCCAGTACTGCAGGCCTGATTTTATATTAGTAATAAAATTAATCACATCTACAGAATGGGTCTCTGCATCTTGGATACTGCTCAGGTTTTCCTTGTGACTAGAAAAAGTTGCAGGAATCCCACAGTTCATCCATTAGCAAAAATATCAGTTCGTGAAATGGCTTAACACTGACACCTCATTTATTCCTGAGTGTAAAAAAAATCACATTCAAGTCATGAAAGTGCACATAAACCTCCCTGGCTTTGTGTCCTTTTATTATTTTTGGTCCTTGAGGGAAGTGCCAATAAAATAGAYGAACCCAGCAGAAAATTAACAGATATTATAAAAAAATACTTTGTGGTAATTCTCTTGTATCTCATCTGCCTGTCCTTTGAACACTTGAGACTGAATCAAAGGCCCCCAAAGAAAGGAGTTAATTCAGTATGAAATTAAATGCTTGCTTCTGATCTAGAACTGCTAAGGAGGAAAGGGATTACCAGAAAAAAAAAGGAAGACAAACCACTAGATCTCATCCAGCACTTTTTCCAGGTGAGTGTGGAGACAGGGGGTGCTACGACTGGCAGCAGCAACAGAACTTTTGTTTATTTGCTGTTCGATTCTGAATATCTGGAACTGATCCACTGTTTAAATGAACTGAACTCTGCATATTACTGCTCTGTATAACAACCAGAGGGGGAAAAAAAAAGGCAGAAATTGAAAGTGAACACTTACCATCTCTGCTCTTTGCTTGTGGTTTCCCACTTCTTCCAGAACCTGAGACAGCTGAGCCTTCAAGACACAGGAAAAAAAAAAAGGAAATTAAGTCTAGGATGCAATTTTGGAAGTTTAGTAAGGTTCTTGTCCCCCTCCTTCTCAAAAAAAMCCCCAATTTCATGGCACTGAGAAGGAATTTTAAGTGTTTGGTCTTGCTCTGTCAGCAGCCCCAGCCAAAACTGGAGTGCCTGGACAAGCAAGTGAAGAGAAAAAGTGAAATGATCACCAAGTTTGGTGTGGAAACATCAGGGAACTGTGAATTTGCAGACACTTGGGAAAGACTTCTCCCTGCTGCTGAATCAGGCACAATGACAGCAGCAGGCTGGAGCCAGGAGTTGCTTGGGGAAGAATTACAAAATGTGACCTTAGAGAGGTTATTTGGGAGAGGTGCTGGCATAAACTCTGCACAGCACCCCAAGAATGATTGAATATGTTTGATTACAAATTACCMCAACTGTATATTTATTAGCTTTCTCTATATGAAGATGACCTTTAGATGGGAACCACTATCCTATTCTAAATCAGATATAAGAATTACTTAATTAAAAATTACATTAAAAATTATGCATTTCTTACAGTAGCTATCAGTCCTGAATTTGAGGGTTAAATCTCTGTTCAGCCTCCTATGGAATCACAGAGTAACCCACACTGGAAGAGTGGGAATTCCCTTAAAGCTCAGTCCCCTGTGGTTTTGGTGGGCACCTGGCACCCAGCCTGGCTCAGCCCCATCACACTGTGCCAAGCTCTGGTCACCCTCACTGTGTAAATATTCTTATTTATAACACCAAAGCAACCACACCATAGGAGCCTGTTTAACTAGATGGGTAGAGGAGCATTTTAAAGTATAATACCCCAAAAAAAATCAGAAGAAAAGGATAGCACAGACTCCAACACATTTTACTTCAGCCAAAGGCTGGAAAAAACCTTATAGGCAAGAGAGAAATAATACAAAGRGATGGGAAAAATTGAAAATACAAGCAGGAAATATGCCATAATTTACCTTAGATATAATATGGCTTGGGGAAAAAATAACCATTTCAAGGTGCTGTGCCAACAGAGACACACAGAGAAACCTGGACAGCAAGTCCAAGSCAGCAGCATAACAACAGCAGATCAATATGATTTGGAGAAGCAATCAGATAAGAACTAAATCACAAAGYAGGTTTTCTTCATTGCATTTATTTCCAGGCAGCTCATCTCAAAGGGAAAGAGTCAGCAAGTAGTGGGAATTCAGAGAGCAGCTACTAAACTTMCTAGACGGCTGGAAGAAATGATTTATGAAGATTAAAAGATTTTTAAACATATGGGTTGACTGCAACTCTCACAGAAGAGCARAAGGGACATATTTAATGCACTGAGAGCTGTTACAACAACCAAGGAGGCTTCCCCAGCTCACTGATGCTGTTGGATGCCCAGAGTGGGGAGCCTCCCTTCTCCCTGTCCCTGCCACCTCCTCGCACAGCTGGGGAAGCACGAGACAAAGCCCAAATTTCCAGCAGGGTCCCCAGTGCCTGCACTTGCCAGGCTGTGAGCCAGCTGATCTGGATGCTTCATCACGTCCAGTTTGTAAACACCAGCCCTACCCCAGACTTTTTATTAGCTTAAATCAAATATTGAACCTCCCTCAGCTGTTGSAGGACAGCTGCTGGCGAAGTGATTCACTGCCATGTTCCTTCCAGGCCACRAGAAAACACAAAGTAATCACCAGCAGCGTGACAGATGCACGCATTTTTAATTAGGGAGGAGAAATTAGGCTCTGAACTCATCCCCACAAGTCAGAGTGGTGGGGAGGAGCTGCCAGCCCCCACAGCCAAGGGGGTGCAGAGGGCCCTGGATGGTGCCTGGCAGCTGCTCAGCYCCTGCTGCCATTCCCCAGATATTTGCTGGAAAAGACATGAAAAAAATAAGTATTGTGTTGTTTCATGGGCTGCATCCTCTCAGGAATGAACTGCTGGGTTTCTCAGTGCAGCCAAGGAGAACATGAGAGGTGGGCATGGTTCTTTCAGGGGTGCTGGGGGGGCACAGAGGGGTCCAGCAGATGCTGGAGCAGTTTGCCAGTCCCATCTCAGAGCTCTGCTCTGGGAAAAGCCATCAAGGGGTGACAAAGGGCAATGGCTTCAAACTGGGAAAGAGCAGGCTTAGATCAGACATTAGGAAAACAATCTTCATCACTGTGATGCCCTGGCACAGGGTGCCCAGAGAAGCTGTGGCTGCCCCAGCCCTGGAAGTGTCCAAGGCCAGGTTGGATTGGATGGATCTCTGAGCAACCTCATCCAAGAAGTTATCCCTGCCCACAGAAAGATGATTTTTAAGGTCCCTTGCAACCCAAACATTTCCATGATTCCCTGAGTAGCTCAGCTCTGAGTTAGGGTATTTTCAATTGTTTGTATCCCCCTTGGTACCTCAGGAATCTCTCTGTAGGACAGACTTACTTCCATGTTGAACTTCCAGCATGAAAGTTATCTTAAAGCTCCAATGAAATTCTCTCTACTTAAGACACATTAAATTCCCACAGATCACCGAGCTCAAGGGTTAAGAAACCTGATATGCAAACAGGTATTGTGAATSAGATATACAAATACAGTGCAATTCACCCACTGAAGGCAGCACAACCAGGTAAGGGAAAATCAAGTAGCGAAGCAGGGAGAAAAAAATCCTCTCAAGTACTCAGTCAATTACTTTAAGCTTTCAAGAAARGGTTTGACAATTCAAAATACTCATCTTACATGACAACACAGTCTAATCTGCTGTCAGTGGATTGTCACCCTCAAAAGAGAGAGGCAGGAAGAGAAGAACCTATGCTCCAGCCTCGCTGGGGATCTGCAGCTTGGGCTGCAAGAGGAGCAGGAACGGTTTCCAAGGAGAGGAACCAACTCAGCTCCAAGGAGACATCTCTGAATTGTTTCTCTTGCTCCCCTGCATCAATAGTTTGTGTTCTGCACCTTCCAAAAGCCAGCCTTCACTGAGAGCCCTGGAGGAGGCTGCTCAGGGAGGGTTTAATGAATAAAACTGAAGAATTCTGGTGGTGACAATGCAGCTGCTGAAGTGAGTGCATCCAGAGCCCCCCACGCCCCTCCAGGGGCTGATGGTGAGCTGGGTGCCCTGAATGATGTGCAAGCAGCTCAAATGTGAGCCCCATTCGTGGGGAAAAATTAACTCCTCAGTCTCTAATGAACAGCCTTTCTCCACACAACAATACCCTCTGCTCTACAAGCAATTAGCAAATCGAAGCACTCTCTTTGTGGACCTGCATTAATTCACTCCTCGATGTGGCACATTAAATAGCTCACAGGTACAGCACAGCAGTGGCAACAGCCAGCACCATAAAACAAAAACCTTGCTTCAAAGCAAAAATTAGGTGTGCTGAATRCAGGGAATAAATCAAAACCACCTTCATTTGGAAACATCATTTTAGCCTTATGCTTCCATCAGAAAACATGATGATGTTAATGCAACGTGGGTACTCTGCAAGGGAGAGAAACAAGCAGCACATTCACTACCTCCAATTAAAGAGAGCAATTTTTATTCTTTCTCATCGAGGGGAAATACCTGAGGACATYCACAGCTGCCTGTTCTGGGGTTTCACAGCCAGGAATCCCAAGTGGGAGTCCCCAGAGGGAAGGCCACTTGTTGGAAGGGCAGCAGGGAAGGGGAGAAGGAAGAGGTTTTCCCTGGCAGAGCTGGAACACAGCTGCAAAAAAATGGCATTTTTACAGCTCACTGAAGCCCAAGATACCCTTGGAAGTATTTTACATGCAACAGTTGTATGCAAATCCAAGTCAAGTGTGATAATTGGCAAATTTAGGTATAATGTTAATTAATAGCTATTTCAAATTAATTAACTTCTAAGATAAATTCTTGCCTCTCCTCTTTGAGAAAGCYAACACACAATTTAAATTTACAAGGATAGATCAGCTGCTGATCACAGAAATAGGGAATCTTGTRTGTTCCAACATGCCAAAACACTTCAGCTTCCTTGTGCTGGCTGCTCCCCATTCCCTGGGTGATTTCACAGTTCCTTATTTCTCTGATCACTCACAAAAGAAAACAGAAGATGGAGCCTCTTGGCTCAAGCTCGACTGTGTGGCTGTTATGTGACCTCTGCAGTGTCCAAGCCAAAACACCTTATCTGGTGCCTTAGGCTGGGAAAGAAGGAAGAAAAGGGGGGGAAAAAAGCACAATATCATCTTTTTCTATCAGATCCAGGAGACACAAAGCACATAAAGTGCACTGAAGCTGCAGCTGAAATACAGAAGGAAACCTGAAAACATGGCAGCACTCCCAGGACASTTCTGATAAGGAAAGCACTGACTGCAACAATTAGAATTCAATCCAATGCAGGAACAGAAGCACCACGCTGATGAGTTACATGGAACAACACAGGAATAGGATGAGAACAATTTGAAGAGAACTTTGCAGTCACTAATTACCTCTCAGCAAAGAATGAGGCTCTGGCTTGTGGGGAAAACAGAGGGGAAACTTTGATTTCACAAAAGCCACAGCCATTACTTCTGGGGGTGGCAGAGACTGAGCAGCAGTAACTCATCAGCCACTTGCAGTCAGACTCCTCTTTATTTGCATATTGTGATCCTGCATATTAAAACACTGTGAGAACYGAAATTAAATTTTCATTAGTGCTCAATCTGGAATCTCACCCGTGGGATTCAGCTCTCAGCAGTTCATGCAGGCATTTCCCTGTTTACTTCAAAGCCAGGGATCCATTTATCCCAATGCCAGCCATCACTTGTGGCCTCCAACCCATTGCAACCATTCCTGCCCCAGGGCAGCAGTGCAGGATTGCTTCTGCACCTCTGAACTGCACTACACAATTACTCTGAACTAACTGGTCATCTCTAATTTAATGTMTTTTGATGCTTTGTAAGTGAAATTGCCAACCTTTCACAAAATTGAATCAGTTGAGACCACGATCAGGAAGACAGTTTAGTACCAGCCACTGGTAAATCATTTCCTTGCTGCTTTACAGGCTCCTCTCTGCTGTCCTCAAGAAAGTTCTCCTGGTTATAAAATCAAATGCACCTCCTTTATGAAGTGGGAAAGAACAGCTCCAAATAAACCCTGCTGCTGTCTCAAAAGCATCCAGAACACCACGTTATCTCACAGGAGCTGGATTGGAGGTGGCAGGGGGCTTGGTCTGATGCASAAGTGAAGAGGAAAATTCCCCAACAACTTCTGAACGTGTTTCAGACATTTAAATTCAGCGAAACCACACTTGCCCTGACTTGCAGAAAAGCTGCAATAGGCAAAGCAGAGACCATTCCTTACTGACATAATTTCTGAGGATAGGCTTGCAGCTCAATGAAAAGCATGTGTCTCAGGCCACAGCTTATGTAGTTTTCCATGTAATTTAGTCCTTAATGTTACCCCAGGCAAGGACAGGAAGCACAGGAGACAAGAATGCCTGKAAGGCAGATGTCCCACATCTCCAGGGACTCGTGCTCCTGGGCATCACAGCAAACCACAACACCCAGGGACTGAAGGCCACTGCTTTGTCTAGAGCAGTGAGAGTGYTTTCCACCAAAAAAACGAGAGCTGCTCCTTCTCTGAAAACCAGTTTTGTACTGGATTTGTGCAGGGAAATGCCGCCCCCCAGTGAGAGACAAAAAGCAGCTGGTTACCAAAATCTGGGAGGAATAAATCAGAGCTCCTGGGCACTAAACAAAAAAAAAAAGAAAGAAAAAGAAGCTGCAAATTGAAAAATCGCCAAAGTCATCGCTATAATTACTGAAGACACAGGGAAAACATCTCTCCTAGCAAAGATATGGGCTCCTGTCAACACTCTATCAAGATTTACTGGACAAGGGGATAATAACCACACCTTTCTCTAGCTCTTGAGTCTCAAGGACAGACCAATCTCTCTCCTTAAGAGACACAGGCACTTGTAATGTCAAGAACTCTTGACAGTAAGTTTATTATCATGAAATAACCCCAAACTCTGCCTGGTTAGACTGTGAGACAAGGGTGTTAACAAAGTGACTGTGGAACAACTGATCTGAGATGAAGACAGGATTCARAGCAGAAATTGCCCATATCCTTATTCCTGGCAAACTACCTGGCCTTATCTTAGAGTAATCTGCAGCAGAAACCTGGCCCTTGTTCCCACTCTGCCCAACCACTGAGACCTGGGGCAAAGCACTAAACCCTGAAACTCCTTCTTTTCTCTCCCCTCTCTAACCTAAAGATAAAACTGACTCTGTAAAACCCTTGCAAAACCTTTGGAAAAGGATGATCTGTGAGCACAGGGTGCCACTGCTGACACCAGCCACGCCTGATGGGCCACAGCACTAAAAGGATTAAGCACCATAACAAGTGCAGAAGTCCAGAGGTGGCAGCAAGCTCATCTCCCTGATCCTCACAGCAAAGGTGACCTTCACAGCTACAATAAAATGTAAAATTTGGAGAAAAGACCCTGAACTTCTCAAAAGCTACTCCATCACCACAGTTCACATCATCTCTCAGGCAGATGCTGCAGGGGAAGGAAGAGAAAACTGGGAGATGGAAAAATGCAGAACCTGCTGTCCAGGAAAGGATGAGTCCCTAGAGATTGGACARCCCCATGCCAGGCTGAAACAGTTAAAAATGAGGCAGGTTGGCAGGAGAATAGTGGGCTCAGGTCACAAAACCACCTTAGTTCTGCAAAAATGTCTCGAAACAAGAACATTCATTTGTTGTTTTAGTCTCTGAGCTGCAGCTGAGGGTGAGGTGAGGCTGAGGGGCAGCATCCCAGAGACTCCTCTTTCCCCCTGTTTTTTTCCTTGATGTTTTTACTCAGCACCTTGCTAAGAAGGAGCACAGAGATGAAAAGATTAGCACAGCTCTGCTGGGAACAAACTACTTTTGTAATAGGTCTCCTTCCCCCACCCCATCCTAATCAAATGGTGCTGCAGTCCCCTGGGGAGAGAAAASAGTGCCAAACAAAAAAAAAAAAGTGAGTTTGCAGCTGCTTCCTCAACAGCAAAGGGCAGCCTGACTGATGAAACTCTGCCAAGCCAATTGCTCCCAGCATGATGCAGTTGGCCAGCACAGCATCTCCAGGACACACAAGTGACTGGGGGATGCTGATGGAGYCTCCAAAGGAGTCATTCCCCATCACTGGAACACCCATCAGAGAAGCCTCTGCCTCCAAAATTCTCTTTGTGGCCTCAGAAATAGCCCTGCCTCAGAAAAGCAGCTGAGTGTCAAGATGCAGCAGAAAGTCCCTYTTCTTTTGCTGCTCCCCAGCAAAAGTTTTAACCCAACAGCAGAAAGATAAAATCTATGTACTGAGGGTTAGCTGCAAATCTCTRAAACAGATTATTCATATATTAGTGCAAATTAAAACCATTTTTAATGAGGARAGTACCAGCCCACTGTACAGGGAAACAGCAAATAGGTAAAAAAAATACAAAGTATCTGGAGGAGCACTAAGGAGAATTTCACTGTGCTGTGGTCAAACCCATACAGGTGAAATGAAAGGATACCAGCACCTGATCCTGAAACAGAGGAAGCACATCTGGGAATCTGGTAATTCATCACTCTTTAGGTGATCTGTTCTCAGTAAGCAATTCTGGGATCTGGTGAGCATGATGCTTTCCTCAGGCTGCATTAACACTCCTGGAACTGGGAAGCAGAGCTAAACAGAAGACACAGCAGCTAATGGGAACAGAATCCCTTGCCATTAGATGTAATAAAGAAGCTGATTGAAGGAGGGGGAACAAATGTTTGTGCATTTGTTTAATTTTGTGACAAAATTTTAAGCCCAGCTCATTTATTGACTTTTTTTTTTTTTCATCCTTTAGTTTATCAGCAGAATGAATTCAGGCTCCAAAGCCTTCTCCTGATGAAAGCAAACATCAACACTCACCAAATCCAGARAAAGGAAATCTCAAGAACTAGAAGTGGTGACACCCAAACTGTCAACTCCTTCCTGTGCATTTGTGCCAGGACAACTTCCCTGGACTTAAGTTCTCCCCATCCAGTTACCTCCAACTAGGTCTGATAGCTGGAGGGAAAGAAACAGCATTTAATTCATGAAATCCGTAAATTAGCCATCAAAAATGTTCACTCTTATCCATTCATCAGGGGAAAAAAAAATGGTGGAATTACATCTCCAGCTAAAAAAGCCCTTCTAATTTCAGCCCGATGAGTCAGCAGTGCTGCATCTCATCACTGGGAGTGATTCATTGTCACTGCACTTCTCAAAGTCAGGAGTAAGGGTATTCACCCCAATTCRCTGTCATCTCACAGCTCCTCTGGACCCAGGCTCCTGTGCTTGCACACAGCACTGTTCTAATGATTTATGTGAGTGTGTCACTTTTAATTTAAAGGGATAAAGAGTTATTGTCAGTCTGCCGACCATARAGCAACATTTTTCTTTCCACTGAGCTGACAGTTGAATACCTGGAAAATATTCCTGTTTGCCAAGAAAGGAGAGGGCTCTGCAGCCCACAGCCTCAGGGTGTCAGTGCTTCTGAAGGGAGGAGAGGATGGCCAGTGTCTTTGGGAGGAACACCAGTGCTTGGGAGAGTTAAAAAAAAACAGGCTTACAATAGAGTCAGAATCTGAATAGAAACTCAGACAAAAGCAGCATGGATGGAAAGCCTCTGCCCCAAGTGAAAGTGAGAAGAGGGTGTGGGGGTATGAATGAGAGCCCAAAAAGATGATCTGTGGTCGTAGCTGGATGAAACAAAGACCATCCTAAGGTAATCAGTGGCACAGCTACAGTTTTCTTATTCAAGTCCCCTAAAATCAGTCACTTTTGGGAACCTTTTAACTGCTAAAACGAGGCTACTGAACAACTCACACTGACCTGACAGCCCTGAGTGGGCCAGTGCCTTCCTTCAAGCTGCCCAAGGCTGYTGGCAGCTGGTGATAGCTCAAAAATGATGTTTTTAATGGTGCTGTGAGCTCTGTCCCCAATGATACCTGTTATCCCCAAAAGATACATGGGCACACTTCCTTGCGCAACTGTTGTGAACCAGCCAGAAAACAACTTTGGGAAGTGAAGATCTGTGTTTAAATCAAACTTTTTTTTGTGTTAAATCAAGTCTGGTTTCTGTTCTAGCTCTCAGCACTGCTGCAGGGCTGTCCCAGCTCAAACAAAGGTCATGGAGGGGTTGCAGCCAGCACTACCCTTGGCCTGGGAAATGACAGCCAGCGTGGTTTTGGCATCCAGCAGAGCAGTGGGGAGAGTGCCTGAGCCTCRGAGGGTCTCCCAACAAATTTCAAACACTCTTGGAAGTTGCTAGACAGGACAAGATTGTGCAATGTTTGCTCTGACACAGCAAGGCTTGCCTTGCCCTTGCTTCTGCCCTGGGAATGTGTGTGYTGAGGACCTGCCTCCTCTGCTGCCAGAGCATTTCCAGCCTCTAGTCTGGGTGCAGAGTTGGATTCTGCTGAATGAAGCAAACATCCCATTTTAAACATAGCTATTATAATTAGCAGRAGCTCATTGCTCAATTCCCCTTCCAGACAGGGATTTCCAAATGTCAGTGTGCTCAGCACAGCTGATCTGTGCTGGCTGCTCCAAACACCACTGACCTGGGAGGGTGCAGAACACACAATCAAATCCTGCCATGGGCAGTGAGATGGAAAAACTAACAGGATCATTGTCTTTCTTCAGCCTGGACCTTCCTTTTCCTGTACCTTCTGCACCAAGGCAAGGTTAGCAAAGACTCTGACACAGAAGGAATATTCATGCTTGAGGCCAAGCAGGAATTTCTTTTGGAATTAAACTTGTTTTCTGAGTCAGCCCTCCAGATGACTCTGCCTCATCCTGCTTGTCCTGCCAGGGTATCATGGCATAAAATCAAAGGGCAGTGAGGGGATAAAAAAGGGGGAAAGCCCCAAACTAGTACAGCTACTGCTGCTAAAACCTTTTTGCAGAGGCTCTGGCAAACACAGACACCAGTTTCAAACAATATTTTCTTTCTAAATCTGCTTGGGGAAAGCAGAAACAACCTTCATCTTTACGAGTGATCTGCAATATTAAAAGAAAACTGCCAAGCATCTTTTCCCAACTCAAACCTCCCCACAGCAAAGATCTCCTCCCCTTGCAGGAGAAGTGCAGCACTTCCATTTCCAGGTATTGCAAAAATCAGTGGCTCCCAGGCTTCCTGCAGASACCTCTGAGACCCTCAGGATGTCCCATGGAGCCAGCAGGAGTCTGGCTGAGTTTATCAATGTGGGTCCCATGCAGCCTCTCACCTGTGGTGTTCAAGTGTCTGACCCACAGCTCCTGCCTCATTTGGGGTACAGCAGTGTAAATCCACCAAGATCAGCACCAAGCTGCTCAACAAAAGGAGAAACCACAGCTCAAAGACCTCATGAGCTTTGCAAGGCCACATGGACAGTGATGATTTTCAGTCACAATTTCTTACCCCATCAKGTTTGTACTACAAACAGATCAGAGGCAGGATTTGCCTGAAGTTTAAGGCAAAAAAAGACTGGAAGGAAAAAAACCCAGGGGTTAACAGCCTCTCTATCCAAAGACATTCCTTACACTGAAAAAAAGTAAAAAAATCCTCCAAGATTCCAATTGGAAGAAAATAAGAGATGTAAAATACTCTCAAACATCCCTGCACACCATGGTCATGCTCCTGTAACTTCTAAGAAGAGGAACAAAAGTCTTCCACTTTTAACTGAGAATGTATTCAAAATAAATGAATCCCAATGGAATTTAGGCACACTGTAGAGGCTCCAACAAAAATCATAAATAAAGCAAGCAAACTAAAAAGATCCTTTCTTGGCATGCTCTTGAAAGAAGGATTCACCACATTTCTGATTGACTGCCACTGTGGTTTAAATGAATCAGCTATAAATAGGCAGCAAATGCAAGGCAAGCACTTGAAGGGAACAGCAAGGGGTTTTTTCTTGTTTTCTCTTGTTATTGCTTAATGGTGTGTTGGAAAGGAGGTGGCTGACAAGGTAGAAGGAATGTGGTGAAAACCTAAAGAAACAGAAAAAGATGGGGCGTGGGAAGGAGGGAAAAGGAGACACGAAGACATTCAAATGTACAAAATGTGCAAATGCCTTCCTGCCTCTGGTTTTCCAGGGATGGGAACAGACACAGACTTGGAGCTGGGGATGCCCTCAAAGTCCCCTCACACCCACAGCTTGGAGAAGGCTTTTAGGGTATCAGTAACTGCAAAGTCAAACTTCTGTGGGCCACCTTGGACTAATTCCTGGTCTTTCCTACATATGAAATGCAGCCATTAAAGAAAAGCTCTGGGAGTGTTTCTGCAGCCCTCTTGTGCCAAGAGCCATCCAAAACAGGAATGGCCTCAAAACYATTAGAGTTAAGCAGCCATCAACATCATAGCAAAAAGTGAAAATACTGGTGTCAATGAACACCAGGGCTGGAGCAATCTGAGTCACACCCAGAGAGGATCCAGTTGCTGAAAAGCATTTGCAGGGAAATTTCTAATAAACTACTTTTTAAACATTGAATAATCACCTCTCAAAATAGCTGGGGCTGATTTCACAGCTCCTGTTCCAACTGTCTGCTCACTCTCCTCCTCTCTCCCACAGCCAGTCTGACTGCCCACAGCATCCCCAGTCTCCAGCTTCCTGGCATCCTTTTCAATTACTCCTCTTAATCTTATGCTCCTTCTTTCAAGCCTGAAGGAGGCTGTCACTGAATCCAAGGAGCAGAAAACCTTCTGGTTTCCCTTCCCAAGGAGTCTGACCAGCTTTAAAGACCTTCTCTACTCCTGCAAAGTGTTTCCTTGCAACTCCATGGCAGATCTTGCCAGGGAGCAGCCCAGGACCTTCTCAGAGCCTTCTCCTCTGTGGGGATGGAGGCTAATCCTACATCAGCTCTGCACAGATTTACAGCTTTCTCAAAATTGATTGTTTCCTCCTGTAGGAAGGAGGAGAAAGCTATCAAAATGGCCTGACATCCAGAATTTTTAACTTCAGCAGTTAGTATCTCACCCTACTTAAAAAAAAGGAAAATTTTTAAAGGGTTTGCAAGGGGTACAAGAAAAACCCTGCAGAGACAGGATCAGAGCAAGTGAAGAACATCCCTGCACTGCACAAGCCTGGWACATACTCTGTGTGTGCCAACCATCAGTTCAATTCTCACTGTAAGATCCTGCAGGGGAGGGCAAAGTGCWGGGTTAATCAAGCCAGGGCTGAAACCCTTTGTGCATCCACAGAACTGAGCAGCAGGAGCAGARGGGAATATTTCCATATGTTGCCCCATCAGTGCTGCTCAGTTTTGGGCTGAAAGAATTGACTCCAGAGGGAGCACTGGAATTCTTTCTTACACGWGGTCCATTTGTTTCCCTCGGCCCTTCTGCTGAGGCTGCCAAAGATGCCAGACAGGATGATATTTCTGAGGTGTTTATCTTCTCTGAGTGAGCCAAACAGCAACTCATTCCAGGAAAGCAATCCCTGCTCCAGCAAATGCAGCCTGGCAAGGCAAAAAGGTGAAAGTGCCTCATGGTCCCATCAGAAACCTCTGAGCTTGTGATTTTTTTTGAGCAAAACTGTGCTGTAGGAACATGAGAGATCTCCATTTGGCAGGGGAAGGGAAGGAATCAGGATATATGCCAAGATAATCTCAGTTATTCGCTGCTGCCACACAGGTACAGACTGTGTGGAACCACTCCCCCAGGGCACAGTGGGATGCTCAGGGCTGGGAGCTCTGCTCCTGGTGGCAAAGCACCATGGAGCATTGACAGAGAGCTCCCTCACATAAATACTCACAAGTAAGAATTGCCAACACTTGGGGGTTTTTTTAAGCTTCTCTTCTAGCTTCAATTTTTTTTTTCTTCTTAACCTAGCAGATAAACAGCTACACAGATTTACCTGTGCCTAAAAGTGCCTGACCCCAGGGCAATGCCAGCTCATTTGTGCCAGGCTGACACATGCCAAAACAGTGACTCACTCTTGGTGCAAGAGGCCACGGAGGAAGGGCATCTAAATGTCCATTTGCTGTAGGAGTGGTTGTGTTTGTGCCGTGCAGCAGCCTCCAGATATTCATGAAGACTTGAGTGTGACCTTTCCATTTCTCAGTCCCCTTTGCTGGTCAGGAAAAAAAGCACAATCCAAAGAGCAAGTGGAATGTAACAGAAAATAATAYCCACAATAATTGCAGTAATGTGTACAGTGGCAATGGGCTGCAGGAGTTGGATACAAGGACKGTGGATCTCACATGGCCTAAATAAAAAGGTGCTCATTATCCTGAAAGGAAATGCCACTTATGGACCATAAGGTCACACTGCACTGGGAAGATAAATGTCATTTCTCTATGCAACTGTGATGGTCCCACCTGCTGTCTTCAAAAACGGACCTGAACAGCAAAGCAATACAAAGCCTGTAGAATTAGCCTGGGATATTATTGTTTTGAGAGCATAAAGTCACTCATCTAGAGCCCTTTAGACATGCTTTCCTAGGAGCACTTATATATGTGTACATGTGTATTTACATTGTGCCTTTTGGGACTAACAATACCTGAAAATAATTAACTGGCACTTCCAAACGAGCCTGGATGTGTTTGGTACCACGTATGTCAGAAGAATTTGGGGCTCACCACGTATTTTACCCAGCTGTACTCATTTCCCAGGCACTAAATCCATCTGCACAGGTAGCTCTGCACTCATCACAGGCCCCCCCTCAGCAGCCTCTGCCAGGCACAATGAGCAGCTCTAAATAAACACCATCCATAATGCCAGCAGCTCCTCTCTCCTCAGCAGCTCTGCGGGCTGCCATGCTGCAGCTGAGAGACAATTAAGCACACTCAGATGATCTTTAAGCACATGGTGCAGAGCAGGAAGGGCAGAACCATCCYCTCAGAGCAGGAGCAGTGTTGGGGGCCAGGGACCTCCAAGGCCAGGCTCTTTGAAGAAGGGGTGTCTCATTTCAGCACTCAAAGTGGGGGGCTCTTGCCCCTTCACCACACCCAACAAAGTGTGCAAGGCCAATAACTCATGAACATGGCATGTTCCTACTCAGAGGAGCAGGGGTTGTCACTGCAGACATCCCTCCTGCTGTCCCTTCTCACCTTCCTTCATGCAAAAGCTCACAGAACACCTCAAAAAGCAGCACCTGATTTTGCCAAGGTGGAACCAGACCCATGGARGTGGAAAGGAGCACACATTTTATCTGAGTGTTTGAGACACCAAGGGTCCATCCTCAAGCTGCATTTTCACTCATGGAATGACCCCTTGGAAAAGGGAATAAACCAGAAAGTGAAGAACTCTGCCTCCACATGTTAACTAAACTGAAAGAACTCAGAATAGAGTTGCCAAAGGTAGGGCTGGTAACACCTGGCTCAGCAGTAAGATCTGCCACAAAGCTCCCTGGTTTGTGGTCTCTGCCATCAGGGCACTTCCCAACTGCTCTGCACAGCCCAGGTCTAATGAAAAATTCAGAGTTTGTGGGAGCTCAAGAAATACTTCAATAATTAATACGGATATAGACACTCATCATTTCTTKGTGTATATAAATAATGTACAGTGGTAACCTTTATACAAAGAAGCCTCAAACCCTTTCCCATTATACATGACATTCTATTTAAAAGAACCTCCACAAAGTAATTACTCTGTTCACATTCATGGTTTCTGACTATCTCATTGGGCTTTTATACATCAATAGTACCATAACATATAATCTTTCAAGCTTCTTGTTGATTTCCTTTAAAAATATTTAGGCTTAGCAATTCTTCCAAGAACCAGTTTTCCAATGAAAATTAACTGTCTCTACTATTTCTGAAAAGCAGTGAAGCCAACACCACAAAAACTCCCGTTTGGGAGCCTGATGTGTGGGACACAGGAGCACAGAACAGATAAAAATCAATGTCTTAAGCCAGGAATCAGTTGTGTTTTTAATGTGGGCTTGAGCAGAACTGGAGATCTGAGTGTACATCTGTCAAAGCTGAGGCCATTAGAGCCGTTTAAACAAAATGAAAACATAAATCACATCAATCTGTCAGCTCGATGTGCCACGCGTTTCACAGCCATGCCACTGCCACCACAGCTGGATTCATGGCACGTGTGCTCCTGCAGCACTGCCTGTTTTATTAAACAGCACAAATAAAGCTCCAAAGAAAAACGCTACACCTTGCATTAGAGGGAGATCATGGATTTCTCCCCAGCTCTGGACTTGCAGCTTGTTTTGCTGAAAGGCTTTTAGCACCATCAAAGCACATTTGACATTAACACTGATTAAAGCAAATAGATAAATTGCAAAGCCTCTGAGGAAGCAGAATTGTTCCTTACAATTTACCTGGACCACCCCTGGACAGAGGAGATCTATATCAACAGCTTAGTTTTTATTCACAGCATGGTGATAACTGCTATCAGCTGGGTTTTTCACTTACTCTGCTCCCAGCCTTATCCAAACATTAGTAGGCTGGTCACACTGAAGTGARAAAGAAAAAGAGAAAAATAAAGAGAGAAACCCAGGCACCTTCCTTTGAATTCTGTTCAAGYTTTGACTGGCAATGGTGCTGTGCTCAAAATTCCCCACCTTAACACAAAGCAGGCTGAGGAAATGGAGGTGCTGCAGCCTCTGGCCATGGTGGGTGAGCAGATGGGAGCAAACACAGCTCCARACGTGGAGAAGGACCAAGGGTGAACAATTATGGGTGTTCTGAAACAAAACAACTGCAATTGGCACTTGCATTTAGGCCCCCATTTGACAAACTGCTCAGGCACTGGCTGRACCAGGCTTCTTAGACTAATTAGCTCCCTGAAGAAACACCTCTTCTACCRCTTGTAATTAAGGCCAAACTAAAGAATCAATGGGCTTCAAAAAGAAAACCAAGACAGCGACTACCGTTGTTCCAATTGCCACAATAACCAAAGTATTAAACACATTAAAGTGGATCTTATAATCCTTGCAAACTGCAAAAAGCAGAAGTGTTGGCATCCACAAGAGCATGGGAACAAGCTCGGGTTGGTGCTGTTTTCTCAAAGCATTTTTTTTCTGTTTATATGTTATAACTATTTTATTGGTTATAACTATATATAACTATAACTATTCAGGATTTCAACAGAACTCTGTAGCTGGACCCCACAGAAATGCAGTGGGCACAACTGTGCTGAGCCTTTGTGGAAGCCCTACAGGAAAGCCTTGAAATCTAACAGATTCTACATGCTAACAGAAAATAATAATTAAAAATATAACTGGCTCTTACAGGTCGCCATCATCGTGAATTAAAGATGACACGAAAACATTGACAACTACATACTTGAAGTCTTAAATTGCACGGTGATTATGTAATTATTCTGAGATGAAGCACTACAAATCACAGAATTCAAATCCAGTGATTATAAAAATCAACAAATCTCAACAAGTTCAGAAGAAGACTCCCAGAAAAGAGCTGTTTAATCTCATTAATACAACTCAGAGCTAGGGAACAGGTAAAATTTCCACGTAAAACATTATCCTGATGTGCAATCTTAGCTTTTACTTTTTTTCAGGAGATATTTATTTCCTTTCTCCCCAAAATTGCTTGGTTTCCATGGGCTGTTAATGCTTTCATTGATGTGAGAAGGTGCCTAAGTAGCAGTTCTAACAAACAGGAGGCATTATTGGCCTGAGCCTGATTGATTCACTGCTGGAGTTTAAAAAAGATGAGAAGCACTGGCCTGAGAGCCCCTCTGGGAAACAGAACCTAGACAARCCCAGCTTCTAGCTTGGGGAGAAACTGGTCAGTCCTGGCCAATGCTCCCATTCCTGAAGAGTCAGGCACCAAAATATTCATATTCTGATGGTTGAGTCACATGAGCACACASCACCCACTTCAGGAAACTCTGGGCTGGAAGTGCTCTGGAGGATGTGGCACTGCCTCCCAGGAGATCCCATCACCTCATTCCAGAAAGGGACCACGTACCTTGGAAGGTGTTGGGAGACTTTAACCAATCCTGCCCAAGGCAGACCAGAGGTGTGGCACAGCAGTGACAAGGGCTGCAGCTGCACAGTGCACGAGGATCAGACCAGTGCTGTCTCTAATCACCACACTTTCCAGCTTGGCAAAGATTCATAGGGGTTCAGTCTCCAAATTAAACACACAAAGCAGTAGTCCTAATGCTGAATGTTCCTCTAACGTTGCAGAAAACCAAACAATTCTGCAACTGTGGAATGCAACACTGGCAAATGGTGCAAGTTCCAGAAGAATTTGCCCAGCAACCCTCTCTACTGCCTCCCATTCATCCTCCACACTGCCTGCAGCAGCGAGTGATGGAGACCAACATCACAACATGCTTCTACTCTCTCAAAGCCTCCCCCCTGAAAAGCTGAAGCTATCCATTCCTAATCCATTCCCCAAAGATATTTAATTTGCCTTTTCCCATCTTCTGCCTCAGAAGGAAGAGACATGCCATCACTGCTGTGCCTGTGCCCCAGCTCAGCCCCTGCTCCCCCTCTCAGCAAGAGGGGATTTGCACCACATTGCACAGAGGCAGCTCTTTTATGTGATGTCTTTGCTGTGGATGGGGCCACTGCTGCCACTTCAAACGTATTGCTGCTCCTTCCTCCTCCTCCTCCTAAAGACATCTAATTGCAGAGCCTGTATCTCTGGGCACAGGCATGCGGGCTCTCCAGTGCAAAGCATTTTAAAGCTCTCAGCATCTCATGAAACGCTCTCCCCTGTTCTATTGTGCTAAACGTGACTCATAAGTGCACCTCAGTTATCGGCTCTTTCCAACACACCAACTAAGAAAGAACCCAATTTTAAATCTTCTGTAGGAATTTAGACACGGTTCATCTGTTTCTCATGTTTCCTATAGCCAGGGACATCTGAAGCTAATCCAAATTCCTTAGGTCAAGCCTCTTTTGTGCCTGGTTATTCAYAACATCACCAGAAGAGGCTACAGGAGGATTTGTTAGTACCAAGAGCATTTTAAGTGGGGCATTGTTGGGAAGATCTTTCTGTAGCTGGCATCTGTCAATCTGCCAGGGCTGAAGGGAGTACTTAGAACCTGGGTACAGGAGCATTCCCACATCCTCTGAGCATCAGGACAATGATATCAGCACAGTCTCACCTAGGCTGCCTGTGCTTCCTGCAGGCTTGGAGCACTCAGCCAGAGCTCACCCTGAGCTCCCTGCACTGCCACCACAGGTGACTGGTTCTATTTATCATCACTGCACATCTTTACATGACAGAGTCAAGACGTGATCTCTTGTGACCCAGCCAGAGAACAAGGGGCAGAGTGTCACTGAGTGCCTCTGCACCACCAGTGTGACTTGCAGCAAGAGGTGACAGCAATSACAATTGTCTGTCCCTGTCCTTGAAGCCCATGAGAGCTGCAGAGCTGGGAAATGCTTTTCTGTCCCCAACACTCCAATGTGCAGCCAAAAGTGTCCCTGAGGCTGCTGGTGTGTTTGCAGCTGGGGGTGTTTTTATAGGGGCTTGTCCTTTCACAGGCTGGAGGAGTTGTCTCAGTTAATGATTCACCCCATGCAAAGTTGGTGGCAGGACATTCTCATCCCTGACAATGATGGAGGTGGCTTCCAGTTAGCTGTGGTCCCTGGGAACTGCTGACTTAAAGCCATTCTTAAACTGTCAGAGCATCCACACACTAAAAATAGCTGCAAAAATCTCCCTGTAGTGAAAACAATGCTGGCTTGTGCAGAATATCTCCAGTGTAAGGAAGTGCCACGGACTGCTTCTCTTGATCAATGACTGACTTCCAGGACAGATCCAAAATGAGGAGTCTCCTTAAAAAAATTAGGAACAACTGAGTTTTAAAATCTAGTTTGACCAAACAGAAAGTCTCAGGTACACAGAGACAGGATCTGCTCTGGCATCAATTGGTTTTAAGAGTCACTGTCCTTCCACAGGGCAGAGACTGTCACCTTTAACAAATCATTAAACCTCTTGGTGACTCTGCTTCCTCATTTATATGATGATTATTTGCCAGGTGCTCTCCCAAAACACAGCCACTGGCAGGTGTAAAAGGGAGGGGAGGGCACTAATGACTCACTGACTCCATAAGGTCACTCAGGTCTGAAGGAAGATGAAAAACATGAAGTAAGAGATAACCCAAGAAAATCCACTTTGCAGGGCTGCCAGAGAGCACAAGCCTGGCCTGCTCTCCTTCAGCAAAGAAACACAAATGCAGAGAACCTCAGTGGCTCCTGGGAAGGCTGGAGTCTGCCAAGAGATGCCAAAGCCTTTGGGCTCAGAGTGCTGTTGGAACAAG
The DNA here is from genome assembly GCA_902810485.1 of Alauda arvensis. NCBI lineage: Eukaryota > Metazoa > Chordata > Aves > Passeriformes > Alaudidae > Alauda > Alauda arvensis. The sequence continues at coordinate 1,876,310 of CADDXX010000075.1, read as the reverse complement.
GGGTTTGAAGGTGAAGTTCAGCCCTGTGGCTGCCTCAGCAATCAGTGGGAGCTGATGCAGGAGCATCTCAGCACCATCTCCAGAGAGAGCCTGTCCTCTCCCACGAGCCACAGATGAGATGCTGCAGTGACAGCAGAAGCCTGGGCAAGTGAAACAGATGCCAYTGTGGAGTGGCAGGAAAGCTCCAGTGATTCTGATTTGCTCCTTATGGACATCCCAAGTGAGCAGAGTCATCATCTCACTGCTTCTTGAGAGTTGTCACTGAGTTTAAAAAAATAAAAAGATAAAGGTTGGATGGCAGCAGAGAGGTAGAGAAAGTAGGCAGGAGAAACCTGAAAATTAAAACAAACTCCTCTGTACCTTGCACAGATGGGAGGAAATGTCTCTGTGAAGTTCCCACCASCACAGAAGCCCCTTCTGCTGTGGAAAGGAGCAATCTACCTTTGAGGGGGAGAGGAAACGTGGCAAAGGAGCAAGATAAACACCAAGTGTGGATCAAAGGGAAGGAAAAGACAAGAAGGCAAAAAAAGAAAGGCAAAAAAAAAAGTGGAAAAGTGCTGATGGGGGAAGCTGAGTGAAAGACAAGGAAGAACTGTGAGCTGCTCAAATTAACATTTTAATGCATTCACTGTTAAATTTAAGCACTTTAAGCACTGGGGTGGTGGCTGCTGAGTAAAGCCCCTTCAGAAGGAGCAGACTGGTGGCTTTACACCACAAAAATCAGCAAGGCCCAGGTTCCACCATCAGCAGATGCACTGCAGCTCTCAGGGGCAGATAATGTGACAATATTTGGTCAATGAGTTTTGAGGTCACCAGTAATGCCTGTGATGGAACAAAAAACACAGAGCATATGGCATTTCACGTGCTGAAGCTGTCAGACTCACAATTAACTGATTAGAGTGCATATGGTGCTCACAGRCAGGGGAAATCTCTCAGTGGAAAAGATGCTGGAGACCATTGAAGGTGTCAGCATGAGCCTTCCCTGCAAATCTCTCTTCATTAAAGTTTCGTATGGAGGCAGGAGTGTTGTAATAAAATCACTATTAATGCAGTTATTTTTATGATTACCTCCCTTTTGTGCAGCTGGATTTAACTTTTCAGACACTAAACTCCACATCAAAGCTTTTTCACAGGGGCTGCTGCATGCACTGAAGCTTTTTGTTTTGTCATATTTAGCTTGAAATTAAAAGTAATGAGAGCTGAGGTGGTAAAAGTTCACCAAGATTGGCTGGAAAACTATTAATATCACCAGTATCAAAACAAACATTCACTCTGCCATAGAAATACAGCTCCATTTCTGTTCAAGGTATTTCTAACAGGCTGGCCAGGGACAAACTCATTCCCTTTCCAGTTCCAAAMCACACTTTTAAAAAGATGGTGAGTGACACTTCATTACCCACGTGAAATGGGCTGACACAGCCTGCTTGCTTTCCCAGCCACCATTTCAGATGACATTTTTCCTTTGCATCTCTCCRTGCTTTACATTCAGCACTCTGTAAAATGATTCCTTGCACCCCTCCAGCCACTTCAGCCCTGTGGAGCAGGGGGTTGGGCTGGGGACTTCTGGGGAGGAGAAAGCAGCTGCTTGTCCATGTGTTTGCATGCCCCATGCATTAGAGAGCCAGCTTTTCTCATCCATCATCAGTGAAGGGGATTTAAAAAGTTCCCCATCAGCCTTTCTCTGCCTTTCAGTCCTCTTTCCCCATCAGGCTCTGACAGGAGTGGTGCTTTTACAGCATTCACCTCTGGGATCAAAGCATCCTGCTGCATATCCCAGTTTCTGGAAGGTGCCTGTGATGCAGGTGATGTCTGATGCAGGCAGTGCAGAGCTCCCAGCCAGGGCTGGGGCACAGCTCCCCTGTGTGTCCTGACTCCCAGTCCCTCACAGCTTCCTCCTCTCTCTAACTGCATTATCTCCATCACTCCATCTTCACCAGAGCTCCCTGACTGCTGCTGAAATGGGTGGAGAAATCTCCCTTCCCAGAGTTAAGGAAAAAAAACCTGTTTAGAACATCCCTTTTTTCCTCCTCTGTTCTGACAGAAGTGGTAACAGATTTGGGCAGGCAGAATAAACAAGAAAAAAGAAACTATTAAGGGGTTCCTCTTCTAGGAAGCACAGAAAGATTTTGTTAAATTAAGTACTTTGTAGCAAAAATTTTAAGAAAGAAAAAAAGGGAAAACACTGTGATAAAAAGCCAGAAAGGACAGCCATGCTTCACAGTGCAAATGTTAAGATTTATGAAAAAAGCTGAAGGGCAGAACCCACAAAATGTAACGCAGGAGGATGAATTGACCTCAGAGTCTTCAAGGGCTTTGTTAAACTCTGGAAGCTCCTGGAGCCTGCCCAGCAGAGATGGAGCACACAGGGACTGTGTCCCACTGCCTGCTGGCTGCCACAGCAGCACATCCCCTGCTAACTGGTGATCCTGACTGTTTTCCACACTTGAACCATGCCAGCCTTCCAGAAAGTGCCAGCCAGGCCTTTTCAGCTCAGCTCCATCCTTGCAGCCAGCCCTGGATGTGTCTGGAATAGCTGTGCACTGGTTGCTGGCTCRTGTTTGATGCTCCCAGGTGAGCACTGCTGGTTCTCCTGAGCTCCTCTCCAGCTGYCTGTGTGCTGCCCTCCCCAGCCCATCCWCACCAGAGGCTCCCAGGATGCTCCAAACCCTTCTGCCACACTGATTTAAACACACTCAATCCCCTTTTCCTCCCCTCCTCACCCCCCTACAGAGGCTGTTTCACTTCTCCATCACCTGAGGCTCCAAGGTGCCTCATCCCAGCAGCCTGCTCTGTTTGGGAGCTGAGTCATGCAGGTATCAACACTTCCAAACCTCGTGGGGAGGCTCAGCAGAGCTGGGAGGGTGCAGAGCATCAAGGCAGGAGTTATTAATAGCTGCCATCGACCATCTCAGCAGCTTTGATCTACTGGCAGCTGATTACAGCTGCTGCTCCTGATGATGAAGCACCAGGGGTCCTGCCTGGACCTCAATTTCCCTTCCCAGTTTCCTGGATTTTTACTGGAACAAAAAAAAAAACCTTTCCCCCAAAATTTCAAARCAGATGGGACTCAGCAGCCAACACTGCAGTCAGAAAAGCAAACACAATCAAGCTGAAGCATAAAATTTTACTTTGGGAGGAAAATATCAGGTCTTTGGATCCTGCTTCTAGCAAAGTCTTTGAAAGGCTTAGAGGTTGACATCACACACAACAAACCTCCAGAGAACACAGCTCCTTTCTGAAATTTTCCATGTACCCCTTAATCCAYAGCCATAAAAATAAACTTGGAATTTGTTCCCTATAAATAATTAAAGGGGTAGAACAAAATGGTTCCCACACTCTTCCATGCTTTCATCTGAAGAAGAAAAGATAATTTGCTATTGCCTGAAGACAACACAGCACACCTGACACATTCAAGGGAACAATTYAGAAAATCTCCCTGCAACAACCTGGAGCCACTGTTGAGAACAGCTAAGGAAGCAGGATAAAATAGCCACCTATCCCTTTGTGTCAGCTTCACTGAATCCTGCTCTGTCTGCTGGGAAGCAATACAGTGTTCAAAAGACAAAACAGAGAAACACTGAGGCAGATGAATTCAGGCAAATTTCCATTTTATCTGGTGTTACCAGCTAACTTCTCTATCAGCTTGCCCAAAACTTTGCAGAATTTGTTTTCAGAGAAGCAGAAATGAGGTGGATCCATACCAGGACACTGATCTACACCACATTGTGCTGTTCTAAGGATTTGAAGATCACTGGATACTGCCTGAAATAAGTCCCCATCTCCCAACACTAGGAACAAGCTTTGTGCAGAGTGAGACTCTTCACCCTGTGGCTTGAGCATGAACCCAAGGAGCAATTTCTGCCAGTCTGCTCTACTGGAGTTACAGCATCTAAATCTATGATGATGATRGAATTAGACATGAAGAAAAACTCACATACTTATGACTATTGTAAAGCCTGATGTAATAAAACTGCCAAGGTTTAAAACCACAGATATATTACAAGTATTTCAACTCATGAGCACAAAGCCCATTCCACTAAGCAAACAGAAGAGAGGAACAATTTGGCCAACGTAGATTAACATTTAGCTCACCACAGTTACATTTCAGATTCCAAATTTTCAAAAAGAGAACTAAAGAGAATGCAAGAATTCCTTTAAGAAATACTTCGACCTTTGGACACAATGTTTTCTTTCTTAGAGAAAACCTAGTAAAAAGCATTTAATAGTGACCAATATTCTGGGCTTTTTCAGGCCCAATTAGTGAAGAATTTACAGCAGACACATGCTTTACTTCTTMAACCCTTCAGCAAAGCTGTTGTAAACACAAGTTGCTCACACTTTGCACAGCAGAGCCTTGATTGCACACGTGATAGAGTGAATCTCTTCAGCTACACCACAGAGAAGGCTCCACACCTGCCAGCCCTTCACAACCCTTCACCACAGGGAATGGTTGCCCCTCCAGCCATGCAGTGCAGCACAGCACAYCCAAAGATGATTATTCTTGGCTTCTGCCAGCTTCAGCTGCAGAGCAGTAACTTGTGGCTCTTACTGATCCTGGAATTTGGGAGCGTGAACATCGCGAACGTGGCTCCTGCGAGGGCAGACCCCATCACCAGGACACAGCCTGAGAGACCCCAACTCCTGCACCCCTGGGGTTACAGCAGGATGCTGCTTTCTTCTTGGGTTTCTGGGTCGAGTTTGACTCCTGAGATTGTCAGGAGAAGTTTTTTTCCTCCAGCCCCGCACCAGAAATKAAATCCAGMATCTTAGTCTCTGCTATTYAAKKKTKKWTWYTYYTYT
>CADDXX010000075.1:1750792-1871504 GCA_902810485.1 Alauda arvensis | reverse complement strand
TTACRTTCTTTGCTGCCCTGTGAGGTCYGTGCAGCAGCTCAGAGTGCCAGGTCTGAACCTCCTCCAAGGGCAGTGYTAACMCTTGACACTAAGTACTACGTGTTCTGTGTTTACAACTAATTACCAATACCTATGACCTGTGTTAGACAGTGCTTTTCTATTCTAATCCAATCCGAAAGTGCCATCATCACAGCAGAAGATGGAGCACAAGAAGAAGAAGAAGGAGGACAGGGACACACCCAAATTCCTCCATCTTCTCCTCATGAACCTCATTCTAAAACCCCAAAATTCTACTTTTCACCCTGATATGTTACTTATCATTCTAATTACACTCTTGTGGCTCGCAACTCCTCACGTAAGGTTGGCAGACATTCCCAGGGACTGAAATCAGAGGCACTGGTTTCTTTTGACTCTGTGCCAAGGATCTTGGACCCCATACCAGGGTGTCAGGCCACCCAGAGGAACTTTCTTACCTCCAGCTCGGCGTTGTGGGCGTGCAGTTTCTGCACGGTGTCCTCGGCCTCGCGCATGCGGCGGCTCAGCTGCGGCGAGTGCTCCGCCGGGGTCAGCTCGCTGTCGTACGACTCCAGGATGGCCCTCATCCCATCACGCTCCTGCAGGGACAGCAACGGGGGGGTCAGGGATGGAGCTGCACTCTCTGACAGGAATTACAGCAGGATGGTCAGGGATGGAGCTGCACTCCCTGGCAGGGACAGCAGCAGGATGGTCAGGGATGGAGCTGCACTCCCTGGCAGGGACAGCAGCAGGATGGTCAGGGATGGAGCTGCACTCCCTGGCAGGGACAGCAACAGGATGGTCAGGGATGGAGCTGCACTCCCTGGCAGGGACAGCAGCAGGATGGTCAGGGGTAGAGCTTAATGGACAGAGCCTAGACTGCACTACTTGCTGGGAGCAACAGCAGAAAATTCAGGGGTAGAGCTGCACTACCTGGCAGGAACAACAGCAGGATGGTCAGGGATGGAGCTGCACTCCCTGACAGGGACAGCAGCAAAATGTTCAGGGGTACAGTCCCTGACTGCACTCCCAGTTTGGAACAACAGCAGAACATTCAGGGTTTGAGCCCCAAACCATGCTCCCTGACAGGAACAATAGCACAACATTCAGGGTTAGAGTTCCAAAACACACCCCCTGTCAGGAAACAACAGCAGAACGTTCAGGGATAGAGCTCCAGACCACACTCCCTGCTGGGAACAACAGCAGAACATTCAGGGGTAGAGCTTAATGGAGAGAGCCCAGACTGCACTCCTTGCTGGGAGCAACAGCAAAACGTTCAGGGGTACAGTCCCTGACTGCACTCCCTGCTGGGAATAACAGCAGAACATTCAGGGGTAGAGCCCCAAACCACACTCCCTGCTGGGAATAACAGCAGAACATTCAAGGATAGAGCCCTTGACTGCACTCCCTGTTAAGGGACAACGGCAAAATCTTTTAGAGATAAAGCCCCAGACCACACTCTGAGAGCCTCCTTCATCTTTGCCCACTGTTCTTTGACACGGCAATGCCACTCTGATGGGTGTATGCTCATCTTCTTATCAGCATCAAGGCACAGATGAACACACAGTTATAATAGAACAAATGTTGCTGCTGTGAAAGCTGAAAAATTAGACTGYCTTGTGTCTATAAAACCCCACATCCTTTGCAGGAAAGCAACACACAGACACTCTAAAAAGCAGATGGCAACTGAAAACAGAGCCTGCCTTCTTCCTGGAGACACTCTTCTAATTCAACATGGCTGAATGGGTTTCCTCAGCACAATATTTAGTGTTGTAGTTGACATCTTTCCTGCCAGAGCCTCAGCAAAGAAAGAACAGAATTGTCACAACAGAAATGAAACAGATTTGACATSGAACAAAGTGGCTGAGAGCAAATATCCTCAAAATGGTGTGTGACTTATCACTTGTTAGATGCTGCAACACTCTGTGCTTGTAACAAACATTTTTTCAGAGGTTAATGTCTGGCAGAAGTGTTTGGCTCAMTTCTCTATCTACTGGCAATTATAACCAGGCATTTGCACAGAAAGACAAACAGAGGGATCCTTCTCCCCTCCCTGAGAGCAGCTCCCCAACTGCAAGGCTTGGGCTCAGAGCTAAACATAAAACTTTTTGTGTGGGCTCCTGAAATATTCCTAATGTGTTTCCAGCTTCAGAAACACCTAATGCCTCCCTCCAAGGCACTGATGGAGAAGAAGAATGGGGACAAAAGGAGAATTTGAAGAAGCCAGGTACGTTTAAGGAGGTGCAATGTGCACACAGRGATTAGCAGCTGATGAAGTTTCATCTTTTGACTTCATAAACCCAGCTCAGCTGCACTGCAAAGGTTCACTTGGGAAAATCAGGAATTGTTGGGGCAGGAATAAAGGTCCTTTTGCCCACACCCCTAAATGCAAAAGGCTGCATTTCAGATAGTGAAGGTGACCATGAACCACCCAGCTCAGCCTGGATACAAAGGTTATCTCCTCCTCCCAAATCTAAAGGTCAAAGACTGAACGTGGACAGCAAATGTCCACGTGGGAAGGGAAGGAATTTTCGAATTCAAGGTGTGACAGGAAGCCTGGGGGCACTGCCAGAGGTACAGAGTGTTCAGAGCACGTCAGGGACTGAAAGGTCAGCCAAGATAGTTGGGTTGGTCAGCAGGTAAAAGGACCCCAAGACTGAATGACAACCTGGGGCTACAGGAACGGAGTTAATAAAATGATAAAGAAAAACAGGTTTTAACACAAATAGTACCAGCAGCTATTACCAGCTCCTAGCCCAGATTTGACTGAAGAGAAATATTTTCCCAGGGAAACAGTTTTGCCATAGTTTACAATTGTTCATCTGACAGACATGTGAAAGGAAACWCTTCCATGTTACTGAAAAAGAAGAAGAAAACCCAAATGCAATCACACCTGCCTTGTAATTAACTTGTTCAGCACAGAGGCAGCAGGGCAGCATCTCTCCATCCTCATTTTCCCCCTCCAGAACCCACAGACATCACCCAGCCTGCCCAGTGCACTCTCCATGAGGCAAACTGCTTCTGCTCAGGAGATGAATTCCATTCCCCATTTACAGCCAAATCACTTTSCAGAGCACAGAAGAGAACATAATGACAGCATTTAGGGAAGGGATCGGTTTGAGCTTTGCATGTTGTTGCAATTAGATTTGCAATTACAGCATCCTCTCCCCTCTGCTGTCCCAATTTTCTCCTGAGCATCTCTCACCCATGTGATAATTTACCACTGCTATGTTCTCTCCATTGAAGCAGGGGCAGTCCCAAAATCCTTGGATTTTGGACCCCTGGCAACTCCCATCACACTTGGCTGCCAATTAACTGCTGARTTTGAAGCCATCTCATTCATCCCCATCAAGATCCCAGGAGTTGCCTGGGCAGTTCAGCTACAAGGAGGACAAACTCCAGCTTTAATGTGAGCATGGCAAAACTGCACAGGAGCATGACCAACCCTACAGGCTCTCTTTCCCCTCAAATCAACTGCAGCCCTTGCCCTTCAAGCATCTCTCTAACACTAAGAGTAAAGTTCTCAAGAAAGAAAAGAAAAAATCACACATTGTAAACACAGCACAAGCTGCATTGGGAAAAAAAAAAGCTTCTGAAAAGCTGAACTAAAGGGTGGCACAATTAAACACTTGATCCTGGAATTTACTTAATTATTTCTAAATATTAATACTGTTAGTGAAATCAATTCTCAGCTTCCAACAAGTGGTCCCCAGCTCCGTTTTTTTAAATTTCTCCCCATCAAGAGCACTTAYTGAAAGCTTTTCCCTCCCTCCTAAAGATGTTGTTAGTTTGGCAGGAAACACAAGTTCTTGTTGAGAAGTCCTCTGTCTAAAAAGATTCTCTAAAACRTAATCCTAATTTAGTAATTGCTGCAGTATTTCCTCATTCTTCATGACCCATCAAAATCCTCCCCAGGCACTTTCAGATGCCCTTTCTAACCTTATTCTAATGCAGCTGCTTTGCTGCTTCCTATCTGGAGAGTRTTCATCAGAATTACTAAAAAGCAGTTCCTCTGGGAATTTCCAAAATTCACCCAGCACAGGGTAAATCTCTGCTCACTCACCATGGCCCTACCCTGCCACAATTCCAGGTGATCTTTACCTTCACCACTTTTAAATCAACACCCCAAAAAGAAATGCAGCTCGTTCCAAACATGCCCTAAATGCAGAATAATAATTTTGATGCTCATTACAAACCTAGGAAATTATTGCCCTACAGCAAACCCTGGTGCTGCAGCTTACATCTCCTCAAACACAGCTGCAAGTTTGAAAAAGAGGAAGGATAGTGATTTTTTTCAAAGGTTGAACAGTTTCCCTTCCTTCTGCCAGCACCAGCCCATTCATCAAATAAATATTCCTCCCACTACTGCATAAGTAACTAAGAAGAAAACACATTTTTATAATTTTAACCAGAAACTAGAGCTAATCCCTTGAAAATGTGCTGTGGGAAGGAACAGGATGGCACTTCTGCAGAATGCCACCCCTAAGATGAAGCTTCTCCCCAGCCCTCCCACCAGCTCCTCTACTCTCTCTGTGTAAAACCAAAATTTGACCTGGCTGACAAGCAGCTTGAAGCTGAAAGAAATTCCCTTTCTGCAGCATTCACACCCCAGAGTGGTTTAGAAACAGCAGGAATAGAAGTGGGGTCCTCCAGGATTTTGGGGTTAATTTTAGGGAAAGACCTGAGAAGGGTTCACATCAGCACCATCATCATCATCATCATCACTTGGAACCATTACCCCCAAGTCACTGCAGCACTGCACAGACTCCTGCACACTGAGGAGCAGCAGAGCCTGGGTATGGGATGCAACTGAGGAGTAAAACACAGCCAAAAAACCCATAAAAAGGTGTCTGACCTTATATACATCCATATAAGTTCAGGCCCTTCTGCTGCTGCTCGTTGGCCCCTCTTCAAACACACACACCCCATTCAACACAGACTTTCTAATTAGTTGAAGAAAAGGAAAAAAAAAATCAATAAGAAAGAAATTAAAGTTACAAATCTAACTGAAGCCAGTCACACACCCAGGGAAAATGTGTTCCTGGGGTAAAGTTTATCTAGTGTCATAATTTTATTGAAATCCTATATCTTCCTATTGACTTTTATCGTTTCAAGCTGGATGCCAGAGTTATCATTATTAGAGTCTCAGTGTAGCTCGCAGGCCTGAGCTTTGAGGTGGCTTTTTTTWWTTTTTTCCCCTTTATAAACAAGCTGTAATTGTCTGGTTTATTGATCAATAAATCTTTCAGCTGCCTCTCCTCGCCCTGCTTCTCTTTCTGGTGAGCCTCCCTGCACAAAAATCCAGGGCTGTTGTTTTTTAAAGAACAGATTGCTTTGTCATTAGCAATGAGAGAGCAGGAACTGTGCTGGTCACTTCCAATAATGGCTTTTTAATGACAGATTCTAGTTCACAGGAAAATCTGCTTTATTTCCACACCAGTGAACTCTGCCTGTTAATCCACAGCCCAACAGCTCAGTTGCTCTCTGACTTGTGCAGGGTGAGAGCCTGGCACAGGAGACAGACTCAGAATCAGGATGAKATCTCCCACTTGATGCTTTTTGGATGGCACAGAAATATTCCAAGTATTACATCAGCTTTTTTTTTTGTTTAATTAATGATAATTTTTGGGGGAATGTTAACAGGCTGCTTCATTATCAGAAATCAGTGGCAGAAATCTCTTCCCCCTCCTCTTCATCTTCAGAACTCCTAAATCCAAATTAGTTGTAATAAGGGAAAATTTCAAGACTGGGGGAAGATACGGAGCTTCAACATCAAACAGATGCTATTTGCAATCAGGTATAATTTAGCTAACTATTTCTTGTAAAAACACAAATAMAAGAGAGATGACTGTGTAACAGAGGTCTGGGCTTTCCTGCTTTAAACTCAATATATAGAGGAAGGGAGATGGTAAGTGGGGCTTGACCAGATGTTTTAAAATCAGTAAAATTAGCTGTGTGAAGCCAAAAAATGGTTAGAAATAACTGAAGAATACTTAAATATATTAGACTGTGTCAGGACCTACTGGCAAAATGTATTCTTAGGTTACTTGATAGAATTAATCACATTAATCTCTGKTCTATGAGCAACTACCTTTGAGGAGCTCACAAATGGGAGGAGAGCAACTGAAAACAGGACAGAGGAACAGACCCAACCTTTTAGGAGAAGGATGGTTGAGAAGATACAGATTCTGGCAATCATAAATCACTTCAATATTTTCATATCTCATAAAATTCTTGAAAAAAGCATTAACAATCAAATTGCAAGCAGCCAGAGAAGAATTAGGGACAAGAAACAATCMACTGAGCCTTAATATGAATAATATGAAAACAGTCTAATTTCCTTCTTTGACAGGTAAATTGTTTACTGAATAAAGGCAAATAATAAATGTGATAAATCTTAACTGCAGTGATGGCTTTATCAAAGAGGAGAATTACAATTCAACAACACCTCTGTAATTTGGAGGAATGAGTTTTTATCAGGGTGATGAAACTCGTGGAAACAAAGCAGAGAGCCCTGAGTGCTGTGTGGCAGCAGGAACAGGCTGCAGCATCACTGGGAATCTGCCCCTCTTCACCTTCCTCATGGGACACAGCCATCCTGCAGCTCAGCAGGACACAGGAGATGCCCTGCACCCCACAGGAAAGCATTAAACAAGGAATGGGAACAGGGGTGCTGGCTATTAACAGGTTCTGCCCCAGTCTGAGGGCTGTTAAACCTAATTTTGGAAGTAAAGCTGTGTTCAAATCCTGTTGCCTTATGGAAAGTGTAGGGGGAAAAAGCAACAACCAAGAGCCAGGAAGCTCTGCAGGGACAGCTGGGGATAAAGACACATTGGGTCACTTTGCTCTTTTGGGAGCCCAATCACTCAGCTCCCTCTTGGAGCACTGCTAATTAACACAGGAGCTAATGAACCTTCCCAGCACAAAATCCCCAAGAGCTCTCAGCCAAACAAACYCAGCACAAGTTAAATTACCACCAACTTCTCATCCCCTCCTTGCCTTCAGCAGCATCCATGATCACCAGAATGGTTCCCCTTCCTCTCACCGCTCTCATCTTCTGTACAAATCATCTTTAAGCCAAACTTTTCTGCTCCCAAGCCTACAAACAGCTTCCTTCTCAGCTGCAGCCATTTCCCAACCCTTCTCTCCGTGCCTGACCTATTTTCACATTACTTTGCAAATCAGAACTGACTGCAGACACATATGTATACACACACCATTGACTTTCTACTCAAGACCTCAATTAAAACACCATTTACCAAAAAAAAAGCCTGTTAACTTCATAAAAATAAAAACATCCAGCAGATTTCAGTAACCTTGCACTGACAAGACCATTAGGAAACATTTTTTAAAATATCCTTAATTCYCAAATATGACTGTCTATACATCAACCCTCTGCTTGTGTTTTTGCCCCTCAAGCCARYATAAAGCTACTGCAGGAATCTAAAGATGGATTTAACCTATAAAGGAGCCTTTCAGATGTGCTGTGCCCTACAACTAAGGCTCCTCCAAGAAAAATAAAATATTCCTTCTCTTGAAGCCCAAGTYCCTTGATCCATGCCTAACAGGAACAGGTGGGGAGAGGTCAGAAAGGCTGATGTACACAGACAAACCAGGATCCCTTCTGTCCCATCATCTCTCTKCAAGGGATGGTTTTCATCTGCTTTCTAACACTCTTAGAGCCATTTTCTTGCTAGGMAAGTCAGGTTAATATTCAGCAACTTTCCTCCTGAGGCTGGAAGTCTGGAGAAAGCAACCAGCCAGGGAAGCTGTGGTGGGAAGAGGACACAATCAGGCAGAGAGCAGGAGAGAGATGAGCTAAGACTCATTTCAGGTGCCAGAACAGGGCATCCAGAGACACTCCCAGCTTCTCAACCACCCATTCTTAAATCTTGGAGGAACTCTGCCATCCAATTGCTCCTCTGGCCAAGGTTCAGCTGGCAGCTCCAAATATGCTCCTACAAATACCTGTGTGTATCCTACACGCTCTTGTATCTCCCCCTGATTTACAGCCCTCCCTTTTCCAGCTCCTGTCCCTCTCCTCCAACACTTCTCTGCAGACAGCTCAGCTTGCCTGATACCCTGGCAATGGACCAGAGCAAATAAATCCACTGTAACTCTTTTAATCCATCCCTGATAAATCTCCTGCTTTACAATCTTCTGGAAAATTGTGCATGGTCTCTGGAAGCCCCATTTTGCTTACAGCACATCCATATGCCAGCTGACAAGCAATCACACAACTGACACTGCAACAAATTAAATATTATCTGACTAAAATACCCCTGGGGTCCTCCTGCTTCACAGTGAGTTTAACATGTTTAGTTATGTTTCTTAGCCTCCTGCTGCTGGGAAATAATTGTTTGATTTTTATTTTTTTTCTTCATTTAGCTCCCCTCTACTGGAACAGTCAGCATTGCCTGTCTCCAGAGTGAGCCTGCTGTTCTGTCTCTGTGAGTTTGGCATCTCTTCATCCCAAAAAAAAAACCCTTTTCCCTATAATTTCTCTAAATCCCACTGCTCAGGCAGTGGAAATCTTGTGTGTGAAGCTGCCTTGTTCACCTGCCTCAGCACAGGTTCACTCCCCATCTGACACCAAGTGTTCAGTTCACACGTGAAAAACAGGAATTTCTTTAAAAAAACAAAAAGACCCCAAAAAATTCTAATGTGAAAAACAGGAATTTCTTTTTAAAAAAAACACCCAAAAAGTCTTAACATACCTTCTTCAATCTGGCCACTACATCACCATCAGTGCCAGAGGGAAAGCATCCAGCTGGACAAGGGGATGGATTCATCCTTACTGGCAATGCAAAACTAAGATGTTACTCACCTACTACAGCCTGGGATCCTGCTCCTCCTGAGACCCTGACATGGTGAAGAACAAAACTTGGATGTTTAAGAAACAGCTACAAAGACCACTTCAGGCAGGTGCTTCACTGAAATTCCAGTTACACCTTGACCCAGGGCTTCCCAACTCCAGAAAAATGACATCTAATGAAAATATCTGAAAATCAACCTCTCATTGACAACTCCTCTGGATGCTTTTATTGATCATATAAATATCCAGAACACTGAGAAACTCCTGACTCTGCCAGTTTTCTGGTGGAAATTAATCCCATTGCTTTTTTTTCCCTCACTGCTTGAAAATGCATTTTCTTTTATCAGGTTTTAATTTGCCACCTTTCAGCTCCATTGAACATCTTTGTTGCTGCCTTGCACAGACAAGGAAAACAACTCCCCAACAACTCCTCCAAACCATTCATTCATTAGAGTCTGTGCTTTCAMATTGTCAACCCTTCTTCAAGTGCTTTTTTAAGGTCAGCAAGTCTCAATCAKCAGTTTTCCAGCATCACTGCTTGCCCAGTCTTTCATCACCCCTGTCTGACTGCTGCTCTCATTCTGCAGCATCTCAGCCTGAACTGCAATAAGTGAAGAGAAACAAAGTCCTGGGTGCCTTCCCCACCTCTCTGTGAGTAACAGGTACCTCCTGACCCACTCCTGGCACTCTCAGAGCAACAGCACAGGATGTTCTCCCAAAAGCTGCTGAGCCAGGGGATGACAAAAAACCAGCAAGGAATCTCCTCAGTACCCCCCCCTCAACCACAGCAGCAGAGGAGAGGGTGCATCTCTACACCTGAAYCTCTAATTCTTGTGGTAACAGCCCACATGCACAAATTTCCTCAAATTTAAACATTTCAGAGCTGAAATTTTTGCTTTAAAATAGCCTCCTAGTTAGTGAAGCTAATTTTAACACTAGCTGCCACTCAGTGAACACCTTCCCTTCAGTATCACAAGACACTGCAAAATTAATTCACAGACAAAGTGACACTGCTTTCTTTTCTCTCTCTCTCTCCACTGTCTCTGCAATATTAAGTCAACAAAATCTTTCCTCAAAACTGCACTGACATCAAGAATGTTATGCTCATGCCATTAGACAAAATGTGAAGCACTGACGTCGTGCTTCATTAAAAACAAGTGGAAAAATCAGTTTACCAGAAGAAAAACATTATTTAGGAAAAGATATTCATTATACACATCTGAAAAACAATTATGATTAAATGTATGAGACAGAAACATTCATCAGCCTTTTAATTAATATTTGACCACAATATTTGCATTTTCCACAAAACCACATTTCAGTAAGGAACAGAAACACAGCATCAAAAAAAAATCTCCCTCGTTGCAAAGGAAACCCTTTGGTTTGATTTCATAGTAACAAGCTGCCACATTTTGGAGAATGAAACAGACCATCAGCTTTTCTACTTCTGGGCACAACTTCAAAATGTACAGAATGTGGGACAATCACAGAAATAACTGGCAAACAAAAGAGAGGGGAAAAGCCCCTCCCTGCCACGTAACACCACAGAAAAAGCTGGTCAATAGAAACATTAATGATGATTATCCTGCTTCCAGACTGCAACACATCCACACAGAACTTTCTGAACCATTTTAAGCTATTTAATCTGAATTTTCACCTCTGCTGTGTTCCACTTTACCAGGAAGAGAACCCAAAGGACACCCAACCCATCACAGGCAGAATCACAGAATTCTGAGTTTGCAATCAAAAACAAAAAGGTGAGAACAGACCTTTTTGCACTGCAATATTTAAGCCTACAACACTCATTGCTAAATTTGTCCCATCTCCAGAAAAAAAGTCCATTGTGATGTGCCAGGAAACACTACCAGAACAATTTTTCTTGTTCTGAAGTTAAAAGTTTAAAATAAAGTCACATATCTGTTGCTATATTTGGTCCTTCTGCTTCCATTTGGAAAACACCATTACATTATTTAATAAAGYGCCTTTCAATAAAGCTGGCACACTCCTGACTTAGTGCAATCTTCCTCAAATACACCTTTATCTTACCAGCCAGTGCTGCAGGAGATGATGCCACTTTCAATGGAGTCTATTATCAGCACTAGGCAGACTCAGTTGAGGTCTGAAAGCTGCTCAAGATGTTGTCCTCCCCAACCTGCCCAGCTCTCCTGGTTCCCCCTCTCTCCAGGAGCATCTTGCATGGAATTCTTCCAGGCAGGCTCATGAACAGTGAACACAGCCCCTGTCTKTGRCAGTTCACAGTCTGACTCCCCTCTCTGAACACCAGGGCTGTGATCCTGCCACTGTTTTCCCCTCTCAGGAGTCGTTTTCAATTCTTTAACAGCATCCTTAACATCCACCTTAGGCTGTTTGAAAAACTCTCCAYAATCAACATAAAATCACTTGAATCCACAAGCACAAAAAAGGAGTTGGTTTGGCAATGAAGGGAAGGAAAAAAGGCAACAGGAACAACTCACACAGCTGGAATTTCTGACCACCTGACAATCCCTCTCTCTCTGAACTTATTCCAAAAAGCTCTTCCTATTTCACTTGCAACTATTACTTTTTAGGCTTGTCCTTATTATTTCACCTCCAATAACAACATTTGTGAGCTTTACCATGTTCAAAGACAGCAGGACAGCAGCATTGCTTTTGCCAGTGCAGTCCCAGAGATGCTGCCCATGGTTATTAATTCTCTTCAGCTTGGTGAGGGTAAAGAAGCACCCAAAAAGCAGCAAGTGAGAAGTTTCTGCCTGTCTCCCTGTGCACATCAAGGATGCTGAATGCACACACAAACAAAATCAACAAGCAAGGTAATGCAGAAGAATCTCAGTGCCAAATACCTGCCTCAAGTCCGTGGAAGAAGTAGCACAGATTCTACAGCAGGTGTCAAATCTCCTCAACTTTTCCTCTGAATCAAATTAGTTACTAATGAAACAGTTTATGATTAATACTCACTTAAGTCAAGAAGAAAATTAGGTGAAAAGCTGTCAGTTCAGAACACGAGCAAAATCACATCAGCTCCAGATATACATAATGAAAGGGGTATTTGCACAGAAAATACTACAGCTGTGTCTTTAGAAGCCTTCAGCTYCTGAACAGGCTGCTAGAACAGTGTGATCACCACGTCACACCCTCCAGTGGCATTCCTGGGACACGAGGAAGGMGGTACAAGCAGTTCATGTACCTGTGCAGGACTTTGGGACCTTCTGGTGATGGATCCCCTGTTCACCTGGCAGAGGTTTGTACCTCAYTGCCCACCCCCACAGAGCTCACTCAGGGAAATATTGACCCCATCCACCTCAGGCTGGACCCCCCTCAGCCCAGGGAGCAGGACACTGAGGKCAGGGAGGGAGGAGAGGGCACAGCACATCCAGTCTGAGCTCAGAGCTGCTGGGGCAGTGCCTTGGAAGCACGAACAGAACACAAAATACCTGCCAGAAATTATCTCTCTGCCTGTGAGCACAATTCTTGGCAAAAATTTATCATCACCTCTCCCTCCAGAGCAGCCTGGTACATATTTGAAGATATGCTTCTGTGCAGTATTCACCTGTGTAATTCTTCACTGCTCCCTCTTGCTTTTTACCATTTTCAGTTGATGGTTAATAAATATCAATTCCTCTCCAACAACTGAGAAGAACCATTCTAGCATATCTCTCAGTTATCCAGAGCTGACTGGAAGGAGAGACAGGAATAAATGAGATGGGGAATAAGGACAAGAAATCACTTTGTAATTGAAAACCCAGGGCCAGCCAACAAGCAAAATGCAGAATACTCACAGAGCCATGCTAAAAGTCAAAGCAGASAAGAAATGTCTGTGGTCTGTGATTAATAATCTGTATTTGCACATCCAACAGGTTACCCCGTATACCTAATTCTAACACAAATCTCTGAAAGCTTTGAATTTAAAAACAAATGTGGCACTAACTGAAAACCCTTCCTCACCAAGCCTGTGGCACAGCTTGTACAYAGACCTGTTCCTGCAGAGGGCACAGAGTGGAAACTGTAATTGTATTTAGGTTTTGGATGTGTGAGAAAGGAAGGAAAAAATACTGTCAGTTCAAGGTGTRTGAAGGAGGATGACATGAAAAGAATAAATAGGTTGGAAACTAGAGAGCTCTCAAGTTTTATCTCAAAAGAAAAAAAAACTTTATACAACATTTTAAAAACTTCTGAGGAGCACAAGCAAATGAAGGAATTAATCTCCAGCTGAAGTCTGCATGCTTCTAAAAGAAGGYACCTATTCAATCATCTTTTTCTTAATCAACAGTTTAATACTATAAACAGCAAACCAGCAGCATGACAAATGAAGATTTTAGAGAGAGCTTCTCCCTGCCTCCTCCTGTGGCACCAAAAGGCAAACAGCTGCTGCTCTGCCTCACACACCCCATCCTCACACTGGCACACTAATGGGTTTTCTGACAAGGCAAACTCTAATATTAGACTCTGCTCTTATTAGCTCAGATCAGAGGGTGCTGTTAAACCCTGCAGGTACCACTCTCTGCCGAGGYTGCTCTTTATTTCACAAATCATGTGTAATTGCCTCTTTAATATCACCCACTGAATTGAGCTGAACACAATCATTCTCCTCTAAATTCAACATTCATGAACTTCAAGCATATACATTTCATTCTTAAAGAATACTTCTTTTTTTTTTTTACAACAAAAACACTCCAAAAGCTTAGAACTGAAGTTATTGGAGAATTTACCCCACTGACACCAACAGCASAGAGACACACAGAGGCAGCTCCTCCCATGCTCCAAACAGCAATTCCTTTTTCACCCACCACGTGAAGAAGCAGGGGGGTCTCTGAAGTGGTTTTAAACCCTTGTGTTTCCACCCTTGTGTGATGGATGTGGCTGTTAT
Organism: Alauda arvensis; assembly: GCA_902810485.1. Classification (NCBI taxonomy): domain Eukaryota; kingdom Metazoa; phylum Chordata; class Aves; order Passeriformes; family Alaudidae; genus Alauda; species Alauda arvensis. The sequence continues at coordinate 1,857,810 of CADDXX010000075.1, read as the reverse complement.
TGCCACGCCACGGGAGCGCGTTCGAAATACGCCGGTGTTATCGATGAGCAGCGCGTGGTTCTGCACWCCAGAGCAGCCCCAGRGGCACAGCATCCCACGGCTACTGCCTGCCAGGAAGGGTCTGATGGAATGTCTGCACAGGGATCAGGCACACGGGTGATCTGTGCCAGGGGGCTGCTGGAGCCTGGCAGGAACTGTGAGTGCCTGGGAGGGCATCGTGCAAGCAGTGAGAGCCTCACAGGGGCAGTAAGAGAGATGGGAAATAAAGCAGGAGCTGGGCTGGATTCTGCACTCAGCATTAAGAGAATGTCTGTGGTGTCTGCTGTGTGTGATGGCAGAGCATTCAGAACAGCCCCAGCAATGACAGGCTGGCTGTGCTGGGGGTGGTGAACACCAGCCGTGAAGCTCACTCAGTGTGCATTGAAAGGGGAGGGCAGTTACTCATCACTAATGCTTACTTACACACCACTCTCCCACCAAGCTTGCTAACAGTCTGGCATGCTAATGGATGGTAAGGAATGTTGGGGKTTTTTTTTATTTATTTCTCCCTCTTCTCATCTTCAGTCTTACCCACTATGCTGGAACCAATTTAATTACTGCTAAATCATCTCCAACAACGCRTGCCAAGCCTGGCCCTGTATTTCTTCAAGAGGTGTGATTTTATCCCTTAGTTTCTCCTRCTTTTTGCTTTTTAAACAGAAGAGATTACTGTCAAGATGTGTGAGTTTTGTATTTCCCTGCCATTTAGAGATGRCATTAGCCTGTTCCTTGCTCATTCCTACTGAAACAATGCTGTCTCCTGGCACGTCAGCTYTAAAAAGCAAACACAATTGAAGTTATCACCATGCAGCTCACAAAGAGAGATACCTGCATGATAKAATGGATTCCTCTTCTGATCTCACTGGTTAACAAAAATAATTGAATTTGGTACCCTTTTTAACACACTCATATTCTTTTACAGTTCCGAGTTGAACATCCTTCCCTGCTTTTGTCCTTGGTCTCATTTTCAAAAACTTTTATCTTTAGTTCACCAATCTAGCACAAGCAAGAGACTCTCCAGTCTGGGGAAAACTGGAGCACAGACAATTAAGGCAGGAGAGAAGCAGGAGGAAAAAATGCAGTATAATATATGCAAATGTAAATGCCTTATGAGGACACTGTTACAAAGAAGTTGCTCATGAAACTCTTCCACTCAGCAGTGCACAAGTGCAGGGCTACCTTTAGGCTTTTATGCTGCACTTTTTAGCAGTTAATCCTAAAACAGCCTCTTAAGGTCAGCATCTTCATCTCCTAGGAGTAGAAACTGTGCCTTCATGATGAAACTGGTCATTCACCAGTTTAGAACTGGGCTGAAACACAGACCTCTGAGGCCTCTCTGAGGATCTTCTCAGTGATTACTTCATTCTTATCACAACAAAACACCAAAATGTGCACCAGGTCTGTGTAGGAAAGGATCCCTGGCACTGTGCAGCCACTCCTGAGGTGCTGCCTCTCCTGAAGTCACACAGAGAAGGGCAAAACCAGAAGGAAGCAGTGAAAAGAAGCAGAGATGGTGGCAAGTACAAACACACCCAAGGCATTCCTGTTGYATGTGCTCCAAATTCTTGACATTCAAAAGTCATGGAAGACATCAGGAGATCTAATTCCTCCCTGGTTTTGCAGAATAAGTGATCAGTACCTACCAGAATCAACCAAAATGGGGCTTTGAATTCTGGGAGTAAAAGGGGAAATGCAAAGGTGCTGCTCTGCCCCACTATGGGGAGATCATCCCATCATCTCCATCCCTCTGGAGATGAAGATTAATTAACAGTTCTGCCTGTAGCCACTGATCCTTCATCCTGTCCCTCATGTGAGCAAAGGAACTCAGAAGGAAAGCTGCTCATTTTCTTCTCGAGTCAGCTTTCTGCTGATAGAGCTTCAGAAACATTTTCCAACCAGTTCTGAGCAAAAGANTAATTAACAGTTCTGCCTGGAGCCACTGATCCTTCATCCTGTCCCTCATGTGAGCAAAGGAACTCAGCAGGAAAGCTGCTCATTTTCTTCTCCAGTCAGCTTTCTGCTGATGGAGCTTCAGAAGCATTTTCAAACCAGTTCTGAGCAAAAGATCAGAGCATTTAGTTTGGGAAGGGGAAAAGCTCAAATTTTAGGTCACAAACCCCACCATGAGTTCCAGCAGCACAAAGCCCCAAAGCTTCCCTGTACCTCCATTTCACACTCAGGTGAGGAGAGGAGCCACTCCTGATGTCAGAGCCACCAAAATCCTCCAGCAAAACCAGGGCTGCACTCACAGGATAACTCACTGAGCTGCTGAATTGATATGCAGCAACAGAACCATGTAAGGATCAAATAAAATTAATTCTGTCTAATAACAAATTAATTGTCCATGCCAACCTCTAATGTCTCCATCATCAAATGAATTTCCATGTTATTTACCCACCACAACTTCCCATGGGGAAGGAGGRAGACAGCTGCTTAGATTAAACAGTGAAACAGAAGAGCCTCCCAGACAAAGAATCTTTTCATTTTCTAAATGACTGCTCTACTCCAAAACATCTTCAGAGAAATAATGTTGTTTTTTTTTTTTATTCTTTTCACAAAACCAAGATGCAAACTGCCTGATTTGATGCTGCTRTTTCATTGTCTCACAACTGCACCAGGCTTCCAGTGGCAAGGAGAGAGAGGCTCATGCAGAAATAATGTTCCCATTACAAGAAAAATAAATTGTCAATAGAGCCAAGGAAGTTATTTTTCCCATTTTGTATGTTTTGAGGCATGGATCACTGTAGCCCTCACCTTTTATTTATCGACAACAGGAACATCTTTAAAAGGCAACAAACAAAACCCACTTTATGGGTAAAACTAGGCYATAAATTCTTCCAAAAGACCAAAAAATTGACATACACTGTCAGATCCCCACTGCTCTTATTTTACAATCTTACTTTAATGCCTCTAAAACATCAAAAATTGTCTCGTTTGACCACACCACAGAGTAACCCTCAAAATCACCATCTAATGATCAGGTTTTACTGGGAAATAAAAGCAAGCTTTCCTTAGCAGCAATATCAATGTTCCATCCACTTAAACAATCTGCTGTGATGCCTSAGGACTGCCCAAGCTCAGGAAACCAGCTCTTAACAAAAAGCTGATCCCATTTAATCCTGGGGAAGTCCTGAGAAGACAAAGGCAAAAGAAGAGAAGACAGATTTGGAGKAACTCAGGTCTTTGACCTGATCAGTCCAACAATTCACTATTTCTGATCAGATAAGCAGTGGCAAAAAGAGACAACAGACCTTTTAGASAGAAGCTGAAGTGTTTTTGTCACCCAATACACAATTCTTATTTGGACAAGGGYTTAAAAGGTTATTACTCACAGGGCTGTCATGGGAAAACCACCCAGTAACAATTTTTGTTATTGTATATTTATATTAGGAAACCTTTGCTGGAAGCCAACAGTAGGACTGTGGTCAGACTTAAAAGAGTTCCCAAGATCACAGAGTGGTCCTACCAAAATTCTGYCCTGACTGTCCCTACAGCCACAAGAGGAAAGCAAAAATCTCTTTTTTTTTTTTGCACAGAAAGACCACAGGGCACAACCTGCGAGAAACCTTCCAAAAGCGAGCAGCATCTATCAAACTGATGCAATTTATCCCGGTTTTTTCTACACAGAGAAGATTAGGAGCAACAGAGTCACTCTTGCAAAGCAGAAACAAAACARCTCTTAGTTAAGGAACGAAGCAGATGGCCTGTGTAGATTAAAGAGAAGGTACAGAGCAACGCACGAGCAAACCGCTGTGCCCAAATCCCACAGTAATTACTGCAGAGGCTCACTAATGATGCTGTGCCTCTGAACTGGGACAAATTAACACAAAGACACACATGCTGGTGACTTGCAGCYCAAGGGAAGGTGAATATCGTGGAGACTCAGACATTTGAGGCAATCACGACAGATGAAATGCCTCGAGGCAGAGGCAGGCGACGCGCGGTCCCAAGGGGGAAGGGAGATGGGGAAGCATGTGCTCCTCATCTGTCCTAGAAAACAAAATGAAAATGAAAACTGRTGTTCTACATACACCCATTGTACAGACTCCTTCTCATCCCACTCGTTTTTCAGTATCTTTACTCCACTTCCCTGAAGCTGGAGGTCAGAACCCCTGTCTCTGGGATCGATCCTCAGGCAGGATAATCCAGCACTACCTGGCCCAGGGGTTGTGCTGGTTCAAGTGTGAGCTTCCATGAATCAAAACTGTTTAAAACGACACCCCCTGCACTGACTTTTCACTCCCCAAACATTGTGAGCTGCCAGAGCAGTACAKCTGGAGTGGATGCCTAATGAACACTGCAGCTTTCCCCACTGAGAGGAATGGCAGCTAACATCCCACTCCAATAAGTTCAGGCTGGTTAGCCTGTGGTAGCAGCTCRTTTTCTTGGACCTCTGGGAATAGAGGTGCAGTTTCCAGTGTGGCTTTTTGGATATTATTGATGCTGACTTCCCTGGGCTTTAAAATGTGGCAGGCAGTAAGAGTCTGCCTGGTCTGGACCAGTGGAGAGCAATTCAATATTATTTTGTACTTGGGATGATTTTAAGCTAATGAAGGTCCTATTCTTTTTTATAACTCCCCATGCAAATGTTAATTTTTAATAAACTTTGCCCAAGTAGGATTTAAAGCTTATCTCACAAGACATATTTAGAGCAGTGCCATGGTGAAGTAATTCTGGGGAAAAAAAAAAATATGTACAGCTGAAAATAGGATATTTCTGCATGCTTGCTTCAAAGGCTACCAAGAGTTTTTTTGCAGAGACTTGTCATCAGACTAGTCATTGTGCAGGACTGGAACTATTAATTAACAGCCCAGACTTGTGCCTCTCACGTGCTRCAGAGGAACACCACCATCMCCATGAGCTCTGTGCTGCACATCAGTGACAAACACACCCCCAGTGACATCCCTGCAAGTGCTCAAGGCCAGGTTGGACAGKGCATTGAKCAGYCTGGTCTAGTGGAAGGTGTCCCTGCCCATGGARGGGGGTTGGAATGAGTTTTATGGAGTTTTAAGYCCAACCCAAACCATTCTGTGGKKCTRCAATGTGGGAAGGCTGCTGGTAATGGAGGGGGTGGGAAGAGCAGGCAGATTTTGTCTGAACTTCCCAGGGTCAGAAAGGCTGAGCTGATGCCAACAGCAGCATGTGGGCTGAGCAAGAGGCTTGGGTGTCCCCAGGCTTCCCCTGGTGACAGGATGGAGCTGCTCTGATGGAAACCTTGCAGAGGCTGCTTAGCAGATCAGCAGGGAAGAGGAACACTGTGCTTGGCTGGGATCTGACTGGAGAGGGCTTTAAAAAGGTGCTGTTGCCTAGGGACAACAAACAGCTTGTTACAGATCGGTGCTCAAGACCCTATAATCAATTCAAAATAATTAAGCCTAATCATGTGAATGGCAGGAGGACCTCTACGCACCGTTCTCAAAACCTGTTGAGCATTCTCTCTTCAGAGCTCTCATCCCCACAGCCTTGTTTCTGTCCATCAGAGGTTAATTATGGGAGAGAGTTTCAAAATGAGTTAAGAGCTATCACATATCTGAGGTCATCTGCACCAAAGAGAGGAAAATGCCTTGATGGAAATGGTGCTGTGAGCATCTGAGCTTTCTCTGCAGCGTTCACAGACTCAAGGACACAACTCAGGGCCYCTCTTTTTCCATCATCAGAACCATTCAAAAAGCTAAAGCTCAAAAACCACAGTGTTACCAAACCAGACTTCCTCAGTTCTTTCATTTGCTAATTTTTATTTATATATATACAAGACTGGAAGTACTGTGCATCACTTGYTCCCCCACAATATCACTCTTGTCAGCACCTGCATTCAACCAGTCCATAGAAGTTTCCAAGAGGGAAGAAAAATCATGCTGGAGAGTTCTCTCAACCATCAGAATTCACCTTGYATTTCACAGCTTTCTTGGGACACCTCATTGAGAAATTAAACCTTTGACTCTGGGAAAGGAATCCTTTCCTTGTAGCTCGGATGACATTCACAGAGCCACAACAGAGAGAAATTCCACCTGAGGCTCATTGCACAGCAGCATTTCATCCTGGTCAGCCCACCAGCCTGGCTAAAGAGAGGATTTGGGATATCAAACAGAAGAGAGAACCTCAAACACTCAAATCCCAGAGTACCTCTGGCCTGACATCCCTTTCAGGGCATCTTTTGAGGAAGCTGTGCTACCAAGRCAGGAGCAAGCAGGGGATCAGTCATGACTTTTCAGTGTGGGTGACCTTCTCCCCTTGCCTGCCCCCAAATGAGTCTCCAAGAAAGGTTTTTATCCCCTCTCCCTCATCTTTTMACTCTTTCACAAAATGTCAGGGTGATTTTCAAGGCCAGAGAATAGGCACCTGACATCTGACAGCAAGACCATCATGTTTGCCAGTAGGAAAACCACAAAAGGATGAAATGAAGAGAGAGGCTAATGCCAAAGAGCTGTTTGACAAAGGTCACATGGAACACAGGGTAAGGGGCACTTGGRGTTTGCTAAGCCACTCACTTTGTATGTCACCTGCACACTGGGAACCAAAAAATACAGGAAACAAACCTGTCTTTAACTGCCCTTGGTCCTTAGAAGTTWAATTACCTTCATCACCCTCAGACTMTCTGGACTRCCCTGAGCAGCTGACAAAACTCTTTACCTGTGCTCAACAATACAGATGGTTTTGATMATTTTGTTTAAAAATGCAGACAGTGAGGTTTCTCATTTTCTTAAAGCATTAAACTCCCTCTTGAAGTGTAACCTGAGATCAATTTTATTYCATCTGTTATGCAGCAGCTTTAATAAAGTGTTAGAATGAAAAATATTGAAAAATTACAGGAGAAAATAATCCTCTGGAATAATGTGAAAATGGAATGGGCAAATGACAACTGGAGCAGAAAACTATTACATCCACTCTCWGTTTGCTTCCATGCTGAGCATCTCCTTTGCTTAATCTTTCCAAGAGGAGGCAACAGTAGATGCCAGTCCCCACCAAAATCTCTGCTACCAGGTTTGTACTCCTAGTAAAACTACTCAGCTTCTGCAGGAAAGAACTTTCCTCTTTGGAACAAGACAGAAAAAAACCCCCAAAAAACGTTAAATCTGCCTGTTTATAAAACYCCTTATGTAAAGATACTATAGTGAATGAAGTATTAAATTATGCAGTGTGAGATGTAATGGAGTGAATTATATTCAGCAAGATCACACATTACTGAAAATATGCAAAAAGCTCTGCTGCTGGCTTTCAGTTGTCAAGCTACACACACGTACATACATATTATATATATATATATATATTTTTTTTTTTTGCTCATCTCATTATTTTCTACTGTCTCCATGTGTGATAACATGCCCAAYGCTGACACTTGTCCTATTCTCCCTGGAAGACCCTGCATTAGCATGTAAATAGCTGGCAGATAGGAGGAAATGAAAGCAAGGAATAGCTCTTTAATTAACTTTAATCCTCTGAAAATCCATACAGCAATCTGTTCTGACAGTTTTCCACACAAGATCTTCTTAGGAGGTCCCTAAGTGCTGCCTGAGGAGCACTGCCAGGCTGGAACGAGGAGAAAGAATGAACAMACCAGCTTTGGAGACAACATTCAGGCGTTTTTCTGCTATTAAATGATGACTGGTGACTGCCATCTGGCATTATCAGAGCTGTCATTAGGCTGACTCTGAATGGGAAGCAAAAGGATGCCACGAGCAAGGCTCAGCACACTGACACCCCTGTGACAGCCAGATCCAGGAGCAGGGGCATGGAGCAGCCTCCTGCAGCTCCTCACACCTCCCCTGGCTCTCCTTTCCTCTGCCCAGTTAGYACAAAACCCTCCAGGTGGAAGGGAAAAGGAGTTTTCTTGTTGGAAGACTTGATGAATCAGCTCTGGAGCAGCACCCAGCCCTCCAATCCTGACCAGCAAAAAGGCTGGTAGGGTGTGAAGGAGTGAGCTGAAATTGTTCCTCAGTGGCTCACAGCTTCCAAATGTGGCCAGTGTTATTCATAATCCTCCACTGCARGGAAATTTCAAACAAATTTTGGAGTGGGGAGGGGAAAAAAAAATCTAAAGATAAATGGAAGGAGATGCAGTGGCAGAGCTTTYGGCAACACGAGATTGTCAAAGAATTCCCACCTGCAGGTTGGATTTWGCTCTGAAAGTGGTCTGATAGTCCCATTCCTATAAATTCATATTCTGCCAGTTGAACCACACTAAGCATAAAGACTGCATGCCATCACAATCCCCCCCTCAATTTCATTAATGCTGTAATTCCATGAGCAGACATCTCCCTTAATTCATCACATCAGATTCCAGGGCTAAAACAGAGAAAAGATCCAGCATGGCAACCCCAAAACCTTGGTGACTGATAATGCTCAGAAGAATGCATCCTTTTTGTGAATATGTGAGCATGTATTTCAATAAAATGACCTTTAACATGACAGATTCCAGCTGAAGAAAGAAGGAAATCTCTRCTGACACAAAAGTTACTTAAGATGAAGGTGCTCCTTCCAAGATTTACCTTACACAGGTCAGTCCTTATACACACTGATCCTCCTTAAACTATGCCCYACTTCCTGCAGCTCTGAGAAGTTATGTTCTAATCTGATCTCAATTTTCCAGACTAGAGAAATACCATTAAAAGTGCCCTTAACAGCTGTGAAGACAAACAGAAGGTGAAATTTGAGGAAGTTCATAAAAACATCATAATCACATCCAGGACTAGTTAGAAAATTCCTCTTTGGCCCTCTGGCAGCTGATTGCCCCCTTTTGAATAAATATGCAGCCACCAACCAGGTTGTTTCATAAAATTAAATAATAAGATTAAATCACTCAAATAAACAAAAWTTAATTATAAATTTTAAAGGGGCAAGAAAGGGAGGGAAAAAATCCATTAAGTAATACCCCAGTGAGGTGTAACAGATTTGGAATCTCCATGTGATCCTAGAGAAGAGGACCACCCAAGCTCCATGTCCTGCCCACAGCTGCACATTTCAGAGGCTGATTCATCTTCCAGGAGTGACAGCAGCTGTGATCCAGTCACACTTTCCTGGGAATACAGGGATTGCTTTACTCACTGCAACTCTGCTAAATCTCATGGSATATTCAGACACTTGTACAGGGAGAAGGGAATGAGCAGCTCAGAAATTGCTTCTTGCAATATGTGAACTTGCAAGAGTATCTCAAATCTTTAACAAATAAAATAAACAGAATTAAACAAGTTTTGTTTTTTTTTTTAACACTACAAGTTTCATCAAGATGAAAACAAATACAAATATGAAAACACTGRAAGTCACGATGCAAGAAAAGGTCATGTAAATGTAAAACATAATGGAGAATATCAAGTAAATAAAAGCCACAGCAATAATGTTAATTTGYATTTTAAAAGCAGACAAATCTCAACACCATGAAAACATAAAGCCCCAGACAAAGCTGAAATGGGCAGCACCCATTTCATGTTRAACAGGTCAATCCTTTGAGTTTATTAGAAGCACAAGTGGCTGTAGCTGCACACTCTGACCCAGCAGAGATCCAGGCTCCAAAAAGAACCATCACAGCTCCTCYGCTCTATTTTACCCAGAGAACTGTGATAAAGGCAGCTAAATGCTTCAAGAAATTAAACTGCACTAAGAAGATATAATAATAATAATCTCAAAGCTGGATATTCACCCAAGACCRAAAAATAACAAAGGTGTTAACAGACAAAAGGAATAAAATGATTTATCACTAAAAATGGCTATCCTACTGGAGATACCASGCTGCACACATCCTCCTCTGTTTTGAAAGCAGAGATAAGGTTGTTCTGGGAAATTRGAGTCATTGGCAAGGAAGTTTCACCTGAACATTAGGAAAATTAGTTARGAAGGTTCAGAATTCAAAGCATCTCTTTGATTTGAGTGTAACAAGATAAAGCAGAGATAGATAAGCACGAGCTTTTGTGAAAGTAATTTAAAGTGAACCAGTTGACAATCCTTTGAGAGAACTCACAGGAGAGCCAACCAGGGAACACAGGGCTCAAAAGTCTGTTGAAATGACTGAGAATCCCTGGGTTTTAATGGTTAGGTGAGAGTCAAATACCTGGCTGCTGGAGGAGCACCCCAGCCCTCCCTGCCATGGAAAGCAGTYAGGCTGCACTGAGGATTAGAGCCAGAAAGTTTCCTTCAGGATCATTGTTATGGAATGGAACGGGGGCAAAGCAGCAAGATGTGAGCTGACAACATAAAATATTCATGCCAGCAGAGTCTAGAGACCAGGGTGAGGCATTCTGGAGCACCTAAAAATATCAATAATGATGGACGAGCAAAGGCTGGTAAACAGACTGAGCAAAAGCACACACAAATGTGAGTTAATGCACAGGGGAAGGAAAAGGCTTTAGATTCCACACAAGCAGCTTTTACACCACAGCCTCCTAGGGATTTGATTTTGACACCCTGGGAAGCYATGACATCCCTAGGGACACGCCAGCCCAGAGAGGAGGGAAGGGACTTCAGACACAACCTCCACAAACAAAAGCATTCCAGCAACACAGCTCCAGGAAAAAATCAGATCCCTGTACTAACACAGGTTCACCACAACAATACCAGATGCTTCCAGGATATGACAAGACTCAAAAGATGTAGAAAACCAGTGAAATGCTGATCCTAACACAGTGCAGCAGGCAGTGTCAGGGGATACACACAGCAAAGGATTTGCCACCTGAAGGAAGGTCATTGTCACATAGGTAAGGCACAGAAAACTGCAGTCTGTGCTGGGGGACTTCATAAAAAACCAAACACTCTCAGAAGGAGATACAATAAAGATTTCACAGCTCTTCCACTGCACTCCTGTTTGACTTGGGCTCAGGTCTTCAGTTATTTCACCCAAGCATCTCTKGTCCCCATGCTCTTCTATAACTGAGATAAAGGTGCTTCCCCACCTCACAGGAATGACAGAAGGAAAAAAGCAGCTCTAGACATTRAGTACTGCTAAAATGTGAGTGACAGTGTTGTTCAGGTTCCCAAAATAGACAGCATTTAACCTTCATTAGTTGCTAAGAGCTCTCTTAAGTCTACCAAGCATTAATACTCGGATATTTATAACACATTTAACTCCAGACCAAGTCCCAGGACAAAAAAAGAGAAAGGTCAGGCAATGTATCAAGAAGGTTTCCTCCTCCCCTCAGAGTTTCTTATCACTACTTCTTGGAGGGAAAAGCTGCCAGGAAAAAGAACYCATTGGTGTGGATGAATAAACCTTGTAAGTCCCAAGGCTGTCCCTGGGGAGAGCAGCAATCGTGCTCCTTACATCTGAACAATGCAGCAGRATGAGAAGATACCATTTTTCTCAAGTTGTGTTCCCATGAAGAATGTGAACTCTGTAATTTGCATTTAATGTTATTAGCCATCCTTTTAGCATATTGGAAGTTAATGACAAATGAAAACTCTGGATGCAGGTCGTTAGGCACCCGCTCATCCGCAGAGCCACGATCCCACACAGAGCAGCAGCTCRGCAGGAGCAGCTTGTGGGTTCTGCCAGCTGAAGAACATCCAAAACACAGGGAACTCTCCATAAAGCCAAAGTGTGACCCCCTGCCCACCAGTCAGGCTTGGCAGGAAGTTCTTTATCTGTTCCTGTAACTAATTCAAGTGGATATGTCTGCACCTCCTTACTTTCCTTGGGCAGTACTTGGAGGTTCTGGCTGCAGAAAATGCACCAACAGCTGCAGCAGAAGGAGATTCAGAACCTCAGAACTCACAAATCCAAGTGCAGGCAGAGAGGAAAGTAAGGCAGGGAAGGAGTGCACAATTCATTCCTTCTGCACTTSTGTTTTCCTTGTGTTACCTGAAGGAAAACATCAGCTCCAGAACACGTGTTTCACACCCTTCAGCTGGCACATGCCCCTAGAGAGTTAAACTTTAAACCTGGCTATTATTTCCATCTCCTCAGCATGCCATTTAGGATGTTTTTAAGGAACTCAGCAGGGCTTTTTTCTTCTCTTTTATGCAAGTAAAAAGCCAATATTGGAATGCAAGGGCTACAAACATAGCCTGAGGTTAACACCACACATGACAAATTCATGTGCATAGACATTACATAAGAAACACATTGCCTCACACAGAAGGAGGGGGGTGAGTTAAACAGCTTTCTGGGGTTTTTTAAATAATTCTTCAGTGGAAAAGATTTCATTTAAAGTTTTTAAAGTGGGATGACCATGCTCCATTATGAAGCACTCACTGAGCTACCTGTGACCTGCACCTCTGTCACAATCCCAGCACAGGGATGAGCAGAAGGAGACACTCCGCATGTCCTGCTCTACCCCACATGTTCAAAGATGAAATGGCCACTAAGCCGAGTGGAACTTTCCTGCACAGGATTGTTYAGAGGCACATGAAAGCAGGCAGCTTTTGGAGAAGGCAATCCCCTGGGCTTTCAGCAGAGCTGTGCCTGGATGGGACACTGAGGCAGAGCAGAATTGTGCAGCTGCTGCTGTTCCCCAGTGGTCAGGGAGAACAAGAAATGGCTCTGAGAAAACCAACAGCTCTGTGGGTTTAAACTGGGAGGGAGAGCAGAAAACAAACAGATGATTTGCTTGGCATTTTGCTAGAAGCAAACAGAAGAGCTGAGATTTACTTAGAGGACTGGTGAAGCGAAGAGATGGGAAAGAAAATGAGTCCAGGGTGAGCTCTCCAAGCACTGAGGAGGCAAAGGATACTCCCAGCCTTTGGATGGGGGCTTTGGTCCAGGCTGAGCCCCTTCAGCCTCATGAGCAGAAGAAACAAGAGGGGGAAAAGGATAATGAACAGGGATATGTAGTGAAAACAGGGAGAAACAGAGAGTGGGAGAGATGTCACTGGAGTAAGCACTGCCTCTTGCTCATGTTCACTTCATGCAAAAGGTCAAGAATTCTCTTGTATGGTGATTTTCATTTTTAAAGAACAACCCCAAATGGTTCACAAGCACTTTTCCCCCCCAGCACCAAACTCTTACATAGGCTATCTTAATAAACATCTTCACATTGGAGAGGGATAAAAGGCATTTTGTTTTGATTTCATTATATCTCCTGAAATTGCTTTTTTCTTTCTGCATTTTTTCCTTGTCATTCAGTTGTGGTGGCCCTTGCTGAGGGATAATGCAATAACACTTCTGACAAGGTCAGCTTTCCAATAACTTTGCAAATGGCATTTCCCAATGACAAAACAAGCACAGCTTCTCCTCTCCTTGTAATTAATCTAATAGAAATGTCAACCTGAAAAGTTGGTCTCCAAAGGTAGTGTGTTATCAACAGAAAATTAATTTATTAAAGCCAGAAAGTGTTTCCTAATCTACAAAGCTGAAAATACTGTTTACAGAGCAGAATTCCTGTTACAACCATAAAACACAAAACTCCTGCAGCTTCTGTGTGTGCCTGAAAGAGCAGCAGCTGAGGAGAGGAGTTAAATTGCTTAAATTTCTGATTCAGACACTGGATCATTTTGGGAACTGCACATTCCTTTTGCAAATGCCCTGTAGAAGCACACAGCTCTACACTGCGTGCACATCCTGAAAGAAACACTACTCCACATCCATGTTTATCTTTAATTTAATCACAAGTCCAGTGCACAGAATGAGCTTTCCCAGCTCCTCTCCCATCCATGGAGCATTAAAAAGCTGTTGGTCTTGGACCTGTCCATAACCCATTTCCCACATAAAGCAGGGAAAAATGGRTGTGGGAGCAGGGACTCTTCCAGCTGCTTCTTCCACTGGAGAGAAGATTCTGCTGCTCAAAGGGAGTAAGAGCTTCTCCTCTCCCTGAAGGGGGAAYGAGTTTTTGGCTCTGTCCCATGGAGTCTGAGCCCACCCCAAAGCTCCTACAGTCAGGCATGTCCAAGCTCTCCCTAGGACCTGCATGGACAGCCCACCATGCACATTTTGCTGTGAAAAATATTTGTCATTGATGCCAAAGCCAGCCCCTCAGGTGCCTGCAGCTCCCAGGCACGAGATGAGCACAAACCTTCTCAAACACTTGGAGCAAAGTGATCCATTCAAACTGCTCCACCCTTTCAGCCACTTTAACCACTCAGTCTCAGTTCCTTGCACACAGACTTGTGGCACCCAAAATAATACTGGCTGAAAGACCAAGTAGGATGGGGGGTCCATTTTTCCCTGTATTGCTCCAGGAGCAAATACCTGGGGTGATACAATATTGGAATAATACACACCCAACACCATGGCAAGCAAAGGAACACATCTGCTGGAATCCTTGGACTTCACTGCCCAAGGAAAGTAAGGAGAGACAGACATTTCTTAAAATTAGTCTGGCACTGCTTCTCCATGCCTAAAAAGCAGTTTGGATATAGGTTACAGGACCTTCCTAATACAACCTCTACAAATCAGAAGACTCTTGTGAGAAGAGATCTCYKCCTCCTGACAGAAAGCAAGCCCAACATCATCTKGATGTGCAAGAAGCATATCCTCTTYTCCTGYCTCATGCTCACACTTCACCTGTTGATTGATCCCTTTTTAAATTCCTGCCTTYAAAAAGGCACTGATCTTTCYAGGGAAATCCTGAAGCTCTGGATTTATACAGACAGAAAACCAAGCCTCAGCTCCCACACTGTCTCAAATTGGTTCCACCTGAACAGGCAAGTTTACAGCTAATGATTCTTCACAGGTCCTGCCCCACATAACACTGAAAAAAACCCAGCAGCTGTTCTGTATAGTGGGGAACTTGTAATATAATCATCTCATTACGTCAATCAAAATTAATTAACTGAAACTACACCAATTCTTCACATTTTCTATAGCTCCTATTAAACAGTTGTTGACTCTGTCTGAAATAGCACCAAAACAAATGTGCTCATAAAAGAGGGAACAGCACATTTCTCCTCAATGCAACAAATCATGGGTCAGAGACCATTTCCAAGATGCTTTGTAAAAACCTCATTTGACTTCTAATATATTCRTCAATTTAAGCAATGCTTGACCTGAGATGTTGTGAACACACATGGAACAAAACAGTCAGCACTGCATGATACTGTGCCAGGAGCAATCCAAAACTCCTCAGCTCTCCAGACAGTCCTTCAGTTTTATAAAGATTTTGGGTCTTCATGTGAAAGGATGCTCTGACTGGTGTCTGAGCAGTGCAGCTGCTCTTACCAGAGGCTCCCATCACAAGTTGAAATAAGCTACTGTGCAATTACTTAATTATCTCTCTCTCCTAGCCTTTAAAAATAAAAAAAAAAAAAAATCCAGTGCAATTCAATTTGAAGCAAACCCAGTTAAGCCAGTTTTATGGCTGGGAATTGAAACAGAGAGGAGTCAGAGATTCAAAGCTGCAGTTCCTGTGGCAATACCAGCACTCTAAGAGGCAGTGAGATTAATGCCTTCAAACCATAAGTATCAGAGGAACAAAGAATTTAAAAAAAAACCAAAAAAAATCACCCTTTTTGTGCAGCTTAGCCTTGCTGGTATTTCAGAGCCTGCTGCTCAGAAATCCTAAGCCCCTCTCCCTGTCCCTGGATGCTGCCCAAGCCCCTGCCCAGCAGTCAGGTTTTGTTCTGCCCGACTTCCCCCAACAATCAGTCCCTCATTCCACCCATCCATCTTCCTGCCTGCCTCCCTGCCAGACCTGCCCAACCATCCTTCATCATTCAGAGCTGAGGAGCTCAGGAATAAATGTTACAGCACACGCATCAAGGGAACTATAACTTTGAATTACCTGACCYGGGTGAGTTTAAATTCTCAGCCATAACATTGGATTAACCTAATTTCTTTTTATTGAATATTTTACCTTTGGAAGTCCTACAGCCCTTTCTCTCAGAGAAATATGAGAACTGAAGGTCATATAAATTCTTTTATGGGTATATTTCTAATTTTCATAATCTAACCTCTTAGCAGGGAGCATTGATATCTAGTGGGGGCAGAACAAAGCAGAATCCAGTCAGTATTCTGGGGAAAAAAAAGATCCCATTTCTATTGTTCTTCACAAATACCTCATAAAACAACACATAACTTTTAACTTTGCAAACTCTGAATTGTTATAAAATTTTTAAAAAACCCTCTAAACTTGCTCTGCTTAAACAGAAGTTATGTCAGAGATAACATCAATAAGAATACAGAGGCTGTCCTTGTGCCTCCACCTCAAAAAACATCAGATATAAAGATAATAATGAACTCCGTATTTTTATCATTGCAAGGTTTACCAGACACATAAGAAGGCAAGAGAATTACACAAAACTGAGTCCCAGAAAAGGGCTCAGATAATTTTTATGAGCTCTTTTAGGCTTCTAAAAGGGAAAGAGAAGCAAGGGCCAACTCATCTCCTGCCTCCAGGCTGGCCATTTGAAGTCACCCTCACCATTTCCAYGTTRGGAGCCCTCAGGTGAKAAAAGCTCAGCTCTAACARARCCCATCACCCTCCTGCCTCCAYGGGACAAATTCCTGCAGGCACTTTCCCCAAAGTCAGGGGAAAGGCACATTTATGCACTGCCTGTGGGGAATTTGGACAACAGATCAAGAGCAGAAGGTCTCACTGGAGAGAGGATGCAGAGGGGCAGAGTGGATCCCAAACAAGTGCAGTGCCCACAGCCTGGGACTGCAGCTCAGAGCCAGAGATACCTTGGATAAATGCACACTGACAAGCTAAGGGGAACTTTGAGGCTTTGAAAAGTCATTTTGGAGCAGAATGAGGAAGTGAGAACTCCACAGCTCTGCTACTTTCTTCGTTGAGTCAAAAGCGAGTAATAAACTTATGGCCAAGTTAGGCAAAGTAAGGAACAATGGCAGAAAAAGGAAGCCAAGGAAAAGAAAAGCAGGCACTGCTCTGGGAGCCCACACCAGCAAATTAAAAAAAATAAAATAAAAAAAAAACACCCAAAAAACCAAACAAAACAAAACAACCACATTCTTCTGACTTTCTGAAATCTGCCAATCTCACTTGAGAAACAATAACATTTTCTGCTTTAATTTAAAGATGCTTCCTCCTCCCAAATGGTCTTTGTGCACTGCTTCAACACTGCTGCAGCCAAGCCCTTCCACAAACACATTGATCTCAGCTTTCCTTATTCATTCTTTATGGAGAGATTCTGCAATTGCATCAGTAAATTATATTAGCAGGCCTCGTGAAACAACCTGTTTCAAAGGAAAATGGCTTGTACTCATTTTATTCTGGAAGACAATTGCCATTTGCTTAATATAGCCATGATATTTTACTGAGGTAATTATACTCTTAGCTATCAGTAACAATTAAACCCTTAGATTGAGGTTGCTTAATAAAGGTCTCAAAATAAATAACACATTCCAAACACAGTCTTTTAAAATGTCAAGCATGCAAAATAGGGTCTTGTAATGAATATAACGAAGCATCAAGTATAAATCAGCACAGAGTTAGTTTGTCAGTGTACAAGTGTCTGCAGGAATTGGAGTAGTGTGGGATTGTGCTCAGAAAGGCACAGAAAGGGCAGTGCTGAAGAGGAAACCATTTCAATAAATGCTGTGGCTGGTTCATGGCAAGGCCAGGGTGAAGCCATCAGCACTGCTGTGCTTCTCCAGGGGCAGGGCTGAGTGACCTGGGGAGCAGCTGAGGCTGCTAAAAATCTCTATTTGTTCTTTTGTATTCCCTGTAGCAACTTCCTTGAAAACTGGAGTTGGACCATTCCATTAAAAGCTAAGCAAAACTCAGACAAATTAGAGGGTACAGACAGAAAAAAAACCAAAATCACTCTCAGACTCTGAGATCTAGAGATACTTGAAATCAGGTGAACAGATCCTGGCAGGCTGTCAGGTATGGAAGGTGAGATGGTTTAAAGGTCCTCACTGTGAGAGACTGAAGGATGATTAAAGAAATGTAAAGTAGACCAAGTGATACACATGAAAAAAAAAAAATTAAACAGGAAACATGTTATCAGAACACACATTTGTGGAGTTATCTTGCAGGCAAAGAGCGGGACAGCAAGGTGCCTCCAACATTGCTGCATGTGGAGGCAGCTGCCTGAGCTCCAGGAGGTGGGTAAGTGGATCAGGACTAAAACATGAAAGAGCAAGTAACTGCAAGAAGTTACTAAAAAAAAAAATAGCCACAACAAATTTGGGTTATACGAGGAAAAAACCAAAACAAGCCAACCAAAAACCTGTGTTAAAATAACTCCTCACAGAGCTCCATTTCCCTGGGGCACTTTCCACCTCATAGACAGAAGGCAGTGAGAGGCCAACAAATGCAAAGTGTGGTGTTCCCTTAACTCCAGCAATAAATGTCTATGGAAGCAGTCATCAAATTCCCAAATCCTGTTCTCTCCTCACAAAACTCAGCACCCTTTACAGAGYAACCCAGACACTCCTGTGGAAATCACAGACATGGAGCTCAGCAACCACCCTGCATCAGACTGAACCCAGGGGCATTTGAACACCAGCTCACAGGGCASAGAATTATTCATAAAAACACCTACCTCATCTCTGACCTGCTGGTCTTCATTCTTTAAAAAAAGGTACCCTACAAGAAGGGTCTGGGAATTAAAATTGATGATRGAACAGGCTATTAAAAATTAAAATGCAGCAGTGACCTGTTCTGAACCCCTGCACTCCACAGGCAGCACTGCTCTCTTTGCCTCCTTCCCACACCTGTTAATGATCTTCTGTCCCCTTCTGCTATTATCCTCCTCCACCCCGAACCACCAACCAGCTTGTCTCTGAAATTAGTTAACTGATTAATACAATCAAGTTGAAATTAGAGAGGCCTGTGCYCAATCTAAAAGGCTGCTGAGTTTCCTTTGAGCACAGGTTGTCCCGTCTCCCTCCTCTCAAGGAACCACTCAACAAAACCTGCCTGGCTTAACCACTGAAAAGGGAGATAAGGAACCTCCTAAAAATGTATTTTGTATTTGCCAGTCATAAAAAGGAAGGT
This sequence comes from Alauda arvensis, assembly GCA_902810485.1. Taxonomy (NCBI): domain Eukaryota; kingdom Metazoa; phylum Chordata; class Aves; order Passeriformes; family Alaudidae; genus Alauda; species Alauda arvensis. Next base: position 1,838,950 of record CADDXX010000075.1, on the reverse strand, counting down.
AACTTCCCTGAGTTTATAAAACCCTGAGCAGAGGGAAAGGCTTGGCCAGGGTCAGGCTGACAGCAGTTAACAACCACGTGTGGAGCAGCAGCACAGCTGGGCATGTTTAAATGACAGCCACAGAATCACAACGTGGATTGAAGGAAGGAAAGAGAGTTAAAACAGCCAGGGAAAGCATTGGATGCTGGTCACAGCCCTGAGGAGCAGCTCAGACCTGCCCCAAGGCTGCCTGGAAGCAGAGCACAGCTCAGGGTGTGATGCCCTAAAGGTCTGTGCCAGGATCTGCTGGCCACAGTGCCTGTTTTTAGTGCTGCTAAATGCACTAAAAGTGCTGTATTTAGAGCTAGTTTTTCACATATCCCAGAAAAGGGGTTAGTTCAGCTTCTTTGCTGCACACCCAGAACTTTAAGATCCTTCTTTGTGCTTTAAAATCATCTCTCCACCTCCTCAGACAAAACATCATGCAGGACCCAACATGACAGAGAAGCCATGAGCATTATTTTAAATCTTTACTGATTACAAAACAAAGCAGATGGCAAATCAAGTCATGAACTCTGCATCTGCCATGCTTAATGAACAGTTTAATTACCTAGTCCCATTTCTGATGCATTTTTGCCATTCTCAGCTCTGGGACTCACTAATACACTTCCCACTGACTGATATCTCCAGGAACATGTGGTATCAGCAGTCAGCTGGAGTTGCTTAATCAATACTTGTTTAATCTCTAACTTTTATGGTGATGGCCTAAATTATGTCTCAATAGGAAACAGATTTCTTATCATATCACATGATCTGGTTGAGAGCCCAGGAAACAAAAGAGAATTTTTCAGTCTCTTCTCTGGGCAGCAGAGTACCCAAAGGCAGACAAGGAAATAAACACATTGAAACAACAGCATCCAACACAGGCAGATTAGCTCAGTCCTTGTGTTATCCCTTACACAAGAGCAAGGGCTGCAATTCTGGCAGTGTGCATTCATAAAGCCTACAATTTCAGCAACAAACTGGACTTTTTTGGAATAAGTTACAAAAAGTAACTGAAATTGGGATTCCCACTGTGAGTTTTGAGCTTCCTGCAAAGGATCATGCCCTGGCTGCAAAGAGCAGGGCATTTTGGTGAAGCCTGCAGTGCTGTGGGCTGATCCCAGGCACTCCACAGCTCCTTGCAGAAGCTSCTTCTGGGCACACACACTGCTTTTAGGAGTCACTGAACTGAACATGTGCTGGGGATCAGGCTGCAGCTCTGAACCCTGGCTGATCACACCCAGGCAAAATTGCTGSAGGAGAGGAGGTGATGATGGCCAACCTTTGGCCCTCCTCATCAGAGGGCTTTGGGAGCTTTTGAGTGTGCCTTTCTTGCTGTTCTCCAGCAACACTCCTGCTGCACAAGGCCCAGTTGTGCCCTCCTGAAATAAATAAGCCAGGGCTGGCTTGCCATGAAATACTGACTGCATCAGCTGCTTGCACTCAGATAAGGATTTCCAGAAATCTTGCTGGCAAGAGCAGCAAAGCCCTTTCAGAAAGGGTTTGTCATTTTGGGAGGCCTCTATGTAGTGAAAAATTCCCTGAGAGATTCCATTTTAGCCATTCAGTGGCAGAATGGACTGTTTTTAATGAGCCAGCACCCTTTAAACTTCATAAACAAAGACCAGGAGTTGTGTGCAAAGCTCTCAAAAAAGGGAAGCACTCAAAATCTTAAGGACAAGACAAAAGTCAAATACAAAACTGTGTGAGTAAACATGGCATTCAAAGCAAATACAGCAGTAAATCAAACAGGCAAAAGGGCACAGGTGGCCTAGGTGCTTCCCCAGCATTCCAGGTGTCTCTGCTGTATCACAGCTSCCTCAGGTACTAAAGCAAAGATGAGTTTCCCAAAACTCTGAGCTAAGGGAAGGCAAAAAGCATGAGAGACAGCAAACCCAGCCAGGCAGATCTCTGAGAGAGTGAATCCATCCCTTCAAACATCAATTTCTGATTCATCACCTTCAGTGAAGGGAGTGACACTCCAGGAGAAACCCTCCAGCCATCAATGTCTGAAATGTTTGGTGGTGTCCTGATCTACTCCTCTGTTTCATTGAAAACATGTAAATCAGAAAACTTCAGTCCTGCCCTGATTTACAAGGACATACAGGACAAAATGATCAACCAGCATGTTCTAAAGAGCAGTCTGTGAGCAGGAGTAATCAGGATGCAGCTCCTACACCAGCCCACACTCATGAAATCATGGACCACTGCAGGAACTTCAGAGAGTGGAGAATGCTGTTCCAGTCTGCCAGGGAAGAGAGATCTGTAGGGATGCACTCAAGTATCCCAGACTGACAACTGTGTCACTTCCAAGCAGTTAAACCTATGGGAAAGGCTCAAGAAAGATCCAGAGAGCCCAAAAGAAGCAAATGAGGCAAGGAAGGAAGCAATGGGCAGAGAGGTTCAATGCACTGGAATGGAAATATGAGAGCAACCAARAGAGACTGTGGCAAGCAGCAAGTGAGCACGACTGACAAGTGAGACAGGCAGTCTGTAAGAGCCACAAAATATTGCTTCAGTCATGGGGAAAAATATCAGCAGCCATAGAAGTGAGAAGGAGTCAGACTGGCAAAGCAAGCACCCCCTGAAGAGAGTACATCTACCACTGAAATATTTGGTACTGCCAAACAAAAAGCAAMTTATTGCTTTCTATTCCTATTTTAAAACATATTCTAAGGTTTCCAATCTGAGCCCAAAGAAAGGGAAACTGTTCCAGCATTAAACTTGCACCTCTGATGCCTTTCAGGGCTTGTGTGCTCAGCTCACAGGAACTGACTCACTGCCCTGAGTGGAGTCAAACATACACAAATGCACAAGTCATAGTACCAAAAGCAACAGCATTTCAATCMTATATATAATACTCTCCCCCAAATTAGATTTTCACAGTCCTATTTAACAAGACAAAGACTGAATAGAGAGAACTCATCTTTTCCATTCTCAAGTTGCATAAAAGCACAYTACAGTACTGATGCCACTAATTAGATAATTAAATACCATTCTAGGTGATATGCTTTCAATGTGAAATAATTATTTTTGACAGGAAATGTATTTGCTCAATCTCATTTTAAATCACAATATCGTACTTTTTTTTTTAAATTAAATTAAATTCTTTCTTCTGATTTTGCATGAGAAGAGCAACCAGCAGGAGAAACAGTGCTGAGGAYAGATTGTCCAAGTACCATAATGCATGTACTTCTTCACAAAGGACCCCAGCATTCTCTGGATGGAATATAAATTTTCAGAGAACAGCAAAGTCTTTATTCCTTCAAAACAGGTCAGCTGATGAATCACTGAGCACACTGAAAACCTCCCCTGTGAAAACACAAGTTTATTTGCCATGGTCTGATGAAGAACACTTCCAACTTTTCCTGTGCTCCTCTTCAGGGGGAGCAGAGCAAACAAAGCAAAGGTTTGTCTTTCCATATAAATCAGGGTACAACCCAATGTGTTGTGGTTTTGTCCTGTGCTTAAAGAAAAGTCATGATATTTTTGGGTTCTATGGCAGAAAGTGTTTCTGCTGAGCACTGGAAATAAGTTAACAAAGKGAATATTTTAGAAACCATCTGAGAAACTTCCTCCATGGCTGAGCAGCACAATGTTAGACAAGGTTATAAAGAGWGGGTTTTTATTGGGCTCAGTATGTACCTGTGTCTTACCCAGCCATGGCAGTCCCAAAGTAGACCTCTACAGAGAGCTGCCTGCTGCTGGGGGCAGGAGAAGGGCTGGGAGCTGCCTTTTCTGTTTCCATGGAGAGAGTTTGGTCCGTCCACCCTGCCTCAGTGTGAGGCTGAAAGAACTGCTGTCATTTTTCTCTTTGCACTTCCGCGACTCTCCACGGCATCAAACTCTGCAGCCAGGAGAACTGATGGAATATCCTCYTGTGAAGTGGCTGCTCCATGCTTCAAGAGCCCTGCTTACTGCACCACACATCACAGCTCCTTTGGCTCAGCAGTGACATGGGAATTACWCGAAATCGGGTGCAGCGCAATTAAAATCGATCAAAATGCTTTGGTTGACAGTGAAAARCAAAGCCCCAAGCTCAGGCACCACAGCAGCTCTTTCCCCTCCTGCCTCCCCTCGTGGTGATGTGCCTGGCTCCCTCTCATGAGCTCTGCCTACTGGAGTCTGACCTTCTGCACAAACATAAGCTCATTTACGTGAGCAGCTTTGTAACACCGGGGAGATTGCTCAGATGAGGGAAGTTTTGCAAGGAGTATTCTTGGAAAGTGAAGTAACTCTCACTCCGGCTACAGCAAATTATTATTCCCTTTGTGGAGAGAGGGCTCTCAGAATTTAATATAAAATTTTCAATGCTCTGCAGACTTCAGAATTATTGTATAGGATTTCATCATGAGAGCACACCTGATATAGGATGATGCAGACCCCTTTGATATATTCTATAGAAAGAATCTTAAAACGTATTTTCAATTTACTGGTCTAGTGCTTGCCATTACATTYGAACAGACTCCCTGCGTAAGAGGAAGGCAAATCTCTTACTCTCTGTAAATTGTTTTTCCACAGSAGCAGTTGACAAGGTGCTGCCACTTCGTTCTCTTTAGGAAAGGAGGCAATGCAGCCAAAGCCATTATAAATTCCCTTTAGAGGCTCAAAACACTCCAGCAACRACATGATTCGATTCTCTGCCCTCACATCGATGCCAAAGCTCAGACAAAGCCACGGATCCTCAGCACAGCATGAGCCCAGCTGGGGGGAACACGAGCACAGCTTTAGGAGGCACTGGCACTTCCATCCCAGGGAAGCCCCAAAGTGAGGCTTCATCTCTCCCTGCAAAGACCCCAGAACACTTTTGCAGCACCAGTCAYGGGGGTGAACGAAGAAGAAACAGGAAGGACTGCACCTGGCAGACAGAAATAAGGGTGTGGGCTTTTCCAGACGTGGTGTGGGGACTCACCTTGGTGAGGAGCACCACGCGTTTCTGCAGCCGCCTGACCAGCGCTTCCTGGTGCTCCCTTTTCTTCTTCTCCTCCAGCAGCTGGCTCTGCACAGCCAGGATTTCCTCCTGCAGCTGCTGCCGGGCCTTCTCCAGCATCCGGGCACTGAGGARGACAAGAGAGACCTGTGAACTCCTGGGTGYTGCCTCTCCATCATCAGAGAGAGCWGGRAAGCCTCRRAGGAGCAGGACCATGRMTGTGTCAGTCCCATCTCACTGGAAACTGGGTAGCTGCAGCCTCATTATCAGCTGCTGCCAGAAAAAGATGTGAGAGAAGAAGCACCCCAGGAACAGCCCTCTTGTGCAGCACAAGACAAGTTACTGGAATCTCACACGTACAAAGCATTTAAGTAATGCACATCTGCTTCAAAATCAATCTGCCTTTGAGAATGTGCCTTGTTTTCAACAAACACACAATCTTGGGTTCTACTGGATCGTATAATTTCTTTCTAACAAAGTAGAAGAAAAAGTAGGTTTAATGTCACCTGCTTTGACTGGCAGATAGTGCTCAGCAAGTAATTACAGCCACTACCTGCACACTGCTCTTGCCAGCAACCTATGTTGGATGAGAAATGTCTTTCWGAGGGCAGGTGATTAGCACTTATTTTGAGATGTGGACATGATTGTCAATTAAACCAGAACAACCTGGGCCCTCTTCTTCTCAGTTCTCAGTGCAGCACACTGGTGGTGATGCACAATTATCCTGCAGAAGCTCTCCAGGTGTGCCCCTCAGCCCCACAGCTGCTGCTGAGGCAGCTGCTCCAAGGCTCACATCGAGCTCATGGCACATCAGCTGCTGGCAAAGCACTTGATCAATAACAAAATCAAAGTGGAATCACTCCTGTGATTGGGAGTCAGGTCACGGTTTAAATATGATGAGTTTATCCAAGACTGCACTAAGTATTTAATGAGTGAGCAGGGCATGAAATAAAAGTATTGCACACAAGTCAAAAACCCTCCAGCAAGGGAGAAAGATCAAACTCAACATCTCCAGCTTAGTCAGGAACAGAAGAACTTTTGTTTCTCTAATGCTACAAACAACACTGGAAAATTTATGACTGCTTCTGAGGGGTCTTATTCATCATTATGTTTGAAAGCAAATAAATAAAAATGCTTTTAAATAAAATAGCACTATTGTTAAGGTACTGTTTAGGTAGATCCAAAAGGGAACACTTACAGAACAYTTCTAGCATAAATCAAGTACAACCTGTGCTGCCAGGTCACCAAATTGCATTTCTTGGGAAATATATGTAGGAATTCACAAGAATTCCAAAGCAAACTGTCTCCCTACCTAAAAATCCTTCTCTTTGAAAAAAAGTATTTGTTTTAAAGTACTGGATAAATTAGAAACCTCTTCAAAGCCCCAGTTCAATTTGGAACCATTCACAGACCAATTTAATAATTGGGAACTGTGAAATAGTCTCTTCCTTGCTGTATTCAGGTGGGAAGGTTCATCAAGAGGGCTTCACRTCTTCATTTGAAACTGGATAATTGCATTACCAGGGCACCACTACACTTCCTTGGACCTGTTTTAATTAATCAGTTAAGAAGGGCACCTGTGCCTGGAGTAACATCTCTGGTGATGGAACATGACTGTGGGTCAGCCTGTCAAGCTTGCAGCAGGTCAGTCCCCAAAGCAGGGCAGAAAAGATGGATAATTCCTGCTAACATCAATTTCTGCCCCAGGATTTATTACAGTTTGTTCAACAATATTCCTTTTTATGCACAGGGTAAATACAAGTACAAAACCCTCATTAGCTGTGATATATGTGTTATAATAATTAAAATCACACTACAGAAACCTTGCTGCAAATCCCTTTTTCTTTATCAAAGAACCTTTGTCCTGATTAGAGTCAGAACAAAAGAAAAAAAAATGCAAGCATAACATTAATTATCCTGAAACAGCAGAAATCTCACATTTGATTATTGCAAAACATTTTGATAAAGCAATGGAGCAATCTCTTTTTTTAATCTCCCAATATTGTGACTTATTTCTATAAATGTTGAGTGGACCGACAAATGATGATTGATTTGACATTCACCAAGAAAAATGAGATATGTGCTAGGTTGGTTCCCAAAATAATGAACAATATTTGRGATTCATGTCTCATGGAGAGCACACACATTCAGCCACACACCAAACTTTCAAGCTAGGTTGGAAAACAACTGTTTCAAGACATGAGAGAAGTTGAGCAAAGAGAGACAAATGGGCAATTTCCTCAGCCACTGCATGGAAATAMCACCTTCATCTGTTTGTATTTCAGCCTCAGTACAAATGGGATGTTAATGTACCTAAAATTCAGGTGCCAGAGATGTGTCTGAAAGCAAGGACAATCCTCAGACTCCCTGAACTGACTGCTACCATAGGTTTCCTTGCTATGGGAGGCATGAAATTCAACTTCCTCACACCGTGCCAAAGTACATTATGGAGATCCTTTCTTCCTCTCTTTGGGCAGATTGATAATTCTTCCAGCAACTGCACCAAACACAACATGAGCTGCTTCTATAAGGAAAAAYCTGAAAGTTCTATTTCTTATTGACACAAAACAGGATTTGCAAATAGGTGCTCAGAAGSAAAAGCTTTTAAAGCCAGACTTGTGCACTCTTCTTCCACCCTGGTGACACCTATGGCTTTTCAGAAGTAATTGCTCACTCAATATGAGCATTAAAAAATAAAATAAAAGAGGCACGAAGCTCTCCATTCAACATAAGCTGGGGGAAGTGGCATTTAAAAAAATCTTTGCAAGTTCAAAGTAAACCCTTTAAGCCTTAAAGAGAAAAAGTCATTTCTGTTTATCAGCCTATTAATGTTCCTTGCTCCACATCCCAGTGAATGAGATGCCAACATCTTTCTGCTCTGAGCTGTTTGAGACTCTTCATATTTTACTCTTCCCTTCTGTAATCCACTTTAATGCAATCTTAATGATAAAACTTCATTTTCCAGAATATTCTCTGAAAGCCTGAGAACAATGAGGGCACACAGTGAATGCTGAAGCTATAAGATACATTTTAATAATCTCCTTCAAAAATGACAAAAGCAGCCGAAGCTTCCCCCCCCTCCCCTCAGTGACCCATAAAACATTATTTTAATCACTCCATCCTTTCAGTAGCCAAGTTACCACCTCAGTTAGTAACAAATAAATTAGGGAAAGCAAACAGGATGAGAGAAGCAGCCTGTGTGTGAACCTGGGAGGARAAAACAAGGGGTCCACAGCAGCAATTAGAAGAGCAACAGTGTCTGGGTCATGTYGTAGCTGGGGAGGAGATGAGACACGTGTAGCTGCCAGGGCCAGCTGTCAGGAGGGAGAGCACATCAAAGAGAAAAGCAGAGTGGGATGGGAGGAACAGTGAGGGAGCACAGAGGGGAACAACACGGCGACGGTGCCACGGCGCACGCGGAGCTGCAGAGAGAAACCCGCCACAGCCACCAACACCCTGGTGTCAGAGTCCAGAAAAAAGGGTTAATGCAGAAGCTAATGAGGCAAAAAGGAGCAGGGGAAATTGTTTTGTAGCAGGAGGTTTGGATGAAGGAAGAGCCGTTCCTAGAACTTGGCAACTCGCGGGCATCTCAATGGATGCACACGTACACAAACCACGCTGGAACTGAGAAAGAGAGGGCTGGACAAAAATGTTGTTTTCCATTCCACCTCCTCCCCCACAGGTTTTCTGAGCAAACACAAAGGCATAAGCAAAAACAGGGTAACTCCAGCATGTCTTTTATTTTCCAGTGGATAGCAGCAGGATATCCCTGCCTGTGCCCTCCCTCAAGGATTCTTCCAACCTCCAATTCCTGACACAGACAACTTCCCCGAAACCTGCATCAGCACCATCCAGGACAGGAATTAAACAGGAGAAACAGAAGGGAGAGGATGAAAAGTCTGACTTAAATAGTGACAGGACACAGGAAAGAAAAGGTGAGGCTTGGCAAAACAGAAAAAAAAATCCATTGGGGAAAAACCTAACCCATTACAAAATGCTGMTGAAAGGACTCATTGGAGCTCTGAGAACACAGCCACAGATGGAGCTGCCTAAGCCAGTTCAGCTTTTAAGGCAGGTAAACTAGAAAAACCACCATCAGGAAGGAGAAGACTTTAGTGCTAAGTACTTCAGCTCAAAATTCAGTGGTTTGGGTGCTAACTTTTACTACAATGAGATTGACATCTCATTCTGCTTCCTTCCTTCTTCACAGACAGAATTGTGGCTATAGGGAAGCAGTAACACCCTTCCCTGCCCTCAAATCCTGCCCTGCCACTGTGGGAGCTGTGGGGRCCAACAGGTCTGTGTTGTCTCTTTGCTCACCACATTCAGGAAGAGAAACGACACAAAATATGAACATCTTTAGTAGAAGTTATCACAGGGGCTATATTTTATTTAAAGCTTTAAGTGTGCCTCACAGAGAGCCATATGAAATACTGCCACACAAAATACTACACAGAACAGTCTACAGAGAGCTGATGGGAAAACAGGCTTTSTTCTTGTTATTTATTTCTCCCAAGTCTTCAGCAAATATCTGCAAACTTTCTCTTGGTTCACACCTGGTATTCTCTAGATCTTTTATATCACTCACCAGCATCAGGCTTCCATAAATCACAGATCATTCAAAAGCAAACAGATCATACATCATCCTGCTGCTCGACATACAAGGAAGATTCAAATCATACTGAATTTTTAATGAGGGAAGAACATAAAGGGAATTATTTTGCTAGTGCAGCCAGATGAAATGGGTAAGAAGCAGGCAGACATTTGGAGCTTTATTGGTACACTGGCAATGCTTTATCTGTGAGGCAGTATTTAATTTTACTCCCTAACCAGCAGTGTAACTATCAGGCTCGGAAACGCAGCTCCACCAAAGTGAGCAGTCAGAGAAAAGAAATAACAAACRCTTTCTGCCCCAGCCCCAGCACAATGGCCATAATTGACTGGCAGGAGTTAAGATTCACTGAAATAAATTCACATCAGGCACCCTGTGCTTCCTTCCATTACGGGGTCAACACGGGGCTGAGCACACAGCAGCCACCCAAAGGAGCCCAGCCCAGCAACGTGGCCAAAATGCACAGGACAAAATGCACAGGCTCCTCCTGAACAGACACTAAATCAGCCACTCGAGGTGAGAATCACTGTCACAGTTCTAAACGTGCCTTCCACACCACCACCAAGGTGAGGATGAAAGCAGTGTCTCGGCGAACGAGGAACATCTGTGGTTTGTTTTGGTTTTATGTGGGAACATCAAGTTTCAACATCCATCACTGAATTCTGGAATGAAAAATATTTCAAGGGGGAGATAGGACATTCATGCCTGTAGTTTTTTCTAAGCTTCTAAACCTGAAGTGTTCATAAGGCCAAAGCTTCTCCTAAAGGCATTTATCTGGCAAATAAAACTTCTGCTGGTATTTAAAAACCACTGAGCCCACACTGCTGGCTGTGCACTTACTACTCTTGAAAATGCTGCTGCCTTCAGTGCAACTGGCTGCAGGAGAAATTATCCTGATAGCTGAATAAACAAAGTGATTAATATTAACTTATGCAGGCAAATCTTTAAGGGCCTTTGGTATGTGCAAGATACTCATGGCTCTTGTTCTGAATCAACAACAACTCAGACATCAGTTGCACCCTGAGCAAACAGATTCCCTTTGCAGTGCTTGGAGAGAAGCAAATGCTAAATGCTCTTAATAAAATGCAAGCAATTAAAAAGCAGGAGTTAAAACCAAGAGTCCCCTATGATGATTAACACAGCACACAGGCAGTACAGCATGTGTCATCTCTCCCTGCATCATCAGCTGCATGTGGCATTTGGCAATTATGGAGGATGGACTATTTCAAAAGGGCATTCACTGGAAAGGATTTTCCACTCCCATTCTGAGATAAGAACAAGTTTAAGGTGTCTTTCCTACACTGCAGGGAACAGAATGCCCACAAATGTCCTGTGACCACAGACTGAGCCAGCACACTAGGCCAAGGTGTTCACTGAACTGTTCCAAACACGTTACAGGGAGCTGGGAAGGGAGAATCTCCATTGCCATTATTTCATCAGGAGCTGTGGCTCATTTGGTCCCCTTTGCAGCTCCTAATTTTGGCTCTAACAACCCTGGCCAGTGAGGAAGGCCAGCCTGTGGCTGATGCTGTCAGTAAGGGAACACGTGGAGCTTCAGCACCAGAAGATCCCAAATGTCTGCTCCCTTCCCTGTCACCCCTCACCCAGATTTCAGCACCCAGCACAAGGGAGTAAAACACTGGAGAAAGGGAACTGTCATAGGAGAGAGGAAAACAAACAAACAAGCCCCAAAGAACAACCCCAAGGATGGATTCTGAAAGGAAACCTTTTCTCCAGCCAGGATCCACGCACCCTCTCTGCAGCTGGTTTAATTTCCATCCTCTAATTCAAATTCTAAATGCTTCAAARTGTTATTACACTTTTTTTCTTTGAAAACAAAAATGACAATAACTGAGACAAAACTCTGAATGAGAAAACCCAAAGACTGAAATAATTACTAATCAAAACAGAGGCCTGTACATGGGCTGCTGAAGTCACTGGCCAGCTCTACCCAGTAATTTCTCTTCGTGTCGGCTCTGATGAGTTTTATATTTCTAACATTTCATCAATTTGAATCACTAAATTCAATTTGCATTCACAGATAAACAGAGAAGGAATAATAAATACTCTCATCTGACCTTGAAGTGTGACACAGAAAATTGTCCTCAATGATTTCATTTCAGCCTGAACCAGAATAAATAATGCAGTTGGCCCCACCAGTTACCAATCTATAATCAGAATTTTGGGCTGGAGGAACTCATGGCTGCACCTGAATATGATGAAAAAAAGTCAAAACTTCTCACTCTTTATTGTACTGGTATTTTCTGCTGCTCCCTCACTGTAGGGATYGAGTCCCTACCTCTGTCCTTCCCCACCACTCAGCCCCAAACACACATCCCAAGGATATCAATTTRTTGCACAGTCACAAGTGAAGGCATTGCACAGTTTTCTCAACCCAATCCAGTATTATTTGCTTTATAAAGTGCACATAATAACTCTTCTCTCTCCCAGTAAGCTGTCAAGTCACTGGGACAGCTCTCCAGCACAGCCACACCACACAGGCAACACGAACACCATGAGTGACTCAGAATATTTCCAATTTCTGTTCTACATTCCAACCACCACTTATCAAGAGAGTGGKAAAGTCATCTGGGAATAGCATGAGAGCTGAGGAGCTCTAAAGAATAAAGAACTGATAAAGAGGAGTGCAAAAACAAGGARAATTTGCTTGAAGTGGTGAAAGAAATGAGTAGGAGAATGGTCGTGCYGAACCAACTTGTCAGCAAACAAGTCTGCTGAAATTCCAGGCTCTTGACAGCTAGATAATGGCTTATCTTAATAAAATAAGAAGGGTCAAAGTGTTTAGATGAGAAAAACAAAACATTAAACCCTCCACTGCAATATAGCAAGTGAGTCCTGGCAGACTGGTGACTCATTACAGCTTTGTGAAGGTTCTGYGGATCTGTTTCAAATTACCTTTTCCAATGAGACCTCATTTCCAGTGTGCATTACAGTACTCCACAGTGAAATGAGGATTGAAATGAGGATTGTATATTACTGCTCAGTCACTTTTTTTTTTTTTAATATCTGAACCTAAGACTACCTGAACAAATTTACAGAAACACAATTGTCTAAAGTTGTTTTTGTTTTTTTTTTCCCCAGAACAATTCAGTGATGGACCCTCACCATAACTCTGACTAAAATCCAAAGCTGTGGCTCAGCATTTCAGCACCAGGCTTTTGTCAGTGCAAACCCCTCGAGGTTATGTGATGAAAACTCGTCTCAGTTTTCWCTAGGGACTCAGAAGAGAATTCCTAGCGTTACTTGTTGACAACAAACAAACCCAAACAATTAAGTGCTACCCCCCAGCATTTACCCACAGGACACTGGCAGAGATAAAAGCAAAGGAGTGACTGCAAAGTCACTCAGCTATCTGTGACAAGCACTCTGCCAGACTGCTGCTCTTGGCTCTTCTTCCTCACAAGCACCAATTTAACTCCATCTCATATCTGCCTCCCACCTGCTTTGACTCAGCTCATGTCAGAGCAGTCTACCAGCACCCAAGCCATATTAAGCACAGTGTTGTAACACTGCTAATCCTTAAATCCTCAATATGGATGMCTTTTAAGTCTGCAAACACCTTAAATTTCCATGACCAAACAGCCTGACCTGTAACCATGGATTTTCCAAGTGCCACCACGTCTCTGGGCACAAACAACACTTCATGGTAGAGTAGGATCTTTTCTACCATGCTCTAACAGCAGATCAGGATTCACTGCTAACTGCATCTGTTTTCTGCAGGATCTCTGCCTCATTTGCTTCAGAATTTGGAGGATTAATGAAGCACAGAAATTGCTTGAAGAGAATAGTCTCACATTAAGGCAACTGAAAGTCTCCCAAAAAAAAAAATCTGGTTCCAATTCTTGCCTCTGCCAGAGCTSCTGGTGATAGCATCACCTTTCCAAAGCAGCCCTTGGTGCTGAGCTCCAGTGCTGGGCACTGATGCTGCTGCTGAAATCAGGGGCAGCTCCTCAGGCCAAAGGAAGCCTTGGGTCAGTGCTTTGAAAGAACACGTTCTAAATATTCCATATTGGCATCTCCAAAAACTTCCTCCTCAGTTTACATCTGGTATAACAGAACTAGCATAAGAAGTAACCAATAAATTATTAAATTCCTCTRTAGAAAAGCATTAATAGCTGCTCATTAAGTCAACATAATCTGCCATCTCTGCCAAGTGAAACTAGAATARCTGCATGCTGTAGGAAACCAGACTAAGGAGGTGTCAAGTGACTTGAATTTGGGATTTCCTACCCCCTGAGAGCTTCACCTTGCAGCCTGGATCTTGGCTTTCAAGTACCTGTTTTCCTCATGGGGAAAACTGTACTCAAAATATTAAAAAAAACCAAAACCTAAAACATAAAAGCAAAAATATATAAGAACATGGCAAAACAGTAGTGTTAGCTGAAGCTACCCCAAAAACATCCACTGTGGAGTAAGTTTCACCCCAATTATATTATTTTACATTCTCATACACATCCATTTTGGGCATGCACATCAGCACAGGCAGGCCCGCAGAGCAGAGCAGAGCAGAGCTGCTCTCCAGCCATCTGGTGGCACATAACGAGACTAAAGAAGCTGGGATTTTTCCAAGCTCGACTGTCACACCAGGAATATCTGCCACTCCTCCTGCAGGGGCTGGGCAGCCTCTGCAAACCCAGGAATTTGTAGAGCTGTTGTGTCAGGGCAGCTGAGCAGAGGCAAAGCTTCCTCAGACCCCGTTTCCAAGCTGTAATTTTTTCCCCATGGAAAGGATCTGCCCAAATCAGATTTACAGTGAAGGTGGATGCTCGTTTTCCCTGTTTCACCTAGAAATCCAGAGCACTATTTCAATATTCCACTGGACTGTTGACATAATTAGGATTTACATGCAGGGCACAGAGACCTAGCCTCCTCTAATTTTAATCCTCCAAATTAAGTCAAAGAACCCATAAACCAATACAAGGCAAGGGGAATAAAGCTCTCACCATGGAAGAACTGCCAGAACAACTGCATTTATAGCCCTGTTAGATCAATTCTTCTGCATCAATATTTTTAAGTGTTTAATAAAACAATACAACATTCAATGCAATCTTTTTGTCATGAATACTTATAGAGAAACCAGTTAGGAGGACAAGTAAATAGTCTTTATACAGCAATTTCAGGTTGCAAAATCACTACATTCACTGACAAATCAGATCCCTCATTTTCTGGTGAAGCTGTGACAAGGAAACGATTTTAAAGATGTGGCAACCAAGTAATTTTTGTCTCTGCATCACTCATAAAAGAAATGCTCTGTTCAATGCAATTCAGTATCAGCCAGTTGGCACCACAAATCCTGCATCAGCCAGCTCCAGGATGATATTCCAGCCTGGATTCAACAGGTGTAGGGAGAAGTTTCTGCCCTCAGCACTGTGGCACCTCAATTCATCACTGACTTTAACCCTAGCAGAGCATGGCATCATATGGTCTGGAATACCACAGAATCATTCTTTTAATGTAGGCAGCYTTTTCCAGGGACTCAGATCAAAGGCACTGCTATTTTTGGCTTTGTACCAAGACCCTCAGACTTCTTGTGGGGGCCTCGAGTCACCCAGGGCACCCAAAAAGACCAAAACCGAAACCTCAAGGCAGTAACAGGGAGGGACAGAGAGAGACAGAGAGAGCTGGCCATCAGCACAACCAGAGCTGGTCCCCCCCCACAGCTCACATCCCCCACAGCTCACATCCCCCACAGCTCAATGGAGGCTCTTGGGCAGCCAATTGATGGGCTGTGCTCAGCACATCCTTCGATTGCCACCTGTCCTCCCTCCTCATCTCCCCTGCTGCCTGCACCGTGCCTGATTAATGCAGCCCATTCCTCCTGGCCATTTCCTCATCGATCCCCCATCCCCTGCGTGGGAAAAGGCGTCGATGCAGTTAAGGGCAGGCACCTGCYTGGAGACTTCAGCCTTCTGCTGCTTTCTGAGACAGAGCTTTGTTGCCACTGGATAATAAGAATCTCTGGTTTAAGGAGCTTTTAGGTATTGGCAATGTCATAAAGTGTTCCTGGTGTCCTGCTTGAGTGGAGCTGACAAACTCTCCACTGGCTGCCACCGGACTAATGAGGAAAGAAGCACTTCTAAAGAGCTCTGGGTACTTTTGCATTGTGAAGTGAAAAGGAGAAAGTGAAGATATTTCGATGATGTTCGTTCCAAAGCCCCATAAAGGRGAAAGAAAAAAGGGAATGTTTCTGCACAATCACTGTATCAAGCAAGCAGCTCACTTATTAATCTCTCCTTCCTCCGTATTCACTGGCCCRGGGGCTTGAAAAGTTGACACTTGACTTGAAAAATGCCAACTCTAAGCAGTTTATTTCCTCTTGAACTTTAAGAGCTGACTGAGACAGAAATGACCTTTAAAAAGGCAGGGTTAGTTCTTGTATGAATTGATAGAAGGATTCTTTGCTTACACAGCACAGCAAGGTACTGAGCAAATCTCCTCTACAAACTCCCCTCTCCCACCAGAGGCAAGAACAACACCATGTTCCATGTTCCATCAGCCACAGGATCCACAGGGCTGGAGGATGTGGGACCTGGTGACCCAGCTTGTCTACAACAAGAGGGAAAGAGCCTCATACAGCCATAAATCAATGACCTTATACATGCCCAGGACAGAGACTCCACCCTGGAGATATCCCATCTTCCATCAGAAGGAAACAGAGCAGGAATAACCAAAATTAAACACCTTGCACTAAATCCTACCACCAGCCCCAGCCACAGAGCCCTGCTGCCAGTGGGACACAGAGCAAGATGCCAGGACTGCTGTTTTGGGACATCTCCCTGGTGGTTGGGAGTTTTGCTTACATCAATCTCTACTGGAGCTGCTGAAAAAGAAACCAATCATGAGARGCAGCTGGAAAATGCAAATCAATACCCAACAATAACTACTAATAATACTTGCTGCCACACCAGTAGCCAGACATGGAACTGGGCAGAATATTCTTGTCTGAGGTCCACACAATTAATACCAGCAGATGTGCAAAGAAAGGCAATTGAAGGATTTTGTGGCAGCAGAGGACAACCCAGGAGTTCTGATAAAGGAAATTCATCAAGCAAATATCTGGGATGTTAACAGGGATGRGGATACACTGTTTACACAAGTTTAGTTTGCCTGTGTGTCAATAACAACACTTACTGGTACAGTATTTGAAGATACAAAGTGCCCTGCTGGCATGACACCTGCACATTAAACCAAGATATCCAAATGATGTTGCATTTATCCAGACAGAGCAAGAATAACCTGCTTCTCACTCTGTAAGGAAGGCAGATGCAGCCATTTTGGTAACAGCAAAATATTAATGCAGRAAGTGAGCGAGCTTTCCACTGCCAGGCAGAGAAAATCCTCAGAGGCAGAGTTGAAATTTTGCCTCTTTTTTTTTAATTTATTTTATTTTATTTCTAGCCTTAATCTTCAACTGCTAAGCCATGCTGGCTGCAAGCAGTAAAGGACTGATGGAGTTCAGAAATCTCCAGTGAAGTATGAAGTATCACTTTGCCATCAGCAGCAATGAAATGCTTCCAATCTACCATCAGCCCACTTAAGCAGAAGCAGACATCTTATAAAGAGAAGCCCAYGGCTATTTTCTGTGCAGGATTCTCCTTTTCTCTGGGAGGGAAATACACATCAAACTCAGCAGGGCAGACAGAAGRAGTCAAGCCTTATATAGTCGAGGTTAACTTATTAATAATGGATCATTTTTGTCATTATTCCTAAGGTTTGGTATCAGGCACTTTGGCCRGGGGAGAGCAGAGGGAGAGGGGTGTTTTTCTCTCCAGTGCAACTGCAGGCATGAAGGGAACCACAGCCTCAGTGGGATATGGAGTGGAAACTCTCAGAAAGGAGCTTGGCATCTCCCTGCTGGCAGAGATTTAGAAAACTCCTGCACCTGAAATATATATATACAGCTATATGTGCAGTGTATAAATACATATATAGACACACACAAGAACACAGTACYTATCAATGCATATTAAATAATACCTGTACTGCTTTATCCTCTGTAGCACTGCAAGAGTTGCAAGCATTAATTTTTTTTTTCATATTTTTAAATGCTGTCTGATTCCTCTGATGGRGCTTTTCCTGTGTGTATAATCACAGGAGGTCTTAGAGAAATCTGTTTACTTCTGCAATCCATTAGAGAGACTCCCACTTCCAAAGTTACTGCACAATCACTTCTTTTAACAGTCAATTTAACAGTGTTTAGCCTCCAATTGTTGCTCTCACACACAGAATGCTGCTTTTGGGGCTCTGGCTCCTGTGCATATAAAAGGGTTTCTTAACATCTTTAGGGCAATATGAAAATATAGATTTATACTACAAGGTGTATAACTGCTGCAGAACAGATTTGCTCAGCTGTAATACACATCAAAYAACATTAAAAACCAGTAAGGAACTGCCATCTGATTTACATGAGTTGTACTTTGAGACTTGTAGCTTTTGCCTGAAGGTTTTAATTAAAGCAATTCATGTCCCAGGGCACTTTTCTCGTAGTAAAGTGTCTTCCCCATTCAGCTGCTCAAGGGCTCTGCTCTCTGTGMTTTGGCACCACCCAATCACTCCCATGGGAGCAAAACACGAATGCAGATCACAAAAACAGCTTTAAATGAAGCAAGGAAGATGAAGAACTAAACTAAAGTAAAAGAAGAAACAATTTTGTACCCTTTATTCAATASCCTGTTAGATCTCTGGAATGACAACAAAGGGGGAAGGAGGCGTTGGTCTGAGTAAAATCACAGACTCCTGAGTTCTGTCAGTGCTGGCTGAAACACTCCCAAAATATCTGTGATATTCCCAGATCTAACATCCAGCAGGGATCATCTCCACTCAGGGAATTTTTCTGTCCTCGCCACTCTTTTGAAAAAAGAAAACAGTGATGAAGAATCCATGTTTGGCAGCTCTTTGCTTTGTCATTTAATTCACTCAGAGGAAGGAGAATTTACAAGTCCCAGCTGCTTTGGTGACTCCAGGTATTTCAGCAGAAATGSACCCAGTGGCCCAGAAGAAAGGGTGGAATTTTTTTTCCCCAGATTTCATTCAACAGCACAGAAAACAAAGTTTACTGAAGGATGAAGAAACATCAACAGACAAGACACAATAAGTTTTCTTACTGTAGCTTGTATAAACCAGCTTTTAGCAGCATAAGGCAAAGCAAAGCAAGGTTTTTGCTGAAAATGAGGAATCCATTGTTACTTTAAGGACTTTGAGTCAAATACTGCAATAACTCACCACTGGAGCATTAATCTAGGTGGATTCATTAACAGAAWGCAGTGCAAAAACTAATTGGCAATTGTTAAAATTCTTGTCAATTTTGCACAAATACCTTAAGCAAACCCTCTCACCAAATTCATCAGCACAGTGAGGGGGAAAAAGCCTTTTTCTAAAAACCTGAAAATGGAACTCAAGCAGAAAACTGATTATTTTACTGCAAATTCACAAGAAGCTTGTAAGAAYACAGAAAATATCACTCTCCATCTACAGCAACAGTGTCACCCTTGAATGCCAGCAGAATTCCTTGTGTGTTGAATGTGATTTGGTGATGCTTTGCACAGAGCAGTGATGTTCCAAACCAAAGAATATTTGCAGGGGCTCCTTTGTATGCAGGTGTCAGCCAGGAACAGGCAGCAAAAGCTTCCCAGGCTTTCTAAACTGCTCAAGATACATGAGGTTATAGATAAAAGATAACTAGCAACTCTATATGGCCTTCATTCCTTATTCTTTTAATCAATGAAAAAAAAMMCCAGCAAAATAGAAATAATAATTTAAAAAAACCCAGGCAGGTAAGCCAGACATGGAAAAACAACAGGAGAGTAAAGACACACAGAAAATCACCAGGATTTTACAGAAGTTATTTTGTGCATGTACACTGACAGACTGCTCACCTGGGAGAGGCTTTGCTTTGATGTTGTGGCTGTTCAAAGTTATTCTCAAGCTGAATAAAAACAGTAAACAGCAAGCCCTGAAACCTGGTAAAGCATCCAAGTATTCTGCACTGTAGAGGATCATGCTTTAATGGCATGCATGCCCAAATGAGTAAATGTTTTCTGGTCTTTAGCTAATTTTGTGACATTCTTAGTAACTGAAAATGAGTCTATATTGACAAGTCTACTTGGAATCACTTAAATCAATCGAACAGTCAATCAATTTTAGCTGAATTCATTAATCTATTTAGAGAAAATGGATTCCACAGCTCCAACTATTAAATACTGATAGCATTTATACATTTAACAACCTGAGAATGATTTGAAAATCCATAAGCCTGTAATTACTTATGACAAACTYCATACAGGAATATTTTAAAACTCTCATCTAGCTGATTTCATCAGTACTTTTCTGATCCTCCTCTAGCTCCAGACAACAATAACCAATTCATTTCCAAGGCTGTTCATGCTCTCATTTTCAGGACCTTGGTGTTCCAATATTTGTGTTTCTATTAAGGCAGGACAGTCTAGGGAAATGACTGTTTTAATAGTTTTATAAAAAATGTACAGAGAGACATTCCTATCGATTAAAGAACCCTTGTAAGAAGAATTAATGTTTGTATTYTACCAGTAGTGTTTACAGAATAAAACCAGCTTCACGAGTTCATCTTTCTTTCTTTTAATTGGATCTGTGGAATAGTTCATCCATTTGTGGKGCAGTGCATGGGATAAAAGCTTTGGAATTAAAGAGAATGCAGGCACAATCCAACATTTACATTGCACTGAACTCTCCAACCAGCACTGTTAACCACAGCACAGAGAACACTTACAAAGATTATGTGGGCAAGTGGATCTTTCTAAACCAGAGGAGAAACTTATATTTGATTTTCTAACACCAACAGARCAAAGGCTGAGCAAAAAGGTATTGTCTGTCAGGTCCTCAGAATGGGTTTTTTARGGCTGAATTAAAGTATTAAGCTGAAATATAAGATTGCATCTGAAAGTAAAACATCTCCTGTCCTGAGTTAACCACCAGAATTCCAGTGAAGCTGTCAGAGACCAGCAATAACAGCCATGACTGAATGCACAGAGTAATGCCTGGCTGTTGGCTACAATGCAAGGATAATGTCTTGTGACATACCAGTAATTCAGGAAACATTTGTACAATACCAAAGGTATGGAATTTTCCTTTGCTTACGAGCCTGCTTCAGCACACTGGCTCACTACTGGCTTATTTTGGCACCCAGTGTTTATTTACTCCAAAGCTGTAGCAGAAAATACAACTGCTTTCACCTAAGGCACAAAAGAGAAACCACTTCAGTTTTACTCACAACTGAGGACTAAATTTAACCACATCCTCAGCATTTATTTGAAATGGGAGGCAGGGTTGCAGCCTGCACATTGGCACATTCCTGGATTTTAATTTTCATATTGGTGGGGCTTTTGTTTAATTCTTTTTAATTCCCTCAGAAAAACTGCTGGCAATTTGGTTTCAACAAGCAAATATAAGCTTTCTATGAGGTCTTACACCAGGCTGTTAAGTAGAAAATCCTGCATTTAGCACTTGGCAGGTTTGAGCTGGTGCAGAGCAGGGCAGTGACATGAGCAGAGTTTACTCCATGAAAAACACCAAAAGGCAGAGTACCAATATTTGAATATTCAAACAGCTTCCAGTACTTATTCCATGCTTCTATAGAAACATCATAAGCAATCATGTTCAATAACATCAAATTTATTTAKATAAAGCTAATTGCTGTGCCTGTCTCCACTGACATCCCAAGACAAATCTGGCAGCCAGGAGAGAGCCCTGAAGAGAGGAAAAACTGATCCATGCAGATGCCTGAACAATCTTTGCTTGATTTCATGAGATTCCCTGCTGAATCCTGAAAGCCTGGATCAATCTGACATCAACTAATTGTGGTTATTCTCACCATCTTTCCAAGTGAGGGCCAGRCAGAAATCCCAGGCAGCACAAGTTACCAGTGCTGTGGAGTTCTGCCTCCAAAAGGTAAAACCAGGATTGCCAAGGAGATTACAGGTGTCAGCCTCACTGTTTCATTAGAAGAAATTAGTGTGGTTTTGCACAAGACCCAGTGTGCATTGATTTTTACAAAAAAAAAAAGCCATCAGAGATATTGAGTGTCATCAAAYATGAGGTTCTGCTGGTAGCCTTGCATTTTAAAAAAATCAATATGAAAACCCAGTGCCTCCAAAACCACCTCACATCACATTTAACAGCACAGTGGTAGATCTAAATGCAAGTGCAAGGAAAATGAGACTGCAAATAAATATGAGACTATAATAGCTGTAAATGTCTTGCCTTTAGGAACATCTAATTTACTGTTTTAAAGGTGGGCTCTCAGTCTCCTGTTTGCTTTCCTCTGTGTCCCATCAGCTGTGACTGCATTAACACAAAGCTTAGTCTGCTCTTAAAGAACAGATTAGTTTCTATTCTGATCTTCAAGCAAAGGTGGGATCTCAAGCAGGCTTTTTCCATCTTTTTGTGTTGTGTACAGGAGATGTGCTGGGCTGGGCTGCCTCTCCTCTGAACAATTCAGATGAAGATTCAGCCCAAACTGGTTTGCAGGAGACACTGCCATTTCTCATCCAGCCACATCTCTTCTTAAAGTATTTTAAAATCCATTAAATTCAGGGCTGGTATGCTGGGGAGGGTCCCCTGGCACACACACGTGGTCTGTGCAGTTTTCCACTGCCTGCAGACACGGCTCAGAAGCAGGAGTGAACATTTCCTATTCCCTTCATGTGCTTGCTGGGGATGGCAGTGCTAATTAAGCAGAGAGATGGAAATGGATTTCATAATGGAGCATTTCACTGGAAACTTCCAGCTGTCCTGAAACTGGTTTGTGCCTGGAATTGAGACCAGGACCTGGCATCTTCCCTCCATTCCCAGTGTTCCCAAATGTGTTCATTCCCTCACCCCTGTGAGTGGAGAGTTACACTGGTGACAAAAATTACTACAAAAATTATATCTGCCCCATCTCTGACCTGTCCAACTTAGAAATGCATCCACAACCAGAATCAGGCTGTGGACTGAGTAGCTTAATCACTGAATGCTAATTTAATTATACATTTTACTCTCTAATCAGAAGTCTGCATGTGTACACACATGCACATAAAGTCATATTTTAATGTATTACATTTTTGGGTAACAGTGCAGCTTAGGAAAGAGGRAATTGAAGTTTCCCATCAATTGTAAGCTTGCAGTAACACTCAGTTAAACAAAACCACTGCACACCAGAGCCCCAGTGACAGCATTCAGCCTCACCCATTTGTGTGCAAACACCAGAGACAACATTGCTTGTGTTTACACACACAGAAATCATCTTTGCTTTGCTCCCATCCAGGGCACATCAGGTCTGAAAAGCAAAGGCAGGCTCAGTGAGCTGAGAAGACATCTCCAAAACTGCCTCTGAATGACAGCAATTAAGGGAATTAGATGGTGACCCTTTGCTCAGRTGTGGGAAAAATCAGTGTAAAAGGGGAAATGTACTTTGTGTTGCATCCACAGCMCAGCAGACATCTCCTGGCCTGGCTGTGGTTGGGCTGTTCCCATCATTTTGGGTTATCTCTGGGGCAGTTTCTCCCTTTCCTGGCCAGGAATCCCAGCAGGATTCAGTCTGGGGGGTTTGTAGCACAATTTTTAGGGATTYATTTCACAGCTCTGTGGCTCCTGACCAAGCCTGAGCTGGCAAGAACAGAGCTAATCCCCTGTATTTCTGTACCAATCCAGGGAACTGAAAAAGGAGCTTTTTGGGGAAAAAAGGGTGTGAAGTGAGGCTCTGCCATGAGCAACCTGCTCTCAGCTGCCAGCAGCCATGGCCACAATATGCAGCTGGCAGAGCACACAACTCTGCATGCAAAGACCAGGACAGCAAGATCAAGATCCATGGTCCTTAATTAGTCCTAGCCTAATGACTTACTCCCATAACTTGATGGTTTTACCCTTTTTTTTCTTAATTTTTTCCCTCAAATTGCTTTTCTGTCCATGAAAAAAATTATGTAGTGATTGAAACTGAAGGTTAAAAACCTCCAAATTTGTTGGGTTCTTACTATGTGGTGGTTAACTTGTAAGAAACAGTCCAGACCCAATATTCTTACTTTTCAAATGAGCATAGACGCAGAATTAAAACTTTCTAATATACAGATTGAGGAATTCTCTTTTTTTACATTTCCCATGGTCAGACAGCGCCATGCAGCCCTCCCTAAAATGAGACAAAAAGCCATYCTATGCCAAAATGCTAAGAGCCCTTCATATTCACAAATTCCTCATCTCGTTTTTCAAGAAGAATCTCTTGAAGAAACATTACAAAGCCATTTTCTYCCCCCTTTCATCTTTGAGCAACATTATTTCCAGGCAGGGAGCTGAGGTGCAGGGGCACTAAAATCCAAACAGAGTCATTATGGTGAGTGAGCAAGCAGGAGTAATTCTCACTAAAGCCACCTGCAAATCTCTTGCTTCAGACCATGACACACCTTGGAAGCTCCATGGACTGAACAAAGGCTGAAGAATTTCATCCTCCACCCAAATAAAGTAATGAAGTGCATAATCCCAGTGTGCAAGGGAAATGAGGCTGAAATGGCAGACTTTGATATAGGGAGAGAGCAGAAATGCTGGGCCAAAGCTGAATTACCTCTATGGTTTTTACACTRTCTRTGACACCTGCTAGCAATGCTCATTCAAATGGGAAAAGGAGCTTTGATACTTCATTTCCAGTAATGCATTTTACAGGCAGTAATTATAAAAATAAGTTGATGTGTAGGTACAATTAAGAAATTTAAGCCTCCAGCATCTATTACATAATTTCATTCTAAGCTGTGAAAACTCAGTACCAAAACTCCCAATATTGCAAAATACAGTGAATTCTTCTATAGTGTTTTGAAGGCAGACAAACAGACATTTCCTTGCAGTCTGAGCTGAAAATTTCCTCAGTGACTGTTACCAAACTGAATCTAGGGGGTCGTGTTCTTCTGAGAAACAAAGTGTGKTAAGGAATTCATCTCCCTGCAGGACTAAATGGTCTCTGGACACCTTGATGCACAGGCAAAAGCTTGGTTTTCCTAAAAAATACCACAGATTTATCCACCACTTCCTACCCAAATGTCCCAAATCCCAGCAGAGGTGACTTGCTTTAAAAAAAACACCATTTTTAGAATGCAATCTATGAGAAGCCACTTCAGAACACACTGAGCTGTGGGCTAACAGAGTCAGATTGCCTGGTGAAGCTTCAGGAGAKAAGCAATTAACACCTAAGTTACACTGTGCAAGCAAAGAGATTTATTCTTTAAAAATAAAGAAACAAACAAACAAAAAAATCAATTTAAAGGGAAAATTATTTTGGAAAACTAAAGTGCTGAACAACAGTGTTAACAGTTTAGTCCATCTTAGGAAGACCTATCCTTACTTTGATCAAATAATCCAGTGGATCAGAGAATCATGGAACAGTTTGGGTTGGAAGGGATCTTAAAGCTCTTCCCAGCCCCATCCCCTGCAGGGATGGGCAGGGACACCTTCCACTGTCCCAGGATGCTCCAAGCCCCATCCAACCTGGCCTTGGGCACTTCCAGGGATCCAGGGGCAGCCACAGCTTCTCTGGGCACCCTGTGCCAGGGCATCAACACCCTCACAGGGAAGAATTCCTGCCCAAAATCCAATCCAGACCTGCTGTCCTTCAGCTCAAAGCCATCCTGCCCTGTCCTACCACTGCATGTCCKGGTCCAAAGGACAGAACAGACTTTCACCACTGTCCCCATGGCAGGGAGGTCTCTGCCAAGTGGTCCCCTTCAATCTCAAGAAATCAAAACAGGATAAAAAAATCTCCCAGGAAACTGGGTGTGCACAGTCAGAATCRGGGATGTCTTTAGCCTGAAGACAGACTTAAGACTTAAAAGCAATATATTTTCCACTTWCCATAATACTTTGAAAATATTTATTAGTGGTTGCCCAGTTCTTAAAAGTGAATTCCATCTAAAGTTGATAAAACAACTCTTTTGTGTTTAGCCATTGAAATATTTTGCATTTGATGATACAGTTTTAAATTAATTGCAGCAGCAACAGATCTAARAAGAAAAATTACCAGGTTAGAGCTCTTATCTGGGATTCAGCAGATCTAAGTTCAAAGCCACACTGAGCCTCAGGCTTTCAGCTTAACCTCAGGCAATTTATTTAACCTCCCCTGTACCTCTATTACTCATCTGTACAACACTGTATTTAACAAGAATGGCACAGTCCTTCCTATGTACACTGTTTATATGATAAACATGCAAAAAAAAACTGGCACTAGGATCTATGTGGGCACCCAYAGACACATACAAGACTGAAAACCCAGACATTTCTCAACAGAACCTTCAGGCACAAACAGTATTTCCTCCCAAAAAAGAGAGTAAAAAGAAGCACATCTCCCAAAAGCCCAGGAATTGTCATAAAAGAACTGTCAGAAAGAAGACAGAGCAAACTTTTCTTTCAGTATCAGTGGCCTCAGTGCAAGGGTACAATAAATGAGAGATACAGGTCTGCAGAAAAGCCAGCTCAGAGGGGAAAAATCACCTTAATTTCAGACAACAAAAGAGAAATGAGAGAAGACAAAACCAATTGGTTCTGCTGCTGTGTTATGGATGGGGAAATCAGTTATTCCCAGCCTGGAGAGAAGGAGAAATGCTGGAGACAACACACAGTGCCTGTGCTTTCCAAAGGGAAAGGCAATCAGGTGCTGCTGGTGACAGCAGAGCAAGCATCTTCAGGAGAAGCTTTTTGTATTTTCCACCCATCCTGGTGCATCAAACCCTTTGCAAAAAGGGAAATCTGGACACAAGTCCTGGAAGAAGAGCCCAGGACACAAAGGAGAGGGGGGATTTTGAATCCAGATGAGAAAGCTAAAAGCAACAATCAGCAGTTTTCTGATAACCTTAGCACTTCCAGTAACCTGTGGTCAAGGTTGGCAGGTAATAACACAGAGTGTATTTTACCAGATAAAACAGATTAACCTTATGGGGCCAAGCCATAAAYGAGATTTCCCAATAAATGGGCTGTGATTTCCCAATCTGGTGGGGATGAGGAGGGAATGCAGAGCAAAGAGCTGCACTTCTGCTTCCTCACAGCCCTGCCACAAAGCAACTCCTGTGCAGAGCCAAGGAGGAAAGGCAGAACTGAGCAAACCAACCCAAGAAAGATGCTCAGACCTGGAAACAAAGCACTTCACTTAACTGAGCTGCATTTCTTAAAGACAGAAATCTGAGGAAATACAAAAGCATTTCAAAAGAAGATACCCCTAACAGACTCCATGGGCAGCTCACAAGCAAGCTGGCTGAGAAAGCAGATTCAGCTACTGAAGCAAATGGAATTCACATTTAGTTAGTGGAAATCTACTGGATACCCGAGGGTGATGAACATTAAACAGTGTGAAATTTTATTGCATTTTTCTGCTCCCCTCCTGGGAGTTTTATGACGATAACCATTTTTTTTTTGCATATGAACAGTGTGAGCTCCAAAAGCTTCACTTWAATGGAAGCTGTTCCATTAAAATTTAACATGTGCCAAAGGTTTGAGTGCTGAGGCTGCCTTGTGAAGGATGTCATGTTTAAACAGTTGGTGATGTTGTGCATGGTAAGGTGACTTACACCCAGCAGGTTCTGAGGCACAGGGAATTTGCTCTGCTGATAATTTGCAATGTGTTTGAATATTCCTGGTGTACAGAAACTCAACTGTCTCGTCATGCAGAAGATGGAGYTCCTGCACACCCACCTACATTGTTAACATTTGTACATCACCACACTTTGCACTGAGTACACAAATATTCCATTTTATGAAGATTGCTGCTATTCCTCAAAGGAAAAAAACCTATTCCCAGCAGTCACTGGGTCAGACGAAATCTAAACAAGCCCAGCACTCCAACAGCAGCCAAGGCTGATGTCTTTGGAAAATACAAGAGCAGGACAAAGGCAAAGCAAAACTTTTGCAGGATATTCTCCATCTTTCCAGCAGCTTCTATCTCAGACTCTTTTTGAATCAAACGTTGTACTTTTGTAAAAATAAACCAAAATGTATTTTCCTTCCTTTATTGTTCTCACTCCCTTTTTGAACTTTGATGCCATCCTGCTGCATGGTACCCCAAAATCTAATCCTACTTGTCAGGATGTGCTGTTTTACACCTGCAGATTTTATTTGCTGGTCTCCAATTCCTGTAGCACCCTCAACTTCAGAAAAAACCTGTGTTTTCCTAAACACAAAAAGACAATAAGAAATCACAATAAGAGRAAGTTGAGGTGATAAAAATGCACATCCACACAGTGAAGAGACAGGCAATTCTTCACTAAGCAGACATCTTACCTGGCAGCAGGAACTGCTGCAGAGACGTGAACAAAAATTCACAATAAATTAAATTATTTTAACACATTTTTTTACGGGCAGCACACAGATAACAAATCTCTAAAGAAAATCCCAAACCWGATTACAACTGGGTTTTTATAGCCCCAAGTACCTGAGAAGTTTTATGAGACAGAGGAGAGAGTCAGCAGCTGCACAGAACACCTTTCATTTAAAAGACAAGATAATAAATGAATATAAACACCATGGAAGGAACAAGGAAAATAAATACTGTCTTGTTGTCCTTAGTCATGCTTACAGCTTAAAAGGCAGGCTGGGGGCTGCAGCTMTAATGCATCCAAAAACTAACCAGCAGCTGGATTTTAAGCAGGGAAGACAAACAGCAAACAGAAGGGACTACATGAATAAAAATGTCTGTGTGTAAAAGGATGGGGAAAACAGAAGGAAAGAAGCAGCTCAGCACTAGGAGCAGCTCAGATTTTAGGGCAGATGAAAAGATGATAATAAAAGGGAATTAGCCACCACTGAAATGTATGCAAAAAATGAAATGTATGCAAAAAATGAACTACAGTTGGTACTGAAATTTGAGCACCAGTCAAGAAATGCCACAGACATGAAGCTACAAAAGTCCCTCTGGATAATAAAGTCACTGTGAACTCATCAGATTTAGAGGGATGTGCTCTCAGGGTGGCCACAAAGAGATGGAAAAGCTTCCTAAAAACATTGCCCCAGAGTAAGGGAGTACTGAAAAAAGGGGAACAGAGTTTCCTCTGCAAGGTGAGGAAAGGAAATTTGTGAATACACAACAGGGAGTGACCTTGGATGGGCAGAATGTGCTGACACTTGGTATTGAAGCCCCAGCACAAAGCTTTGTGCACTGAGAGCTAACAGGACCTGTGAGAGAAGCAGCAGAGGAAACTGAATGCACACCCCAAACTGAATGCACACCCTCTCACTTGCTCAGACAACAATCCAAATAAAAGGCACAAAGGAAGATTTCATCCCCACTTAGATTCCTTTATTCAAAAGAAAGTGAATCCAGGAAAAACACAAATCATCTCTGCCTGCTCAAAGACTCAGAGCAAGTGATGGGAAGCAGAAAGAACCAGAAAGTTTCTGTACCAAGACACAGTTTCCTCTACCCCAAAATCTCTCCCACTGCTTTCTTTTTGTTTTGTTTTTTYGGAACATCTATTGATTTCCCTCCTCCTCCTTCAGGGAATATTCACAGATGTGCAAAGCCACCTCTAACAGCAACATTAGCTGAAGCAAAAAATGAAATTTACACTTGACTGCCTTCYTCAACAATGTGCAATCACCATTTAATGGGAAAATGGAGCAAACAGGAAAAGGAAAGGSCTGATTAAAACCCACCCAGCCCCGGGCTGGTGATCCCCTGCTATGGAAACAAGCACAGGCTGAGCTGGGAGCAGGGATGCACAGCCCCTGACACACCCAGGCACAGCTGGAGCAGAAGGGACAAGGGAGGTGTTCTCATTGAGGATGGGCTGGTGGCCACCACATCAATTTGCTTCCCTGTTTGCTGATGAAAACAAAGCAGGTGCTGAAGATGAATCCTTTCACAAATCCTTTTTTGCTCAATAACAAAAGGCAAACCCACCAGGAGAAGCCAAGAGAGGAGCACTGAGCAGTGCCCAGCAGTGACAGGGCCCATCCTTTTCTACTCAAAGACAGCAGAATTTGGGCACAGCTCCATTGCCCAAAGACATCTCATCCAGGAGGAGCTGCTCTTTCACTGCTGTGACATCTCAAGCCCTGCCACTGCTCACCCTGCAAGCCAGGCTAAATCAGAGCACTCAACTCACAGCACTGACAACAAAATCCACCTCCACACTCAGGCCATACCTGACAGCTTCATCTTTTCCTGTTGTTATTGTTGTTGTTTTCATTTTTATCATTTATATTACAGATCTCTTATTAATGGATTCTCATTTACACATGTCAGGAAATGAAAGAAATCACCTAATTACCTGCTTTTCCCATCAGTTATGGAGCAGAGCTAACAATTTACTTTCCACTCCTTTCTCTTCTTTCTTTTTATATATGTGATTTAGCATCTCCTGTCAGCTGCAAGCTGGAAGAATAATTTTCTAATTATCAAGATTTCTCACACACCAACTTTGAATTATTCGGCTTTTTTTTCCTCTTAAATTAGGAAAATATTCCTTTGAAACAATGTTTCATTTTCAATTGGCTCTGAGAAAAGTCTGAATTTCTGCTTAGCTTTTAATTGATATTCACAATACATTATTAATGTCAAAACCAAAAGAATATGATTAGAGCAAACAAGTAAACAACCRCATTTTTGTTATGCTCTGGGAATGTGAATAAAATTATAAGGAAAAGCATTTAAATTTCTTAAGCTAGGCAGAAACTTTACCTCTTTATTTTGCCAAGCCTAGTTTTATTTGTAAGATGAGGGAACTTTAAAAAACTGCATTTTGTTGTTAGCTTACTGTCTCAGAATGTTAAATTATACATTTACAAGCAGGTTGGTGCTGGGATGCCACACAACCAGAATGCAGCAAGACAACACCACTGGGGGATGAATGTCTCCCTCAAGCAGAATAGAAGTGAACACCAAATATTCCAGCCACTCTGGAATATCATTTGCCCTGCTGCAGTTGTTTAGGACTTTCAGAACACCTGATTTTCATAAATCTGCACTTTTACACCTCACCTCCCTCCTGGAGTTATTCTGCTGGGCTGAAGGCAATTAACCCTCCCCAGAGTGAACAAACTGGGTAAAATCAGTGGCTGCAGCAGGATTCATCCCTTCTAGAAACTGCAGATCCCTTCTAGATCCCTGCACTGATAGCACACAAGATTAAGAAACCACTACAGACACTCTTCAGAGCAAAACCTTCCAAGAGAAGTATCACAGGGAAAGGAGTGTGCTGCTAACATCCAGAAAAYTAAAAGATAAAGATAGGAATTTATCTAATCAGCTGCCTGGGGCAGAACATCAGTGCTCAGATAAGTGATGATCAGGGTTTCACTGCCCAGCTGCATGACAGGCAGAATCTGTTATTCCAGGCACTGAGGCCCATTACAGGAAAGCTGTATTGAACACAAATKGATCATCCCCCATTTGAAGGCAATGTGGGAAGAACTCCAAAAAGAATAACAGTGAGCACTCCAGGGCTCAGGGGTTTAACCCAGCCCTGCCACCCTTCCAGCTCTGTGTGGGAATTCTACATCTACATCTGATGTAGGAGAGAAACAAGCAAATCCTGAAAAGATTCTACATGCTAAAAAATACTATCAATTTTCCTCATCTGTTAAAAAAAAACCAACAAAATTTAACTCAAAGCCCTGCTGGGAAAAGTGAGCAGAGAGTAAGAAGAGGAGAAACACAAGGCTGGGGAGAAYGGCCCAGGTGTGAGCAGCCAAACAGACACAGACACAAAAATCAAGTTGTAGTCCTTTCTGAGAGATGTTATTCCAATCAGGACAATCCAAACAGTTACAGTGGCACTCAGAATCATTTCAGCCAYAATTTATCCCTTGAAAAAGTTTTAAAGTAAATAATTAAATGCATGTCAGGAATAAAGCTCCAGTTGTATAATCCAACTTTTTCAGTAATTGACTTCATACATGGGTAAGTTCTCAACTTAAAAATATCATTACTTTATTCTAATACATCTAATTCCAGCATTCCCAATAGATTTAACATAAAAGACAAGTTCCAGATCTCAGAAACCAGGTGAATCCAAATCTCGATGGCTACTTCTRAGCAGCAAAACCTGACAGGAACCAGCAGCATCTTATTTTTGTTTTAGGGAGGCCTGGGTTGTTTGGGGTTTTTTTATTTGGTTGCTTGTGGGTTTGTTCTTTGGTCGGTTTGGTTTTGCTTTTAAATGTGATGTGGATGCTGGAAGGTCAGAGAATCAGCACCCCAGAACTGGGACTCCTCTCTAATCCCACTCCCAGGCAGCAGCAGAAGGCACAGGCTGCAACACTTGGATGCTTTCCTACCCACACTGTGAAAGATTTAACCTAATCTGTAAGRAATGAAGTCAAAACGCCAGCACCTTCTAAGTGAAAAGATTAATCCTGCTTTGAATTAGATCCAGCACAACARCACATGGGCCAGCAAATTCTGCAGCAGTGCACAGAGTTTTGAGTAACAGAGATGATTCCTCCCTCTAAAACACACTGCACTTGGGCTCTCACACCACCACCAGCCCTGACATATGGCTCAGRTTCTGGGTCTTCCCTTCTTCCCATCCCCAAAGCAGCAACCAGCTCTAATTCATCACCTTTTTTCTCAAACTGTTAGAAAAACAGGATTGGAGAAGTTATTTTTACTGTGGAGGGTAATATCAAAAGAGATGCTCAGCTGAGAAAGGGGGAGTTGGGTTTACATCCAGAGGGAGAATTTTTTTTTTTTTAAAACAACCCAAAGGAAATTTAAGAAAATTCTGTTCTACATGGAGMGCTGACATGTCATTACAAGCAGTCTTTTTAATATCCCAGACACTGATAATTAGAGCAGTGAAGAAAAACCATGGAGACCTCAGGTTCTCTGGGAGGTGAGTACAAAAATTCATCAGTAGATTTTGATCTCTGTGCCACAGAGCCTGAAAACTGCTGTGGTTTGTGATCCCAGGGCAGACTCACACTTCAGCACATTCCTGAAGAGTCCAACCCAAGCCAGGAATTAGAGGTGCATATRAATGAGGACAGGCTGACATCCAGCTGGTCACAGCACAGAGCAGGACAAAACTACCAAGGATCTAACAAGGATCTGGCTKRAGARACAGAGCAGGAAAATTGCTGTAGGTGTAAAGCAGCCCTGACATTCCCAGGAAGCTGTAATGGAGCTGCAGACTCCTCTCCAACACTTCAGTCTGCAAGCCAGCAGTATCTCCAGCAATATTAATAATTCATTTTAACACTGGCTGTTAACCCAAGAGTTGCTTTGAGGCAAATATCAAGACAGGCTGAAGACAAATGGTGCTACCAAAAGGCAACAGRTAAAGAAAAATACACTTAATGAAGATAACCCATTCTCTGGGGGGCTCAATCCGCTACTAAAAGCCAGTCTTTTGATTAATTCAAGCAGTTATTTTTCTGCATGTAGCTGTTCTGATTGAGAGGCCAGCTCATCAAAAGGTGACAGGACAGGAGGATTTAACATTTCAAAAATTCTGTTTAAAAAACTAGGAACACTCTCAAAAAGACAAGAATTGTACTTGTTTAAACAACTGGACTCCCTGCCACAAAGAGGACTCAAGAGTTTAATACGTTTTTTAATATAGGACAAATAAAAAAGCCCCAAGGGCTTCCACTTATGAGTAATACAAGAACAAATTAAATTGTACAAGAAAAATAGAAAGGAATTTTCTCCTTTCTTTTCTACTTGGTCTCTGAACCTTCCCTTTATAAAACTACCCTGGGTGACTGACATTGTGCTACGTCCTCAGTCACACAGACAAAAAATTTACACTTGTGTGACAGACAAAATCAATCAGACATTGGGTGGGACACACTGAAAATGGCTTTTCTTTCTGAGCCTCAGCACACACCAAGGACCCAGTGCAGCCTTTTAGGGGAGCTTCTCCAATGTCCTAATTAGGATTTAAATTGACTTTAAGAGCTCTGAATGGAAGTGTTTCTGATCCAGAGCCTGGCTGAGAAGCTGCCTGTCCCCCACACCCCTGTGGCACTGGAGTTCTCCCCATCTAATGGAAACGCAAGAATCAATCCCAGGTATTGACATGGCATTTCCTCAGGAAGCTGATCTGAACCTCAAAGGATGGTTTGAGGGTGCTCCTAAAGCCAGACTGATCTGCACTGAAATCTGATCCATCTGAAACAAAATCATTTGCCTTGAGATCTTCCAGTAGATAAACTACTGAGTTTTCTAGGAAATGGAATTATGTCTTCACAACCATGAAAAATTTGGATTACATCTTTTGTCATTTTGGGTTCTTAGTAATGCAGCTGATTAAAAGAAGATCACCTATTTCTAAATATATTTGTATTTCTTCACTCATAGGTACAGCTTACCAACCTTACAAGCAAGAGGCATCCACACCTCATCTCCTGYTCCTGATCACCAGCTGTGGAGCTGCACTCTGTCCTGCACAAAACAGCCAGCAGCCATCCACCCTCCTGCCAACACACATTGCTTTGCCAAAAACATCATTTAAAAAATGATGGTATACAATGGTAGAATCMATCTGTATAAGGGGAAAGCAGCCACTTGTGTTGGTTTGTGTTTTATGGCTCATTGGGCTGGTTCTTTTTTGGAAAACACTAAATTATATAATGAAATAATGCAGTGTTTATTTTATATGTAAACACATTTACATGTGTACACACCTGTATATTTACACATGAATCCCAGTTTGTGATCTCAAAAGCCTGGGGGATCTGTAGCAATGTAATATTTGTACACTGTGGAATTCCATGACACACACATGGAATSAATGTGAAGGAAAACATCAAACACTTCCAAAGTTTTCTTCCAGTCTCACACGAGCAAAGACAATTAAACCAAGACTACCAAACTCAGACCCCATGCCAGCTTCTTTAACCTTATCCCCAAAACTGGACATGTTTTGGGTTTTTTTGTTTTTACCCTGTGCCTGGAAATTYTAATAGAAATCTTATTGTACATTTGAAAACAGCACAAACTTGAGGGATTATATCAAATAAATTCCGCTGGGATTTGTGTCCTCTCTAATCCCCTATTCAGCCTCAATCTCATTAACATACCAGCCTTAATTGGCATTTCATCCCTGCATTGTGTCTCCAAAGTGAACAAGGTGTAATTATGTTAAAAAGAGCACTTCAACGGTTCTGGTTTAATTCCTGTCATTCATGCACGTCAGAAAGGACGCAGCTGTTCCATTGCAGGATACAGCCAGAGATGAGCAGCTTTGAAACCACACTTCTGAGCTGAAAACTTCATGGCAAAAAAAAAAAAAAAGTGATTTAAGTAAAACGTAAAACACAGTATTTTCTTCCTTTGTTTCCGTGGCTATACAACATTAACTTTCAAAAGCTGGTTCTGCTTAATTTGATTTTTCATTTTCAAATGAACAGCTGTGTTTAAGTCTAAAAGCCCTTTTGTTTAAGCATACAGAGCCCCAGAAAAGGTTTGAACAAAGCATCTTTCTGTAAACACTTGATTACCAGGAAAAGGCCTGGCTTCCAAAGTAATCTTGGGGTGGGTTTTGCTCTAGGTTCTCTTTTTAAAGGAAAAAAAAATTGCATCACTTCTCAGATGTCACACAACAAAAGCAACAAATGTCTCACTAATTGCATGGGCTTCTTGTAGTCAAGGTAAATAAGGGAAGACAGAAGAAGATTTTCCAAATGGCCACTTTCCATCCTTCTTCCCCCCCTTCCCCAGCTGCACACACAAACCCACCTTAATTAAAACCACAACTAATTGGCATTGTATTTAAATTGTTCAGAGAATCCACCACTGCAGTTTGGTGGTCAGACCTCTTAATACTGATAGTTCCCAGACAAAAGGAATATTTGCATAAGATATGCCACTTTAATTAATATATAGGCTGTCAGGTAAGTCATTTAATATGAATTCTTAACCAAATATTATTGAACATTAGGAAAAGGCTCAGTGGGAAAGCTCAAGTATTTGCCCAAACTTCCAGTTTCAACATTCATTTTGTTAGTGCTGTACTCCCCATCTCATGGYTCCTGTGTGGAAGCAAATGCTTCAGTATAAATCTCTTTATTAAGATTATTAAGCTTTCTTAAGTGATTACAGCTGGAAGTACTTTGGATATTTAAACATACCTCCCAATTCATTTCCTATTGTATTTTTCCAACTATGAAACATGAAAAATACATCTCCCATTGTATAAATTCTGTAATTACCTAATTACATGGCAACAGGTAAATATGTGACAATTTAGAACAGTAGGTAAACGAGYAATTAGGGAATTAAGATTTACTATTCAGAATGCATAATAATGATGAYTGAATCAAAGGTGCATCCAATCAAAGCAGCAGCAGAAGCACCTCAGTGGTGGCTCTTAATTCACACWTAACAGGTGACTGGAGTGAGATATCCAAATGCACCCTGAGTAATTCATTSACARACTGGTGTTTGAAAAAATAATGGARAGGTTCTGGTCAAAATTAGTGTGATGGAAAATCATTARGACAAGCACTGACAGCATTCATATGAAATACTGATGTCTCTTTAATGGAGTAATAGCAGTTAATGGTGCTTTATCAAAATAGGGGACATGGATTTAGAAATCTCAAAGGAAATTCCTCCTAGCAAGTAATAACACACAACACTGTCTGTGCCTCTATCATCTTAAAGGAAAAGAATGTTAAATGCTATTGTATCACTTTGTATACAAAGAGTTCTAAGTTAGTCACATTCTTAAAAAATTAAAATTACTATACCCACCTCTGGGTGCAAAATCCATACTTTTAGCATTTTTTAAGCATTATTACTGAAAATCGAAGTTGGACATTCAGTGCATTTTTTTCCTCCCCAACAMCACCTMYTTACAAAAGYCATCTCCACAGGATAGAGAGCAGAYATCTCAAGGATAAGTCTCTTCCTACAAGTTTTGTAAAAATAAGCAGCTGGTGAGGAGACAATTTGGAATTCACCCTTAATTTCTCTAGTCCCTGATCTAATTGGTGGTGTTGACTACAGCAGCACACATGCTGCTATCCAAAATACTCTGCAGGAAAAGAGCAACAGGGAGAAAAGGATTCTCAGGCTAATGAAGAATCAACAGAAAAATTAAGCCCAGTTTAGAGAAAGCTAATTAACCAAGACAGAGAARCCCACAGGAAATTAAAGCTGTTTCATTGTTCATGAAAATGTTTGTTTGGACATTCTGATAAGAGCTGCTAAAAGGTCTGTCCAGTGTTTGAAATACTGGAAGTGCTTTTCCCAGAGGAGTGGGACACCTCAGGCTCCATCACCTCAGTGCAAACCCAAACACAGCTGTGGTCCAGCTCTGCTCTGCACTCTCCACACTGCCTGGAGTGTTCCCCAGCACTGATCATGGAATCATAAATGGTTTGGGTAGGAAAGGACCTTAAAGATCAGCTCCTTCCACCCCTGCCATGGGCAAGGACACCTTCCACTACCCCAGGCTGCTCCAAGCCCCAATGGCCTTGGATGCTTCCAGGGATGAGGAGTCCACAACCTCTCTGGGCACTTCTCTTCCTTTCTCTACTGATGTACCCAGAAAAAACATAAAAGCAGGAGAAGCTGATCAAGGGGAAAAAACAAAATCAAGTTTAACTTAAATGAAGCCAGATTTAATACAAACCAAAATGTATTCACTGATTGCCAGTAATAAAAGTCTGTTTATTCCATGCTACTGTAACTTGGGAGCTAGAAATTATCTCCAGCAATACCATTATGTTTAGTATTCAAAACTTACAAACAGCATAAGACCCTCTGGGCTTGGAAACAAGTCCAAAATCTGATCTGTGTTTTTACTACAATATTGCATTTATGACCATACAGTGCAGTTTGAATATGAGCAGTTTTAAAGCCACCTGCTGTTGCAGAAGTTATTTTCCATAATTAAATATCTTCATATCAAAGTCGTCCAGGTCATCTAAAAACATGTGATTTTCTCTCACACACATAATCAAAGTCAGCATATGCTATGAAATAAAACTATAACTCCAAGAAAACTGGCAACATAATGTCATGAAAATGATTATTGCRAATCTCAGACCTCAGAAAAAGCAAGACCTAATCTTGCATCACTGTCTTCATTCAAATAACAGCTGCCATAAACTTGAAATGATCCTCAATGCCAACTGCATATTTTATTATCTTCTGTGGCTGTGCTTTTTACCAGGGTCTGGCATCACATCCCTGTGAGTGTTCAAGACCAGGGTGGACACTGGGGCTTGGAGCAAGTGGAAGGTGTCCCTGCCCAGGGGTTTGGAACAAGAGGATCTTTAACCTCCCTTCTGTCATTGTCAATGCAGTCACAACACAAAGCAGAGACCACAAGCAGTCTCCCATTATTGCCAGCTGGTGGCTCACCTAATTCCAGGTGTCTTTGATAGGAGACAATCAGGTCTGGACCTCCCTGTGGCTTTCACCAGCCACTCTCAGCTCCACCAACACTGCCTCCCCCACTGCATCCCAGTGGGGCACTGTGGGAGTCGAGGTGGTCAAAACACACAAACTACTTCCTTAAAAACTTCTAGGGGCTCCAAGTATCAGGACTTTATTATCTATAAATCTTTCATATCAATCAGAAAGCTTCACACACCAACACCTTGTTACTTAACAGTCTCTATCCTATTTCCCAAAGGCAGCTCCAAGCAGCTCTCAGGGTCTGTCCATTCCTGCCAGCAGCCAGTCAGTCAGTCCTCCTTCTTCTCTCTTCCTTCTCACAGCACCAGCTCACTCCAACCTGGCTCAGCCCCTGTCCTTGTCAGTCCCTGGTACAAAGTCTTACCTTATCTGTCCCCTGCACCACCTCCTGTCCCTGGGTCCTCACAGCACAGCAGCAGAGTCCAACTGAGCCACAAACCAAAGCCCTCCCAGCTGCTCACTCTTTATCACACCCAGAGCTGGGAGAACAAGGCTGTTCCCAATCTAGGATAATTAACACAGCTGCAATGCATCAGAGGCAAGATTACCATCAGTACCAACTGTTTGTTTCCCCACGCTCTTTACCTTACTCCACCCTTCCAGCCCAACCATTCTGTGATTTATCCAGTTAAACCATATCAAGTTCTTTTAGCAAAATCTCACACAGTGAAGGGCCACCCTGGGACATGGGACTGTGCCCTGGGTGTCTCTGGGTGCCACCCCTCTCTCAGGATCTGCTCTGAGCTGCTGTGGAACTGCACAGCCCCTGGCTGAGCCCAGCCTCACAAACCTGCCACAGACACAGAAAGTAGCACATGAAACATCTGTGGTGTCTGCTCAGGAGGTGGGAGTGACCCAGGGAGCACAGACACCTCCCTCTGCAGCACTTCCCATCTGGGAGGGAATGTGGGACAAACCTCTGTGAAACCCAGGGGAAAAGCTGCAGTGGTTCAAAGAGCATTGAAATAGTTCATGTGGTCTGCAACTCACTCCTGTCCTGGTCTGCAAGTTCATCAGGAAGAAAAAAGCATCTGCTAAACATCCCAAATGTCACATAGAGGTCCCAAGTGCCAAGTGAACCATCCATTTTAAAGAAAGCTGATTCCTGTGAAAATCAAAAGCAGTTCAGCTGCTGAAAAATGAATGAACTTGCTATAAGGTTTAGGTAAGAGAATACACAGGTATGCACAGAAAATACACAAAGACATGCAGATATGGACTTCAAATAAGAATTCTGAGCTTGCTCTTTAAATCTCTAACTCTTAAAAGTCAGCTTGTCTAGGATTCAGGGTAATGTAAATATGAGTGCACAAAAAGTCTCTGACATCCAGCTGGGAAGGCTCCAAAGCAGTCTGCTTCCCTGTAAAATCAAACATGCTAAACTGGCACCAGAAATCAATGAGAGAGGGAGGCAGGTAAGGAACAGGAGCACCTAAAAGCTTGCTYAACACAGAGCAAATGGAAATGCTCTGGGAACACCAGTGAGTGCAGTCAAAGAAGGAAAAAAGATCAAGTTATCTTCAGAAAACACTGAAAGCATGCAGAGACAGGAGAAAATAAACAGTTGTGTATGAAATGATAATTTCACCAGAGATGAGAAAAATGTTTCTTTATCAAGGCACAGAGTATTCTCCCTGTGTCTGAGGAAGATAAACTGGAATACCACCTGTGTGAGCAATCAATTTTCCAACAGCATCAGGAGCTGGAGCTGGGTATTGAATAGGCAGCAGRAAAGATGTGGGGCAAGTCAGGTGGACTGAAAGCAAACACAGAACCACATCTCAGTAATTCCCAAGTACTGCTATTACAAACAATCCCACTGCAACCCCTTACACAGGAGAGGAGCTGAACAAGTATTTCCTAAAATTTCCAAAAAAGCTCCAAAATTCAGCTCAGTTTCAGGTACAGCAGCAGAAAATATGAGAAGCAGGAAAAGAAAAAAAAGAAAACAACTAAGGCATCATTAAATTATAAAGCAAAATATTTTGGCATCAGATATTTTTAGCAGAAGTTGGCAGGAGATGACATTGAAGTAAATCATAAGTAGCAGAACTGAGAGAAAATTCTACGACTAAACAGAATTTGTGTTAATACTTCCTGGGATAAAAATTCAAGGATCTGGCAGAAGCTGTTCTGTAAGTCAGTTCTTGGCTACAATTCTGTGTTTATAACTTTTAAATATTTTACTGAAGCTTTCATTATAGGTAACCAAATTAAATCAACAATAGACCAACTGTTCTGCTCTKGAAAAAAAAGGTACCTGGAGTCACCTGGGGATACATCAAAAGTGAAATATGTCATTGATTGTGACACAGCCATATTGGTCTTCCCCTCAACTACAGATCAGAGCATGAAATGCAGCATTCAAAGCCCCAATAAATCAATTAAAATGATATGGAACGATCCCTGCAGACCTGGGGTCTGGTCTAGAATGCAAGAGGTCCTTGGCAGGCCTTTCACTTCCATGACAGTCATGAAAAACTGCAAAACCCCAGCTGCTGAAAGGAAAAGTGTCATTCCAGGGAATGGGAAACACTGGTGAGAGGACAATGAGCAGAGTGCATCCACATGAGAATCCCTTGGGAATGCTTGGTCAGGCCTCCCCTGGTGTCTTGTGCAGTTCCTGCTGAGATGGAGCAGCAGGCTGCTGATTTATAAAGCTGCTTTTTTTAAAATTTATTTAATGCCATCTGTACTGTGCCAGAAAACCTTTTTTAGAAATGCCACAGAGAACTGAATATAATATTTCTTTAAATTTTAATGGAACATCAAAATGTTTGGGATTTCCCCCCCTCCTCATATGGAAATCACTGTACATTGTTGGGAAGCAGGCTTTCATGGTAGTTCTATTATTAAGCCATCATGAAAAATGTATCAAACCAGTTCCACAAAACTAGTATTTATTTTCTCAAAAGTGAAAAATACAACAGTGAAAAAAATCAGTTTTTTCCAACCTATCAGTGTAAAACCATGCAAAAACACAATCTAACAGAACATTAACAAATAAAACCCCAACTAGGAAAGCTGTAGAAACAGAAAATCTGACAAGCTCCAATAGATCCAGTCTCACAATATAAAAAATTGCACACATCTGAGCCCAGCTGTTCCACCATCCACTGACTTTCTGCCTGGGCTTTTTCCAGGCAACTCAACAGCTGGAGTGCCATGAAGGAATGCCCTCACTTCCATATTAGAGTTAAAATATTGATTTCCAGAAGCTGTTTTGCTGTCTAGTATTGAGGTGTCTGGGGAGAAGCAGTTCACAGGTGACATCTCCTCACAGGGATCACCTCTGTCCTTGTGAAAGATGCTCCTCACTTGTAGCAACCTTGAGCCAAGTCCTGTGCCTAAAACAGATGATGGACTGAGCACTGCTGCGGGGTATTTTTCTCAAAAATACCCTTTGAGGCCTTCACCATTGCCAAAACCTTTCCAGTGCTGTCTGTGGGGTTTTCCAGAACATTCACTTTTCATCCAGGGCCACAGGATCTCTGATGCTCCCAGGGTGTGATTTCATGATGCTTCACCTCTGGCAATGCTAAAATTTTCAGGAGCTCAGAGCAGAAATCAATTCATTTTAAAYCAAGATGGGGCAGAGACTGGTTAATCCTTGTGAGATACAAATCACAATCAGCCCAGTGGGGAGGAGAGCTGCATGCACTGGTCCCCACTGCCAAGGGTGGATAAAGTCATGTTTGTGTGAAATGCAAGTTTTCAGGGCATGTGTTCCAAGGAACTGCAACTAGGTCACTGTAACTCCACACTCCCCATCCCTGTGCTRGCAGCTCCTTGGGAGATATGAAATCTGCCCAGACAAATCCTACATCATGCCATGTCTCCTGTGATGGAGCTTGGGCTGGATGAAGTCTCCAGACAGCAGCAGATMCTCCCTGAGTGTGCCCATTCCCTACACACTGCTCCACCTTCACCTAACACAATCAAAACACATCCCAGGAAGAAACCACGAGCTCCTGGGAAGGAAGGCTGGAAAGCCAAGAGATGCCACATCTGCAACAATTCCTCCAGCTCACTGCCTGCCTCCAGAGCAGCCCTTTGGGGGAAGTGAGACAGCACCAGGCTGCCATGCTGGCTCTGAGGAGCTGCAGAACACACAGCACTTTCATTTCAGAGACACCTCCCACATTCTCCCACATTTGGTTTATTAATAAAGTCAATGAGACTTATTTACAGAATATATTGATGACACCAGAGTTCCCAAATCTCCCGACACCCTCTGATCAGCAGGAGCTTTTCTACCTTGCATGTTATAAATACAGCATCTGAGAAACTAAATAGCAAGAAGCCCTTGGAAATTTTAGTGTGCTAGAAAAAGATATTTCAAGAATACACCATCAAGTCCCAGCTTTATGGATGCTGTTAAGAAAACAGTTCTCATTGCTTTAAGGGTTTTTTTTCTATTTTTTCCATCAGCATTTCTGTCGCCCTCCTTTCGCCTGGGACAAAGCACCAAACTGGATTTGCCAGCACAATGCACACCCATYCCTCAGCCTGGCTGTTCTCCTTAGGCACAAACAGCCTATAATCAAAAAGAAATAATAATCATAATACAAACAGCTGGATTCATATTCCCCTCTGCAGATTGCAAACCCATCTATCTTCTGTACAAAGAGATGAACTCTGTATTTCTTACGGCTAAATGGTATTTGTGTAAAGAAGGATTGCTCCATGCTGGGCTGATGGTTTCACTTCTGTAGGGTATTATTTTGTAGTAACTCTTCTCTTACCAAACCACCTTTTTTTTTTTTTCCTCCAGATGAGGAGAGGAAAGCACAATAACAAGATAAACACAAATATTTCAGACTCAAAGATGTAAGGGTTAAATCCAACACCTATTTGTGTTTGTAGGATTAGGAAGTGCTGGCTTGCTACAATGGCCCTTCCAGTTTGTATTAGAAATGCTCACTGTCTGTTAATACTGACATGACTTTGCTCCCTGAAATATTCATCCATTCTKCATTGTAGCCTCAGTTTGTAAATGACATCTGATTTTTAATTCTGCAAATTATACAAGCAGCGACTCTCACTCTGTTTTCCTCAATAATGAGCAGTGACTTAAAAACAAAAAGCCATCCACACCAATGGATGGCAGCTTGCAGTCATCATTTCCTCAGTCAGACAGAGCACAGCCAGCCACAGCACTAAATCCCTGCACAAACCCTTAAAGACAAGTCTGCAGCCACTGGGAGTTTATCTAAGCTCAGTACAAATGATTTCTCCCTCTTCTGACAGCAGCTTGTTCCTTGAGTCACCGTGAGAGCAGGGACACGAACAGCCTCGCTCCACAACACAACCAACCAAATTCATTCTGTTTATTGGCTGAGTTCTGGGAATTTCTCTTCCTCCCTACACCTTATCCCAATTAGCCTTTTCAGCTGTCAGTGTCCTGGGTGGCAAAGGGAAAACTCTGAATGCTGAGGCATCACCAAATGCTCAGCCAGAGCAGCAGCAGAAGGCTGGCTGAACATCCAGGGAATGTTGGTGGCCTTTGCAGCCCCAAAAAAGACAAGGCCACCCAAATGTCCCTTCAGAGAAACCTGAGCTGGTAAATTAGTGCCAAGGAATCAAAGAATTGATTTAAAAGTGCAACAAAATACTTAAGAGGAGCAGATAAACGTGAGCACCAACACTCCTGGGGTGATGTAAACAGCGCTGCTTTAACGTCTTGTATTTGCCTTCTTTGCACAACAACTAAAATACAGACTATCAACAAAGAAACCCCTGACTTTCCAGCTCAACACGTCTCCCTGTCTATTTACAAGCACTGAATTATTCATGTTGTGTAAGATATATACAGGAAGAGATCCRTGTATGCAGGAAAACAGAGAATGTCAACTCTCAAGCATCAGAGCATTTTCTTAGAAAACCATGAGAGCCACAAACTGTTAAAGCACCACAAAATTTCTGTAAAACTTCAGTCTCTAAATTACTTGGATACTTAAAAATTTACCTTATGTTCACAATCTGCTCTAATGCAAATCACATTACTCYGGGCTACAGCTCAATTTCATTTTTCGAGGCGAGGAGCTTTTATTGGCAGGGAAGCCTCAGAGAATAAAACYTGGCCTAATTAGATTGTTCACAGTGCCTTTCCTGCAGGAGCAGCACRTGCCATAGCCCACAGCCATGGGACCTTGGTGTACCTGCTGTCACTCCAAGGCAAGTTTCACTCTCACCACAGTGGAGCATCACCACGTTGCTGTACACAGAGCATTTCATGGCACATGAGCTAAGCAATGTTTAATGGCAAA
This sequence comes from Alauda arvensis, assembly GCA_902810485.1. NCBI lineage: Eukaryota > Metazoa > Chordata > Aves > Passeriformes > Alaudidae > Alauda > Alauda arvensis. Next base: position 1,794,746 of record CADDXX010000075.1, on the reverse strand, counting down.
AGCACCAGGTCCTGGGGTTTTCCTCACAGAGCTCTGACAATGTTTGTAACTCTAACTCTGCTGCACCTGRGCTGTGAGATGGTCAGCAGAACCCTCTCAGCACTGTGTGAAGAGCTCCAACCAACACCAACGGGTTTTATGTGGATTTTGGGGGTGATAGGCAAAAAACCCTGAAGYTGTTTCCTTGGAGGTTGGACTAGATRATCATTCTAGGTCACTTACAACTGAACTACTCCATTTTATTCTTCTYACAACTTTCAAGACTGTTTTCTTGYCRTGTACCTCTTCAMAAACCCTTATCCCCATTCCAAAACCATCCCATTACAAAGGCTTTTCAACGGACCTCSTCTTAAAATTAGTCACCCAGCAGTTACCCTCCCACTTTATTAAATTTCCTCTGCTCTGCAGTCAGCTGCATCGCAGCTGCACAGTCAGAATGATAAATGCCCCAGAAAAGCACAGAAGAATCCAAGATACAATGCTTAATTTTGTTTGCTCCTTCGCCCGGAGCCACTTCCTCCTCTGACACAATATTTGATACTGGCTCAGAAACCTCAGATTTCTCCAGGCCATTGCAGGGAGGCTCATTCGTGCACAGCCCTGACAGGGAACTGCAGAGAGCAAGTGAGGACTGTAAACAAACCACATCCTGTTTATGACAGTGGGCACAGAAGAGCCATTTCCCTCCTGCTTGGCACTTCCCAACGCGTCACTTGGCATCTCCTCGCCGCTTTGGAAGGAAAGCTCATTAGAAAATTCATTTACTGCTAAGAAATTCTTGTCCTGGAGGACTGCATTTCAAGTGGGAAGCATCAGGGAGGGATTGCAGCACATCCAGGGGGGTCGGGATGCTGGAGGGATTTGTCAATTTTCCAGGTAAAAGGAATCAGATGTTTCCAAATCGCYGCGTTTCCACCTGAAAATAAATGGGTGAGAAGCTGCAGCTCTTCACTGGCTCCTGCCACAATCTCCATGGCAGATGCTGTGTGCTCCAGAGGCCATTTCTAACTAATGGATCTTGCTAAGATGCATTTTAGTCGTATGACTGTTCAATCCTGTCCTTCTCTACTAAAATATAGATGGCATAACACAAATTCACCTCCTACAGAACCGACTATTGTTAGAATGCCCTTCCACAAACCTCAGCAGAAGCCTCTCAGAGAGAGGGGGGGAAAAACCYAGCACACATCTTCCTGGTTCCTCCAAACTGTTTTATCCAAAATGCCCAAGGCTGGATTGAGTTTAGCAGGTAAGAAGTTGGAATTTTTTCTAACAAACTCTTTTGTTATTTCCATCAGCTAGCACTGGCACAAAGGATGCAGACAATCAAGGATGTGATAACACAGCCCTGGATCACACTGGACCTGGGGGTAGGAGAAAGGAGCAGCAGCCCAAAGTCCCAATCAATCACAACAGTCCCTTCTGCACTTGTCYAAAGGTGCCTTGAAAATGGGAAAGAACAGCAGCAGAATGCTGCAAAAAAAGAGAAAAACTTACAGCTGACAATAGCAGTTTCTGAGATTGCTTTGGATGGGTTTAGTTGTTTAAATACACCTTAGAAGAGGATCTTTGCTACCCAGGGAAGGCTTGAAAACTAGCAAGGAGTGAAATTATGACATGGTATAATAGAAATGGAGGGCACAGCCCTGAAGTCAGGGCCAGCCCCACAGGAATAGGATCACCATGGCCATCCCATAGGGTGGTACCATGCCAGAAATGAGGCAGCAAATCAGCTGAATCCACTGAACAAGTCATTAGACTCCACAAGGCTTCAAGCAATTCCTCTGAAGAGTCATCTCTTAATAACATTTTTAAATTATCAGATGACTGTGTTGAGTCACTACAGGTTTATCACACAGTTCCTGTGCTGATTATTTCACTCTGGCACAAAGYAGACATGCAAAGCAATGCTCCTAGTTTTGGTAAACATTCAATATTCCTTCAGCCTTATAATCATTTATCACACTGAAGTTCTCCTTCATGAAATATTATGTTTAAATTTAGGGTAAACTAGGGGTTAGGGCTGTCAGTGAAGCAGCTGAAAAATTACCATTCTTTAGACCTTATTGACACCTTTCACAAGGTACTGCACAATGTACACAAATATATTTATTTACAGTCTTTCCAGCTCATCATTTAGTAAAAATCCTAGGACTGGAAAGATGAAGATCAAAGCCTACACACAATGTGCTTACACAAATCAGACCTAATGAGTTTCCACAGGAAGTACCTTAAATCTCCATAAAGCTGAGAAAGAAGAGAGAATCCCAAATATCACCAGCAACACTGGAGAAAATGGAGACTGCAAATCTGGCACTTTGGCAAGAGCAACTTGATAAAAACAGTGAAATCTGGAGCAGATGTGTCTAYACAGACACACCACACACTCAAAAAATTCTATCAAAGACTGAGAACAGACAGCAGCCCAGTGAGAAGGTGTCAAAGCAGGAGAAATGGGGCAGTTCAGGAGGAAAGGCCAGTCTGGGATCTAAAGACAGCAATTTTAGATGGACAAATGAATGACATRAAGACCCAGCACATCATCAGTACCCATTTCCTCTACGAAATAGCTAAAAATAGAAGCAAGTTTGCCACAATACCCTCATCTTAAGYACTTCTGCAAGCTCAGAACATTCTTTCTGAAGTTATCCTGGGCAAAGAGGGGTCTGTGAAAGAGCAATTAAAGATATTCCAGACTGGTTCAGCTGCCTGCAGGGAGTCCTGATCCCCCTGCTCCTGTGTAACAAAYCAAGCAAGTGCCTGGCTCTACTCCCACACAGGAAGCAAGTCTGTTTACAACCCTGGAATAAATAAATAAATGAAACTCAGCACTGGTTAACACCCAAGGTTYTCCTCAGTGCAGGGAATAAAGAGCAGAGGAGTGAAATGCCAATTGCAGCATTAAAAGCAGGGAGAGTGTGAGGTCTGTGTGCAGCAGCAATGGGCCAGCAATGCACAAACAAGGAAACATCTGATAKAAACAGGCTGTCCTCAAAGGCAAGAGGGACACAGGCAGAGCAATAATGTGCATCTGACATGAGAAAGGTTTGGCTGAAATGAGTTCATCACTGTAAAATGCTAACCAGCATCAAGCTGTTCCAGGCACTGAACAACAGACAAACTGGAGACCTGATCTGTCTGTGTTCAAAGGTGGTTACAACCTGGATCTTCAAAAAAAAAATGTCATTTAATTGCCATGGAAGGAGAAATGCATTTATATCCAACTCCACTGACTTCAATTCTGCACTGCATTGATCCAATCCACTCTGGACCTGGGCTGCTAAATGCCAGCTTTTTATGCAGCTGAGCTACTGCAATCATCCAGGGAATACACAAAGCCATTAAGTACATATCTCCTGCATTGTTATTTTTACCCAAAAACACAAACAGGGGTTTAATTTTACACAAGGCCTTTACATCTGGCAAGGAAAGGTACAACCTTTGAAGGGAAAATAAAGGAGAAATACCAAATTGCTCTTTTTATCATCAACAACCTTTGGAATCATTTGGCCAGGACTCAGTTCTGGACTTCTTCAATCCTGTGAGAGAGATTAAAAGGGAATAAAAATAACCTGAATTAACTACACAGGATTAGTGAAATCCAACARTTTCTTGGCAGTTGAGATTTGGGCTCAGAAGAGGTGCAAACAACCTCAGCCCCAAACACCAGCAGAAGAAAAAGTCTCTTACAAAGCACAAGATACAAAGCAACAACTCTCCAGAGAAGAACAACTGAGTGTGAATTTAGCCAGTGCTACTATTACTATCCATCACCCTCTCAAGCTAAGGGAAACAGAGAGCAATACAATAAATACACCAATGTTTATTGAGCATTGGAAGAACTGTATGGTCTCGTGATGCAAAATGAATCTGTGCTGCTTGGTCAGCTCATTTAACCCATTTAAACTCGGTCTCAGATGTCTCATTTATAAAAGAGCTTTTGCCAGATATGGGATTTCAACACTCAAACCAGTTAAACAGCTAACAACCATCAAGCTATACTTACCAGAGTCCACCCAGCAAGGCTTATCATTCTTTCCTGTTTCCCCCTATTACCTGCTTTATTTGTACCTACTTGTTTGTTACAGCTTGAATGAAATTACATTTCAAACTAATTAAGATAATAACTCCTTTGTGGATTTGTTTTGCAACTGAAACAACACAAYAGCTCTTGTCTCTGATGGGCTCAGGGCAATAAGGAGCCAAAGAGTAACAAAATTACCCCAGAGATAAAATTTAATGTCTTTAGATCTATAATATAACTCAATATTATAGAAAACTAACAGAGAAGAGAGCCAGCATGCAGCTGTGTGATGTACAGGACCTTCCCTCATTTTTGTGGGAACAGTTTTTTTGTCAGTAAAACTGAAGGGTGATCAAGGCAGACACAAGTCCTGATGCACCCAGCATCACCTCAGGAAGCTCTTAAGCACAAAACCAGCAATGTCTCATTTTCATTGTCTTTCATGGCTCTTCAGCACTGAACACAGCCACAATATTGAGGCACCAGCAGCTCTGAGGAGGARCAGACAAGCACTTGACTCCTTTGGTTAAACAGCTTGAGCAAAACACACTCAATTCTACTCCCACTTTTCTGAAACAAATTAGATGTGAATAATTAGATGAGGGTAAAGAAAATGCAGCTCAGTAGTGAGAGTGCTGTTAGAATGTCCATCTTACAGCACTCCCACTGCAGTGACTCAACAGGGGAACATCTTCACACAAAAAAATGCTTTCTTAGGTCTGCTTTCCAACAAGAAGTCTATTTAATTAGAAAACCTCTTCTTAGAGCCAAGTGAGAAAGGTCTKCACACATGGACCTGAGCATCTTGTGCTCAACTACCACAGATCCCATTCTATTTGYTGCTTCCCAAGGATTCTGTGTTTGCCCAAACCACTTCAAGAAATACATCTTATTGTTTTGGAGATTCATCTAATTTAATTGCTTATTACATTTCACAAATTGCTTTTCTGGGTAGAAGTGATTAATAGATACACTTGTAGGTATCCTCCTCCAGAAGTTTTCCAGCAGAACATTCAGAATAGACAGAACAGCACTTTCATGGCTTCCCAAATTAGAGTCTCTCCCCCGCTACAGAACACTAAAAGTTCACTTCAAAGGTAACATTTCACTCTCCAACAAGTGAGCCACACACTCCAGAGCTACTGCAAGAGCTCCACAGCCTTTTTCTTTTTTAAACAACAGAATTGTAGCTGACATTAACAAAGCCATGYATGTTGTGGCAGTACTTGGCAGCATCCAGCACATTTTTAAGGGAACAAACTGATTTTTTAAAAGTCAGCAGTGAAAACTGGAGGTTATTTTTGGTTGCTGGCACTCAGCTCTAGCTCCTTGTCACTTCAGCTCCCCATCCTGCCACACGAAGCAGGTGGATCCCAGTGGCAGAGGCAGCACTGAGGGRAGAAAGCAGAAACTCTGGGATTGCCCCAGAGAAGTGAGACAAGCACAAGGGATGCAGAAGGCAAGGAGGCCACAGAAGAGGGAATGTTTACCAGAAATTATAAATGAGCAAGAGGCACTGCAAGATTTTAGTTATTAATATGAAATGAAGCTCAGTCAATCCCAATCACAGGGCTCTCTGAAGGATCAAACCTTTCCTTCTCCAGTGCCTGAACTTTTCCTCTCTTGCTTCTGTCCATGKATCAGTCCCTTGGTGACATTTCTAGTGCTCTTACTGGGAACAGAAAGCAGATGTCAAACAACCACAAYSTKGATGTGGTGGAGCAGGCCATGCAGGCATGGATGAAATGGCCAYTTGGAGCCCAAGAAAAAGGAACATTAAAAATAGGAGCTAAAGCCAAAGGAATTCAGTTCAAAAATACAGAGTAAATTGAGTCCACCCACTGCAATAGCCTTTTGCAATTTTCTGCTGCAAAGTTCTTTATAATTAGCACAACACCATGCATGTTAATCCTCAGAAAAATCAATGGATTCAACTTTGGAAGACACAAAGTGAAATTCTCCAGACTGAAATGTCTCTCTTTAGCTCCACAGCCATTAAGAAAAAGAGGGTTTAAGAAAATCAATTATGGTCTTAACCTGCTCAGTCACACAGTGCATGTCAGGAGAAAAATACAAGTCTTTTTAAACAGCTGTTATTGAGCAGCCCCCCTTGCAGGCAGCCTTCTCTAACCATGTTAAATTACCTTATGCACACACCCAACATCAGATACYTCTGTAATCCACAAAACCACCTAACTAGCAAAGCCCAATTTCCTTTGGACTGTGCTTGTACATCTAATTCCTCCCATACAGCAAYAAATCAAATGTCCTCCCACATCAGCCCTACATTGCCCACACTTCCTCTCCCCTCTCCAAATTCTGTTCCTTATGAAGGTGTGGGCTTACAGAACACATCCCCCTTCTCTTTGCAACTGTCAAACTAAAGAGAGCAAACCAGCAGCCTCTGCCCTTGGCTGGAGTGAAAGCCATGTCCTTGCTCCTTCCTTTGCACARAACTCCCTGGCTTTAAAAGAGCTTCTCCTAAGAAGGTGACAAAGGAAAGGTTATTTCTAGGGAACTCTTCAGCTTGTGCCATTATTTGTCTCTGACATGAGTTTAATATTTTGGCCTGCAGTGCACTAAATTGTGCATTTTCTTCTTCTAGTTCTACCCAAGTCCAGGACAGAAGAACTTCATGAGCCAAASCAGGCAGGGCCCCTTTGGAAATGCATGCAGATGCCCATTTTAAAAACACATTAAAATGCCACAAACATTAATCAGATGAAAACCACTGAACATCCTTCTCATTAAAAAAGAGCTCCCAAACAAAAGGCAAACTGAAAACTTGGCCCACTAAATACCCCTTGCCATTTYCCCCCACACCTACAGCACATATCCATGCATAATTCACTTGGTCTAAGCACTCTCATTCATTTCTAGCTTTCCAATATTTAACTAAACTCCTCATTTTTCAATTGTCAACCCATCTAARTAACTTTGCCAGCAGCACAGCTCATCTTTTTTCATAATTATAAGAGATATGAAGAGTCTCCTTTCATCTTCCAGTGAACATGCATTTAGCTGGCTTCCAAATACCTGCTGTAATTTGTTATCCAGGGCTGCTTCTTGCCCCTGGCAGTCTCCTTTCTGTAATTCAGAGACATTCTGAGGATCCAACAATGTCCTGTTCAGCTGTAGCACAGAACTTGTTTTTAAGATGTTCAACTCGTTCCCTGGTACCAATGAAAGTGTTTCTTCAGCCTTTCAAACAACTGCTACATTTCAGCAGAGTTTTTTTGAACCACTGAACATAAGAACATATAAAATGCTTTTTCTTCATTTGGATGTACAGCCTTCCAGTGGGCTCCTTACTAATAACTGGTTTAAAATTCTAGAATATACACTTCATTTATTAAGCAGCTTAAATGATCTACAGCCTTTTTAGGCAGGGTGAACTACTACTGCTCAGTCAGAACTTGTCCTGCCTTCCATTTCCAATCACCTTCAAGCTTAAATTTCATTCAACACACTCATTTCCACTTTTAATATGGCCAAATCAAGGGAGCATATGGATGTAGTAGTACTAATAAAAATGGAGGCACTCTCCTCTAATGGTGTGATCAACTAATCAAAGCAAAACTCATAAAGCCAACATAATGAAACATGATAACAGCATTATAAAAGACAACAACCCATCTCTCAGCATTTGACAGCGCCGAGAAAAACTAATTACTAATAACACATCACACCAAACAAGAAAACATATTTTCATTGAAAAATGGCTCCTGGTCAGTGTCTTTCTCCTGTCAACACATTGAGTGGTTTGTTAGCTATTAACTCTCCTGTGTGCTCACCCTTAATGCTGTATTTCTTATCTTACAAATCCTATTGACATAAAATCTCTCTTCACTTTGTAGCGAGCCCGTGTTCCACTTCTGCCCTATTAACTTGTGTCAATACAGCCAAGGGAGCCAAAGAAAAGCAGCACAGTCAATAGCCATCCATCACATTTCTGTGCAGCTGCTGCAGGGAGGAGGAACACACCACAAAGGAAGTGGCTGCACAGGTCAGGAATTTGTCTGCCCAAGAAATWTGGAGCACCCCAAATATTCAGAGCAAAGAGCACAAGTTCTGCTGAAGCAGAAGCTGCTCTGTCTCCCCTGGGCTTTTACAAATRAAAGTCCCTCACAAGATGTGCTGTCCTTGTTTTAGGGAAATTACAAGCTGTGCTGGGATTTGCCACATAGCCCCATTTCTTTCCTATGCTTTTTCTGCCCTTCTTGCAATTGCATTTCTCTGACTAAATCACAAAATACCTCTGGGAATAAAGGAAGGCATCATCACTGAACACTTAACTGGACAGGATGATCTCTTTTCTCYGCCAATCCCTGCAACAATAGGAGCACTAGAGATCTGAATTCAGAACAAAGAAGAAAGCATTTATCAGACAGAATAGCAGAGATTAAAGCATTTCTCCCTCTGATTGAATGACCACAGTATCACATTCCCTCTGCTCCTGCTGCTGCAGAGGAAGTGATTGAGCTCTGGCACAGGGGCCTTGCTGAGTGAGGAAGGGGGCAAATCCTCTCACCAGAATTTTAATTTCCTGCTCCTGGAACCAGGAAATCATTACCCAGTGCAGCAGAGAAATGAATGCTACATCACGTCCAATGGTCTCCCTGCTGGCAGCTTCTACGTGAGAGAGTTCATTTCAAAGAGACTGGGTAAGGTATTGCAGACCTTTCAGCTGCATGGGACCCATGAAGGGCTGAAAGAACTGAGAGACAAAGAGAAAGAAATGAAAAACAGAAAAAAAAAAAAAAAAAAAAAGAAATTGTGAACACAATTTAAAGACAGATGGAAAGAGCCTGAGTGAAACCTGGGACTCCACACCGTGGAGCAGTAAAACACATTAACTCATCTTGCCCAAACACAGGCTGCAAAAGATATTGTTTTAGGACCTTTCACACACTCCTGGGCTGCACTCAATTAAGGTCTCTCCATTTCCAAGCCTCATTTCTCCTTTCCAGTGGACAATGTTGGGGGTGCCAGGAAGAGAAAAAGGTCAGATTGCAAATGCTGGATTGATTCCCATMTGAAGAGCCTTGTGCCTCCTCTCCAATTCCTGCTGCTCTGTGCTGAGCAGAGCCCACCTTGCACAGGGACAGGCCACAGGCACAGCTTTTTCATTTTCTTTTTGATTTCTTTTTTTCCTGCTGTAGAAAATAAAGAAGCAGTGGGAAAGTAATGAAGATTTAAAAGAAAAAAAAAGTTAGCCATCCAGATATTTGTTTGGATGCAGACAAAGCTGAATGAGTGATGGGATACCTGTTTTGAACACTCCAAAATAAATCTCTGCTGGCTCCCAGAATGATTAAATGGATTCTATAAAGGAATTATTAAAATAAATTTATTTAATGTGATTCTGYGTCCAAGCTCTCTGACCATTAGATCATTTGCACAAACAAAAAAGCAAACTGATTTATCACAGCCATTACTGCCAGCCCGAAAATGGTTCAAGTTTCCACTGAGGTTTCAGGTTAGTGGGCAGAGGACTCCAAAGTGCCAGCTGTGCCTCAGACAGACACCATGTTCCAACAGGTCTGCTTTGGTGACATCTCACACAAACAGGCATTAAGGGGCTTTTTTGGTTGGTTCTTTTAAATGGAAGCAGCAAAACAAATTGCCCCTGTTGTTAGATGGGATGGAGGATCCAAGCAAGTGTGCTGAGCCTCTGGCTCCTGTGCAGCTCCCAGTGTGAGTGTGAAGGGTGGTGCAGAGCAGCTGCTGAGGTACCAGCTCAGGATGGGGGAACTGGAGCTGTCACCTGGAGAAACCACCACAAACATTTTACAGGAACATTTACCAGCTGTTAAGCCATGATGAAATCAGAACAGACAAAACCACAGGCATCACTTCTCAAACAGTTTTAATGTCAAAAGGTATTAAATGGAGCTGTGACCCATGTGGAGATCAGACACCAGCCCTGCCACKCTCTGAAGGAAGATTCAAAGCCAAATGCTCAACAGTTAAGAAATGTCAAACACACCCATGGAGCCATCCCCCAGTAACTCCCTACTTTCCCATGCTATTTTRGCTTTTAATGCAGCAGGAGTCATTAACCTCCTGGAAGCAGATGTAGGAAATCATAAAGACTTATGGGTTGCAGGTAGAATAATTGCAATTACCAGATAAACTAGAGCTGCTCCTCAGCAGCCAGCTAGGAATTTTCCCAGCTACACCATATTGTACATATTAAATATATATATATGTGTCCAGCTATACAGTGTACAGAACTTGCTGAATCTTTCCATGGAAAGGAAAGGAACAGCCCTCCCTCCTCTCCTCACATCTGGATCGATGCCTCARAGCATAAACCAGCTCCTCAGATGAAAGGAAAAGGAGGAATTTTTTAACAATGAAATTCATTCTCAGCTGTGACAGGTTGGGGTTTTTTATTTCTGCACTGGCTTCACTAAGCAGATGATCCTGGAGTTGCAGTTTAAGCTTTTCAGTGACTTGCARGCATCCTCCCTGAAGTGAATGCATCASTGCAGTGGACACTRCCACTCATTTCTTAATTTTTATGACCTACCATATTAAAGCCAGTTTAAATGTAATAAAGTATGCTACATTTACAGCTACAAAATATGGGAGGGCCATAAAATTAGTCAAGCATAAAGGTAAGGGAGTCTTAAGCATCCTCTGCTCACTTTCCAGTGACAATATACACAGAACTGGCACAGACTACAAAATCAAAAGGAATTTGAATTCAAATTAGAATTCTAACAACCTTTTCTCCTGCCTGCTAGGGGCTCAAGGGACATCAACACACACAGACTCAACTCACTCTTCTGCATTGTTTCTTCAGGTTTTCATTCTCACTTCCTAAAATTTGTTTATCCAAGTGGTGATCTGAAATATTGATGATTTACTCTCRTCCATGGCTTTGCTCAGCTGCAGCTGGTTTGGCAGTAATGACACAYTTTTTCTCTTCACACTCCACCCCTTTTCTGCAGAAGCTGGAGTTGGCATGTGTGATTTTTAGAATCACAGAATATCCTGAGTTGGAAGGGACTGACAAGGATCAYTGAGTCCAACTGCTGGCCCTGCACAGACACCCCAACAATCCCACCCTGAGAGTGTTGTCCAAACAATCCTGGAGCTCTGGCAGCCTTGGGGCTGTGCCCATTCCCTGGGGAGCCTGGGCAGTGCTCAGCACCCTCTGGGAGAAGAATTATTCCTGATATCCTCCCTAAAGCTCCTGACACAGCTCCAGCCATTCCCTGGGTCCTGTCCCTGTCAGAGGGAGCAGAGATTGGAGCTGTCCTCAGGAGGAGCTGCAGCCCCAATGAGCCTCCCCTCAGTCTCCCCCAGCTGAATAAACCAAGAGACCTCAGCCACTCCTTGCCTGGCATCTCCTCCAGACCTTTCACATCTTCACAGGTTGCTCTCTGTTTTTCCTTCACTCCATACCTTTAAAATGTGTTAAGGCAAACCAGCAAATCCACACCGATGCAAAACTTGGAGTGYCACAACAAATCCCTGTTGCAGTGCCAAAACAAAGCTGTTCTCACCACTCCTCCTGTCTCTCTGTCACTCCAATACTGCAAGCATGGACTGCACAGGGGACTGAGGCAGCATCTCTTGGCATAGTGGTCTATTCCAGAACCATGGAATGTTGCCAGCTTCTTCTCTTCCTTAGCAGGGTTCCCACTGTTTTCTTAATAGGATGTTATTTGATGAATGGGACACAAAGCTGATYAAAGCAAAACAAAATTTACCTGCTTTCTCTCATGATTATTTTTGGAGGAATTAAAAAAAAATCTGTTTGGGGCATAGGCAAAAGCTTTAGKATTTGCAAATAACATGAATTGCTCTTTGAGAAAGCCCTGCACAAGCAGTGACAAAGACATGCTCTGGTAAATTCTGTCACAAGGTTTGTTAACTCCCACCAGCCAGAGGACAGATTGTGCTGACTTGCTTAACATTACACACAAGWTCTGGGTCAAAATCAGAGCCCAGAACAAAATTGCTTCCAAAGGTCCASTGAGTTTTGAATGTTTCTGCAGTCCTGTCTTACAGAGGTCTCTCAGTTTCCATCCAGCCYCTCCCTCATCCTCTTTACCTGGAGCAGCTTTACCACATTAAAAAGCACCACATCATTGACCACAAGCAGTAACACACATCCTTGTACACACCTGGGGAGAACATAAATAACATTTACTGTACTTCAGAGAGGCTCCAGGCTAGGTCAGGTGTGAAAACACAGCAGACACACATTGCTTACACCATCAGCCTCCYTAGAAGAGAAGCATTTTTACAAGGCCTGGTTCATCTCTGCTGCAGGACTTCTGTTGGTCCCAAATTTTCTGCACTTCACCTAACCTCCACACAAGCCTCTCCTGACTCAGTGATGAGTACTCAGTGGCATAAATCCCAGCATGGGAATAAGTACATGGTTCTGTATTTGCAACAATCAGCCAAGTCTCATGGATTTTATATGTCCAGCTCTCCCATGTTTCAAGAATGTGCTTCAATATCTTGCAGCAGAGACAATGATGGTGGTCTGCTTCTTTGAAGTAAGGTAACTGGAGAAGGAACTTATTCTTTAAAAGTGCTGTGAAAAARAATGAATTCAAAATAAGCTTGCCTGATCAAACATGGCACCATCTACACTGAGTCCTTGGCTTGATTCAYTTCTTTAAGGACAAGAGGAACTTCTTCAAAGTCTGTACATGTTAACAGAAGATGCCACTCACTTTATTTTTAAAACATCAAAACCAATGAAAGTCTGAGGCAGTCTGACCAGGACTGCTGGGTTTGCAAGGAGAAGGACACAGTAACTCTGTCAGCCTCAATGACAGCTACATTATCCATGGGAGCTGCAACAAAGCTGCTCTCTCTTGCTCAGTTCATTCAGGAAKTACACACCCATCTCCAGAGGATGGGAAAGGACAAACTACTAAAGCTCCATCCAGTCTCACTCTCCTGTGTTCAGTKCAAGACCTTCAGCATTCATTCAGGGAAGATGTGAATTACTTCAACTCAACCTTAAATATCCAAAATTGCAAGAACAGAGGAATTGCTGCCTTGTATGTGGCTCACATGTTTAAAACAATGCCCACAGTTCATCATTCATAATTTTGCCACTGAGCCCCAAATTTCCCAAGGGAGTCAGAATGAATTTCAAGTCTCCTCTGCCTTTAAGTATTAACAAATTCTTCAGTAAGTTCAAGAATGTCCCCCATCCTTGTTTATACMCAGAGCCCTCACCTTCAAGCAGCAGCTTGGTGAGATGACACAGCCTGGGTGCTCATCTTCTCCACCAGGAAAAGCTCTCCCTGCAGCTCAGAACAAGACTGTTCTGAAATCCCTCTGAGAAAGGGCACATCCTACAGACAGCAGACCTGCATTCTGCTTTCAGGAGATGACTGGAATGCATTTTCTCTCTGCATAAAGGCATTTCCTTGGAGGCATCAGCAATCCATGTAAATGAAAGGTTTCCAAAAGGTCACTGGCAATATAAAATGTAATTAGCTTAAAAACAACAAGTATTTTTAGGCACTACTCTGCCCCAGGTTATCTTACTGTTACTTGAGGTTTTTATAATCACAGTTATTATCAGCATTTTTCCCTCCTTTTAGATGTAACCAGGAAAGAAAAAAAYCTGGCAAATACACTGTTAAAAGGCATCATGTTACTCTCAAACAGGCAAGCAAGAGACTTCCCACCCATGGCTGTGCATGAGCTGCACATCATGGTTCAAAGTGACACAGCAGCAGGTGCACTTGTATTAACAGGACACAGTTAAAAAATCCAGAAACAAGTTAATTATGCTGCTGTTAAGTCCAAATTGGGCTACAGATTCTGCCATGAGCACCAAGATGCCCTTGGTATCTGCACTGGCCTTTCCCAGAGCCAGCAGAGCCCACAGCACTCGCAGCAAGGCTCAGGGAACAATGATTTGATCCTGGAAAGTGTTTGGACAAACAAAGCAAAAACTCATTCAGCAGTCACTGTTATTGGCACTTCAGACTTGCTGCTGCACCTGAGTGCCCAGAAGAGATAAGTCAAACAATATAGCAAAATTATTTTATTGACAGTTTAGAAAATAGTATTTTCAGCTAATATAGAATTGAAGCTCCAGTGCCTTAACTGCAAGGCTGACACCCCAGAGCTGAGTCAGTGGAGCACAGGATTCACTGGGAGGTGGCTCCAACAAAAACATGACACACACTATTTGCTTTYAAGTTCCTTCTATAATGAGAAAGTTCATTCTACTGATTTTTTGTCTTCTCCAAGCACCCAAACCCTGAATCAGAACTGGGCAGTCTCTTTCTCACGAGTGCTAACAGCCCTTCCATCTCCTCTGATTCCTTGTCCCAAGTGTGCCCACCACCTTCTCTCTCAAATTGTCCAATTGATTAATCAAGTTAAACTCAGAGCAATTGTTCTCAACCTGCATTTAGCTGCAAGGCTCTTCCCTCTCCATCAGATGTGAGCCTTGGCCGTGTGCCCAACGTGTCTGCCTGCTAATCCCATCGCTGGGGTTAATAAAAGGTATCACTCCTTACAAACCTGGCTCTGCTGAGTCTTCTGTGAATCATCAAAATGCACTCTGACTTCCACAAGCTCCAAGCCTCACACCAGAGCAAGATTTGGGGAATGAAAAGCGAGGCGTAAGGAGGTGGAGGAAGTTCAAGTCAGTAAATTGGGAGTGTGACACAGGCAGACAACCTGTGCTGCAATTCTGTCCCTGCTGGCACAGGATTCAACAGCAGGGCATGGGAGCAGCCCCTCCACACTCCCAGCTACCACAGAACGAGCTACAAAGTGACTTCAGTCTTGCTCTTTAAGTAGATAAAGATGCATCAACAGAAATGATACTTTTGGTTTTAAAAAGTCAATTAATGTGTTGTCTCAGTAACAATTTTTACCTTCAATGCAAAGTGCACAAAAGGGACTTTTTCATTAGGATAATCCATGGAAATCTGCTTTGTCAGTAGAGTCCCATAAAAAAGAAAACCTCACAGCTTTTTCTAAAGCATACGCTCTACTTTATTAGTTGTAGATGCTTTGGACTCCATGTACTGCAACTGCCATAGGCTAGATCTGATAATCTCTTATTTGTACAGTCAGAAAGGGACACATTTTGGTTTATTTCCATAAATATTTCAAAAGCTTTCTCTGGCTGAGAAACAGAGAGCCCCTTCAGTAGTTATTCCAGTCATAAGAATTTGATTGTTGTTGCTTGAATAAAAGGAAAGCTTGGGGGGTTTGTTGTGGGGGTTTGGATGGGATTTTTTTTTTCTGTGTGCTTTTTTTTGTTACTGATTTCCATCTCTTAACAGCGAGAACATATTTTAAAAGCTATGAATATGGACATTGTTTTAAATATTGAAAATATGCAAAAACAGCCCATACATAAAATATGACAAGGAAATTACATTTTGCTGGAACACTGTTCTGAAGAGAGCACCATGCCCCARCCTTCTTCCTGACCACACATCCACCCCAACAGGCCCTCTGAATGTCACATCCCACCACAGGTGAAGGGAAAAACAAATGAAAACAAATTATCAGCAACAAAATAACTGGACCAGTAGGATGCACCCCTTCTAAACTCATCTCTAACTCTATCCCCTTCTCCTTCCTAAGGAGGGACACATTCCTGCAACAGAATGACTGCACTGAGAAACTGTCAGCATTTCTTCTGAACAGGGCATGGCTGAGCCACTGCTGCCTGAGAACACACCAAACACTGCTTCAAAGAGAGACAGAGAGGAGCTGACTATAAACACATTTCCCTTCTCTGATGCCCATGCAAAAACTAAGCAATTGGTCTGACTTTGGGAATTTAAGCATCAACAAGAAATATTTTTTTCAATGACTTTCCTTCAATAACAAATCTTGTGGACAAGGCTGGAGAAAGGAGGAAGCACAAAAAAAGCAAAAATACAGTCAAGATCTTTAAAACATCTAACCTAAGACTTTATCAGCACCATTTCCTAAGACCTTGCCTTGCCTCCTCCAAACCAACTTCTCCTCCTTAACCAGATGCCTCAAATGCATCTGATGCTTCACCAAAAGCTGCCCCAGAGCTGCAGCAAAAGGCACAGMTGGGCCAGGAAGGTGCCCCGAGGGTTGGAGCACCTCTCCTACAAAAACAGSCTGAGAGAGCTGGGGTTGTTCAGCTTAGAGAAGGGGAGGCTCTGGGRAGACCTTAYTGTGGCCCTCAGGTGCCTAAATRGCACTTTYTACCTGTATAAAGGGTCCCTCTCCCTCCTTTCCCTTTATGAAAAGGAGGGAGAGGGACCTTTWATACAGTCAGAAAGTGATAAGGCTTGGGGCAATGGTTTTRAGCTAACAGARGGCAGGTTWAGATCAAATGTTAGGAAGAARTTCTTCCCTCAGAGGGTGGTAAAGCACTGGAAAARGCTGCCCAGAGAGGCAGTGGATGTCYCATCCCTGGGAGTGYTCAAGGYCAGGYTGGATRGGACCCTGAGCAACCTGGGACAGTGAGTGRCATCCCTGCCCATRGCAGTGGGTTGGAAACCTGATTTTTAAGGTCCTTTCATGATTTTTAAGGTCCTTTCCAACCYAAACCATCCTGTGATTCAAGCTCTCCACAGGAAGACTTTCTGAAACRGGCACATTCGCATCAAGATGTTCTGCAGCTCCTTCTCCTTCCTTTCACTTGTACCATTTTTTAGCTAATTGGCTGCAGAATTTATAATGCTGGTGACAGCAGCCTGGCTGTGCGAGGCWGAGGAGGTGGAGGAGGAGGGGAGGGGAGGCAGAGCAGCTGCCAAGGCTGCCGGCACCACCTCCTGTTCCCAGGCAGTTACTGCAAAGCCCCAGCCCGGGCTGGGGATGCTGCTGATGCTCAGCCAGGCAGCTCAGGGTATCTTACACTTACAAATCTCACAAGCCAACTCAAGAGGTTTTATGCAGACTCCAGAAAAAGCAGGAATCCAAATATGAAGTGCAGCTAAAACCACCGAATTTTGAAAAGGAGCAAATTAAGCAGCAGAGGGGAGGGGAGGGGAGGGGAGGGGGGGGAAATGCAATTACAGCAGGAAAAAAACTGTGTTTCACCATGAGCTCTGCACAATAAGAAGGTTTGTCAGGCACCGGTTTAGCCTACACATGTTCACATCCGTCAGCATTTCCATGAGAAATCCTAATTTTCCCCATTGTTGATCACATTGAACTAAAACTTGGTATGCAAGTTTTTAGCACAGATGCTCAAATAAATTATGCACATTAGTCATTTAACTTTCAGAGCAGCAAAAGAAAGCTGCTTTTTGGGAGGGGGGTTGACTGCAGTTTATGACAAGTTGGGGTTTTTTTTTTTTTTTGCCTTACACAGCTAAAAAAGACAAGCAGCTCACTTCTTGAATAAACTTTCCAAGCTGTATGTCTTTTGTACAGATGATAAAACTTTGACAGGAGGAGAATATTTATGACTAATTAAAAATGCCTTCCCAGCACCAGCAGTGATCTACCTTCAGCATTTTGCTCCATACATTCACACGTGCACACAAGCAGCCACAAGGAATATTAAACACATAATGAAAATACCAATAACAGCAGCCTGAAGGCAGCAGAGAGGATGTGATCCAGATGAAAAATTGCTCAAGAAGCAGTTAGTTATGGAGCTGAACAAAGTGTACATGCAGATATGATCAACTGATTGAGACATCCCAGGCCAAACAATCTATTTTTCAGACATAACCATATTCTGTGCAGGATTTGAACTGACATCACTTTACAGCAGGTTTAAAAAATCCTATAGAATTCACAATTACCTTGGTAAAATGTCTCAGTGTATTCTGGTTGTCCTCATCAATCTGCTCAAAATAAACAATATCAACAGTACCATGAARTACTTTAGAAAAATCCATAGTCTTTGAAATTCCTGTTATTACAGCARCTACAGTAGGTGTTGGAATAAATGAGCATAAAAAGGCAGAAAATTCATTCTGCATTCTGCCACCAATCTTCCTGTGGCTTCCCATGACTGCTCAGGAAAGCTGTATTGCAGTTCTGGCATTACAAATTAAGAGACAAAACTGTTAAACACAGCCTTGTTTGGCTGTGGATGTCTTCTCATGAAACACCAGTTCAGGAGTTATGGTCTCTACTGGCATTTTAAGATACWGGGTGGGAAGAAACAGATGTGTATTTGGGGGGGAAAGGAACAAAAAATTCTTAACAGGTATGGGTAGATAGGAATTAAAGTGTTTTATTTGCCTYAAAAATAGTGAGGTGCAGAGTAGGCAGGATGTAATGTTTGCTTTCATTCATGAGGTGAGAACGTGATAAGCCTCTGTCACTGGATAAAGTGACTCAGCAGSCAGGAAAACACTCCACAAACTGAGCCCAGACTTCCTGGGCTCCATTCACCTTCCTCATTTATGGAACCACCCTGGTGACTTCACCACTGATTGCAGAGATATCACCAACCTGACAGGCCCTACTCTCTCCAGCTCCCATCCAGTTTTTCAAGGCATACTGCCACGTTGGAGAGGCAATAAAGGACAAACCCCTAAGAACTGGAAATCTTAAAGCACTACAATTCCCAGAGCTCCACACAAAGCCTGGCAGCAGGCTGAAGATATGGTTTTACATAATACTACTGGTTTCAAAGTAGAATATTCCTGTGCTGCTGCCTACTGCACRGCTGAGATTACAATTCCTCTCTCTGTATTCACATCACAAATAGAACATGGATGTGGGGCACTCTTCCTTTGCCCATCAGCCTCCTGTAAATCATTAATTTGATCACAGCATCCCTCTGCTAAGAATAATGAAAATAGGTAATGAGTTTTGACTYCTAATTACTTCAATATCTAAATATTCATTCTGGTTTCTGAGAACTCCAGACCAGTATTAAGATACATCTACTTCATCCAGAATTTTTAGGAATTTTAATCTCACAGAAGTGAAAGATTTATAGTGTAGATGTGAGTCATGCACAGGAGAGATGCAAGGCAGATTTCTCCTTCCCCAACTTTTGCAGTGCAGCTCCAAACACGGTGTCTGCTGTACCACACACTGCTGAGAACAGCCTGTGCTTCCTTCCAAATTGGCTGGTTATTTTTACACATTTTCCTGGTCAATAATGCCCACTGCTACCGAGGGAATGCTGAATCAGCACCTCCAGATGAGCATTAATAAATGAAAGCTATCCTTCATTCCAGTAATCAAGAGATGCACAGACATCAGRGATGTTGGTAGGAACACCCAGAGTCAATCACGACCCTGGAACAAGAACTATTAAGAATGGAGTTAAAGCTTCTAAATTTTTTTTTTAATCATTGGAAGTGATCAGAGCACTGAACAGAGAGATTATTCTTGAATGTTCTCCCACAAGCACAGGCAAATAAAAGGTAAGAAACCAAGTACTAATATTGGTACTGGTTTTGCAGTGTACAATCTCTACAGAGCTCCAGGCTGAGAGGATTGGTATCATTACAGCTTTGTCTGTCCCTCCAGGCTGCTTTTTTTGGCTTTTTCTACATATTTTCTTTTCAAATACAGAGAGAATGTTCCATGGGCTCCAGAACCAAAGCTGCCTGCTTTCCTATGGATTTCTCTCTCAAAAGGTGACTCCTGACTCAAGCAGACTTTTTTTCTCATACCAAAATGACACAAAACATGAAAAGCATGAAAACAATGCCAACAATGTTACCATGAGCATTTGGGAAGCAAGGAATAGCAAAAATGATGGACAAAAATGATGGTGTGAGGACAGAGCTCCCTCAGAGCTTGATCTCCAAAGGAGCCTTCCTGACAATAGGACATTCCCCAGGTTCTGTTTGCCTGCAGGGCTCTGATCCCTGACATGACCTCAGGGCATGGCCTCAGGAKGGAGATCTCCTCCTGGAGATGGAGATCTGACTGCCTTAAACTTGCTGGAATTCAGGATTTTTGAGACCTCCACCATCTGCCAAGCTTGACAGAACACAAACTTGCAAGTTCAAAAGTGTAGGGTAGGCACAGACAAATCTCATCTACATACACACACAAAGCACAGTAATAAGCCTCACTTCCTCAGGAAATCAGACTAAAAATGGCACAATCATGAAAAGCAAAGGTCTGGGCAAAATCCCATGTTTTTCAAATTGGAAGCATAAGTCAATGTCTTGGCTAAATTATTTTTTGCCTTCCTATTTTCTGCTAACTATATGATAGAAAAAAAAACAAACCAGAAAAGCTTTGTATCTACCTAATTAGAGTCATGAATAACCAGATGTTGCTCTAGAAGCTTAGATATGAATATGTAGATTGGTCACTTAAGGAGACACTATCGAGTACCTTCTGGTATAGAAGTGCAGGAAGATGCATTTTGGAGAAAAAGAAAAGCAGCATCTTCAGTCATTTCTTCATCACCTCACTCTGTAAAATGAATGCAGAAGCTGCCAGCAGTTAATATTGCCCTGAAGCACTGTGAATAAACATTTGTCTGGTATTAGGTACACAGACACCTCCATGTATAAATCAAGGTGCAATGTGCCATACAGATGAACAAAGGAAGAAAAAAAATCCTTACCTAGTGCTATATTAGACATTAAGTGCTTCTTTTGATCACAAAATAACTCATAAAGCCTGTTAAAAAGCTAGCACTTCTCTCTCTGTCAGATAAAAGACACTTCAGTGTAATTAAACTTCTGTCCAACTTTCCAGAAGATTAGGGGAAGAAGTCTGACAGGCTCTATTTGTTTTTGTGACTGACATTCATTGGGACATCCAAGAAAAACAGAGGTTGGGCAATAGATTTACAACACTTCTGAGCTAACAGCACTCAAGATGGACAGTTCTGGGCTTATCATCACTCATTCTTTTTTTTTTTTTTTCATTTAAAAAAAATCCCTGCTGCCCAAGTCTAAAGCATTCTCTGTTCAATTTGCAATCTACATTCCCTGGTCTTCAATGGTTTGGGGTTTTATTTCATTTTAAGCAACAACACACACAGCAGGTTGTTTGGGTAAATCAGTTTTACATGATTTATATGAATAAAGGTGGTAAACAACCATGTCTCTTAACAGAAATCTGTGAGCACTTGCAGTAGGAAAAYCCTTTTTCAAACACATTCTCTGTGTCCCTTTTCCCATGTGAAACAATATGTCAAAACACATGGCTGGGTTTCTGACGTGAGGTGATGGGAATAAGCCATCAGCTCCAGGATCTCACCACCAGAACCGAGGATTTACTGCCCTTCCATTTTCCCTTGTGCCCTTCATCCTGCCCAGAACCAACTTCTCCCTATGTGTTTCCTTGTATTTGACTTTCCACAAGACATCTCAAGGTCCAAAGTCAATATTGGACTTAGACCACGAGAGCAAAAGTAGAAATGATCACTTTGGGAGGAGCCACAAGGAACCATTTTCATGGCCTGCCTTTCAGAAATGCAGCAAAGCTCAAAAAGCAGCATCATCCCTTCACATGAGCCATCTCACAGGACAACATTCCAAATTCTGGAGTACTTTGCCAGGATTGTTTGAGGAAATGCCTCCAGAGAGACCAAATATGCAGACAGGAAGCAGGCACAATAAATAGGCAGCTTTTCTCACTTTAAAAAATAGTGTAACTACTACATCTTTTCTCCATAAGAGAAAAGCTTATGAACCACTTGGCTGACTTTCCACATTCCCAACTACACCCACCAACACATTTCAGTGCACCACACCTACAGCAATCACAGCTGGGGGAAAATGGGCTTTAACTAATGGTGCTTAAACTGACCCACTAATTAAACACCTTCCTTCCATCACCTTCTCCTAAATAACAGTGCAGGTACAATTCCTGCTATCAGAGTAGCCCYGAGCAATCTCCTTTTGAGCTTTTGAACCTTTGGATTGTTATCTTTGCTCTGCATTTRAAAAGCTCCACGACACTTCCTGCTGCTGCTGCTGCTGAAAGTGTAATTTACTCTATTTATACAACCTCTAGCAACACTCCACAGCAGCACCGAGTCCATCACACACGATTAATGGCACTTGCAGCTACATTACTCAGCCATCCTCAAGCTGCCAAGAGAAGTGAGTTGCTGCCCATGTGCTCAGTGCTGAAGTGACCCTCTCTCTCCTCTTGCCCCATGCTGGCACCACAGGAAGGTTTTCTCCCCTTTGCAAAAAATAGCAAGATATTGAGGGAGCCTACACAAAACAATCGCTGTTAAAAGRAATTGATTCAAACCCACTGCTCAGGAAATTCAGTCCTGTGGCTCTGTGCCTAAAAGGGTCCAGTGTGAGGGATGGAGCAAATAGGATGTGCATCATCATTTGATCTCTGGGAGGCCTGGAGACACTGGCAATTGCACAAAACACAGATTGCACATCCCCAAGCAGGGAAATACCACTGCAAAGGTGGGTTTTTAATGGTGGTGTCTCTTTGTGGTGGGATCATCTCTATTGCCTTTTTAATTACACAAACACTGGCCCTAAAAAATGCAGAGTAATAAATGGAAAGCAGGTCAAGAATGCAAAAATGAGAAAAAATAAAYATTCTGTTTAGTGAAGCCATTCAGAAAAGGTGTTTATCAACCRTAACTCCTCATTCTAGATCAATTACAGGACACTGGAAGCAGAAATAGCAGCTGGCAAGTGCCTGCCCCAGTCACTGAACAGTGTGGGAAAGCATCACTGGGAATACAAACCAAGATGATTGCAGTGTAAAGACAGGGAGAGAAAATCAGCTTACAAACCCCACCCCCCATTTCCCAGGCACTCCCTGCCTGTGTTTAGAAGGTGATGAGCACACACACAGCCACTGCACAGGACTCAGTGTCTGCCAGGTAGGGAAGGGGACATGCAATGCCCTTTACCATGACACTCAAAAATCTCTTCTACTAAACACAGATTTGCTCTGCAGCAACAACTAAGCCAGGACTATCTGTGATTCTCTCCTTCACTGCCATAAAAATAAATTCAGATGCCAACTTGTCATGATGTTTTCTTGAGCATCTGCCAATTCAGTAATTTTAATGGGGGAAAAATTCAAGTTCTTAGGGCAGACACAAATTCTGTGGCGTTTGTACTGAACATTGCTCTACACACATATAAGCACTGACTTTATAAACCAAACACTGAACTCTCAGCACCAAAGACAAAATATTTCAACCAAGGGCAAAAGAACCTGTGGCTGGAAAAAAAAAAACCAATAGAAAGCTGAATAAGTGCTGGGCTCCATCACTAGAGGGAGGCATGATCACATATTAAGTTACTTTAATACATAGACAATTCTGAACACAATTATGAAACAAATAAAAGAGAATACCATCAGCTAAATCTGGAAAAGATTTATGGAAAGGAGAAAATTAGGTTTGCTTCCTTAACAAGGTTTTATTTCCAAATGCTCAAAACCTTCTGCTGGGAACTTTCAAATCACCTGTAATGAAAGGTTTTTAAAAATTTATCTTATTGCCTTCTTCATAAGACAGAATAAGGTATGTGATAGAATAAAGTCAAAATTACCAGTTTCAGAAATGACACGCAGCATTGCATCAGGAAAATGTTAGAATTTTAATTTGAGCAGCTTTACAGCCCATTTAACTTGAAATCAAAAAGTAATTTTAATCATGTTTTTATTTTTAAACTAAATTGGCACAATTATATCTAGATGAACAGGCACTACCAAAAAGCTGCTTTTTTAACAGACTATTCCCCTTGGCCATTAATAAATCTAGAAAAAGAACTTCTCAGAGAGGCTGTGAAAAGCAGCCTGAAAAAAGCCAAACCCACCCAAATCAGTAACTCAAGTACTACCATCATTCTTTTATTTGATCTTTTAATCAGTCGTGGGTTTGAAGGTTTGCTCAGTTTATTTTTAATAAACAGAATGTCTTTTTTTGTATTGGTGAGATTTTTTTTTCTCTCCTGTAAACTTCACAGCAAAAACCACACAACAATTTGGCTGGCTCACTCCTGGGGATTTACACTTAGCTAACCATATCACAAGTGACTAAACAGTTTCATTACCAGCAGCAGCACAGCCAAAGCTTTTTAACACCCTGCTTGAATCCTGCCCATCAYTGGGAAGGTGGAGCCCAAAACATGATCATCTCTTGAA
Organism: Alauda arvensis; assembly: GCA_902810485.1. Lineage (NCBI taxonomy): Eukaryota > Metazoa > Chordata > Aves > Passeriformes > Alaudidae > Alauda > Alauda arvensis. Next base: position 1,770,703 of record CADDXX010000075.1, on the reverse strand, counting down.
CCAAAATGAGCAGTGCCTCAGGAGACACATCAGGAAATGCTGCCCAGGACAAGCTAAGTGTGCCCACCCAGAGCTCAACACAGCATTGGCTGCTTTACATTCAGCATTTTTACACCAAAGGCTGGAATTCTCCACACTCCTGGTGCTCAGCCAAGGCAGCCACAGCCCTGCAATGCAGAAAGTCCTTTTTGAAAGACAGAGGTATTGCTTTTAAGAGGAGTGGCTTTAACAGAGGGCTCCTGATGTGTGGCATTAAACAGGGAGGGAAACAAGATGTGCACTGAGGGTGAGGAGCACTGCCTGGGCTGCTGTGGAACTGTGCTCAGAGAGGCTCTGTGGAACCAGTGCAGTCTGGAAAGCTYAGCTCTGGCACATTCATTTCCCCATTACAGACTCACTCCCACAGSAGGGCAATGGTTTAAACACCCTCATGTTTCAAACACACATCTCACTCCATAAACACACTGCTCCCCTCAAAGCCTGGCAGTACTTTGCCACCAAAACTGCAAAMGTCCTTTTCCATCACCATCCCTACAGCCTGGTCCTTTTAGCAGTCAAATCACAGTGCTCAGAGCTCCTACTCCCTTGCCCATACCCAGATGGGTACTTGGCACATTTTGCTTGGTGACATTTCCTTTCCAGATGAAATGGTCTGGGGAAAGCAACTCRCTTATCCTTGCAAACATTGCAGTTCATAACATAAAGCTTGATTAACTCTTCACTGCATCACCCACAGTTATTCATCTTTTTCTTCCTGCAARGCTTTCAGGAAGCAGAAAGCCTTTTATCAACATGGGAAAGAAGAGGAGGAGGCACAGAAAGCTCCATGGAACATAAAGGCAATATAGAGAGCTGGTGTCTCAGTTTGCAGTCCTTGTTTCCCTTCTCTGTGCTTTAACATAGCAGGGTCCTGGTACCAGCATCCCCTCCTGGAGTCACTCACCTGCTCATGAAGGTGGAGTTCTGCTCTTTCAGGGCAAGCTCTCGCTGCTGCAGGGCCACAATTTGCCTTGAGAGATCATCAGGTGTCCTAAATTAGAACAAAATAAAAACATTTAATGAATCATTGGTTGCAAATCTACTTTCCATCCACAGCCATCAAACAGGTCTCACCCAAAGCAGCCCAGGTGATTTCCTGGCCCAAACCTGTTTCAGTCCCTGAGAACAAGGCAGAGCCTGTCCAGCTCACATGAAATCTAAAGCCACCACAGTATGAGCACAGCATTGGTAGTTGGAGGGTAAGAGAAGGAGGAAATCAATCTAAATGCAGACTGTACAAATCAACAACTCTGGCTACTGCTGAACACCCTGTGAGAGTGTAGATGTTCAGGTACATCATAGGTGACTCAAAGCAGTGTTCCCACAGCTACCAATGTGCTGACTTCAGAGTGCTTCACACACACCACAATTCCAGAGCCACAGTAGGAAAAAAACCAGAATCCTTCAGCTCTGGGTAACACTTYAGATGTCACTGATAACCTTTTCTTGTCAAAGAGATCAGAGATTTCTACAGACCCACCAGCAATAACTCTGYAGTTGTCAGAAATGGGTTCATTTTTTCATCAAATCCAATGACAAATGCTTAAAGGTAATGGAATGGGATCAAGATAACTCCAGTCTGGCAGTTCCAGAGACCACATCAACAGTCTCTGCAGGAGGAAACTGTTCTTTCAGAGACCTCTCTTTAAGCTGTAAAAACACTCGTGTTACATCTGAGTCTTAATATTCAGTATACAATTCTCCCATCAGACARTGGAGGCACAGATTGCAGCAAGAAATCACTCAGGACATCACMCTCACTGGCCAAGGGAATTATGAGAAGAAACCAAGACACAGCCTGGAGATGGCTTGGCTAAAACATCTGAAAATAAAGTTCTGTTAGCAGAGACAAGTCAATTTTAAGCCAACATTCACCTGGATTTCAAATGCAGCATTAAATAACATTTCAAAGTTCTGTAGCAGARCCTGAAGGGATCCTTAACTTGAGCAGYTCMCCAGCTCTTTACTGAGGGCTACCARTGGTTGGGCATCAGAGGGAACACCAGGGAAATGGACTGGGCACACKGAGTCTGCTTGGCAAAAAGAAGCTGTAGGCAGACACAATGATTTCCACAGGAAAAATCTCTGTACAATGTAATGCCAAATCAACAAGGCTCTGAAAAATGCAGTTCTAAGCTTCTAATAAACCAACCAARYATAGCAGATTTATCATAAGCATAGTTAGTATCAGGCAGCTCTCTGGTCATGTTGAGTGCCAGTCCCCAACATCAGTGTTTGGTCCCTGCATCAATGATTTCATATATTCTTTTTAAAAAGTGTATCTGCCTTGATTTTTTTTCTTTTTTTTCTTTTATTTTTTTTTCAGAAATTCATACCATAATCTATTAGGACTRAGATCAGGAACTGAAATTAATCCAGTAGTAAAATGAGAGAGCACTAGAAAAGCCACAGATTTCTAGTACTGACAGCTCTTGACAGATTTCCAATAAAAAACAATCATCCTCATCTGTCCAGCCATTCAAACCAACAATCAGCTCCCAATCCCAGTTCCAGCAATTGGCAGCTTTGGGTTTACACTTAGTTCTGGACAATGTTTTATTGGCAATGAAGAGCTTTTATTATTTTATTTCTTTCTAAGTGGAGCAGCATAGATTTGTAACAGAAAAGTCCATGGGTATTAATCCCCTGTGAAGAAAAGTTCACTTTCTGTAATACTGAATYATGTCAGGTGATCAGAGCCAAAGACACCTTTTGCATGCTCTCTGCTGTCCAACACCCCAACTGAGRGGTTTCAAAGCCTGGTTCCCAGGTCTGTACCCTGCCCTGAGCATCAGCAGTTTGGCAAAAGGCARATTTCCACAGATCCAAGCAGAGGAACGACGCTGCATGCACAATAAAATTAAATCAAAGCTTTCAATTTGAAGAGAATTGGTCAAGTCCCAAAGCACTGCAAACAGCAACCAGCTGTAACCAGCCCTCTCATTGCAAACAATGCCATGGAAAGAGAGGAATTTGTCAGCATCCCAACACACAGCAACATGTTCTGGCCTGGAGAGCCTTGGCTSAATTTCTGCTAAGCTCTGTCCATTCCCTGTGGAACAGCTGAGATCAAAACCAGTATTGGAAAGCCAAGGAATCTGCTTTAAGAGGATCTTCGTGACAACACAGCTTTCCAACAGTGCTGGAACCACCATGGCTTGTTGAGGGAAGTTTGAAACCCTGTCCTGGCCCAAGCAGAGGCAGAACTCCCTTTCTGAAAAGCTGAGCACAGGCACTTTGGAAACCTACAGCTTCCTTCCCCATGGAGTAACAGCCATGGAAGCACCAAAAACCCACAGTTTGTGTGCACCAGCCATGCAAAAACCTGGAAAGAGACCCAAGAATGGGCCAATTCAAGGCAATGAGTTATGAAAAAAATGTGCTTTGTAATCACAAAGTTTGCATGAACAAATGAAAAATGGGCTTCCTAAATGCAGGAGGAAATCACTGCCTTCTCCTGGCACAAGGAGATAAAAGCTGGGATGTTCTTCCTCTGTCTCACCTTCCCATCCTGAGATCCCCCTTCCTTAAGCAAAATTCATAAAAACAGTTGAATTTCAGCCTATTTTGGATGAGCTTTTCTTTTGCCCTAAACAAGCAAATTATTCCAGYTTACAGCAAAGTAAGGGGACAAATCTGCTGGTAACCAAAGCTCTCTGCCTTCCCTTGAAGCACASATGATTTGAAAAGGAGCAATTTAAAAATGATGARAAMATAAAACCATTCAAATGAAGTGAAAAATGAACTTAATGGGATGTCCAGCCAAGTAATKCARTAACTTTTAGTGCCCACTGTCACACTTTTTAAACTTTTGAGGAAAGCAGCTTATCCTATTTTGTAAGCCTTTTTTTTTTATTGCACACAAGTGACATTTCCCAGGATTTGGGAGAAGGCTCTGTTCTAAGTTGGGGATCTGTTACCATTTCAGTATAAACTGTGACAGTTACACACTGAGAATTAGCTGTCGAAGCAACATTAAACCAAGACTCTCAAGCAGAGGAAAATGTTAAAGGAAKAAATTTTTAATTTATAATTTATCAGAGTGTCATCCTCTTATTGCTTCTATAAAATGTTTCAAAATGCACAGCAAAGGAAGTGTTTTGATTGTAGCTAGAGATCAGACATTAAATTTTAAGCATGGAAGTGCAAGACAAAAGTCAAACTAAAGAGAAAAACAGGCACTTCTTCAACTATGTTTGGAGGACTGAGTTCTTCACTGCTTTTTGTTTAATTAAATTTGATTTAAACTACCAAACTAATAACACATTTATAACATTAAATTACTCAGAATTACTTATTTTTTGAAGTCTGCTGAATTAACATTTCTCTGTACAGATTTAGCTCTGTATGAATGTACAATGACAGACTTGGTTGCTTCAACTAAGTCACATTAAATTGAAATGGAACATTACCAGATTTTTGGCACAGTATTTTCAGTTTTACACTTAAACATAATTAACTGACAAAGACCAGAGACCAACGCTCTTATTAAAGTGCTTGTCAAGAAAATAAGGCACAGAAAGGGAGTCCACATCTGCTTAATTCTCTTCTATGAAAAACAATTTCCAGGTGTTTTTTGTGAGTTTTGGGGTTTGGTTTGTTGTGTTGCTTTTTTGGSTTTTTTYTTKTAAGGTTATCTCCCAGAAGTATAAAATATTTATTTTGTTCCTTATCTTTTTTTGTATTATATACAAGGAAATACAATAAGATTCTGAAATTCTCYTCTCCACAAGAAGAAGCTTTTCTRCTTTTCTAAAATWATTTAATCTTTCTAGGCAGGAAAACAACAGCACCTGAAGAGCAAACAGAACAATAACATGACAACAAGAGAAGATTTCTGGAAAGGCAGTTTAGTTGTTTTAAATATTTCTGTGTGATTAGAAAGGCCATGCAATGCCTGGAACAGTCTCTTCCTGTATGTTTGAAGTGAAACATCCTCTTTGTATATTTGATCTCCTCAACTGCTTTAACTCCTCTAGCTCTGGTTTCCAGGAGCTCCTGTCTATCCCTGAAGCTTCACCAAGTCCAAAAGCAGCTCAGATCCTGGAAGGACTCACCCTGCAAGAAAGTTCAGCAAATAATCACAGCAGCTCATACAGATTGCCAGGATACAGCACAGAGCCCTGAAGTTTAATTGGGTCATATTCACTCCACATTACAAGAAAGCTACAAATTGCTTAATATCCCTTTCTCCTCAATAAATGCATCACCTCCTTGGGAGGATCCTTAGCTGGATCTGGAGGAAAATATTGCCACTAAACTCTGGTGGCCAGGCCTGGAAGTTCAGAGAGTCAATTTTCACAACAGCACTTCTGAGAAAAGCTCCTTCAAGCTCCCCCTATCAGTCATATCTCCATGCCTATATCCTCCCCTCATATTCCCAACTACATTAACTAATCCACATGGAATCTCCTACACACATTAGTCACAAAAACAAATCCTCCGTGTTTCCAGGCAATTAGGACACATTTAGTGCTTTGTAGCACCTCGATTAAAATGTTTTGAAAAGCAGTCACAAACCTTTATTCATTCAAATGAAGGYGTTTAAGAGCTGTCAAACCCACAAAACTAAGGAATACCTGAGACTGTTTCTCCAACAAAGTGGCTGCTGAATATTTTATGCAGAAAGTAAAGGGAGGAAGTCTGAAATGCAGGTGAAAGCAATAAGCAATCTCAGTCTCTGAGGTTCCCCTCATTTAGAGAGCTCTTATTTGTGTACAGATAGAATCAACAAATCCAATTGCTCTTCACCAAAGCAAATGTCCCCATTAACCACTTGAAGCAGAAGAACAACTTATTTGTAAGAAAACATTTTAAGTGTTTATAAGTGTCTTGACAATTCTAAAGACAATTGATATGTCTCTTTTGAAGTAATTGCAAAATTAGCAATTAATCCAATCAAGCCATAATTTGAAGAGGGGAGGGGGAAAAAAAAAGAAAACTATTTTAGAGTCCAGTTAATAGCTTCTTTGGATTTTAATGAAGCAAGCTTTTTTTCCTCCCAAAGCTTCATTTCCACTTGAAAGATACAGGTAAGGGCTCAACAAAATAAAATTAATCATATTTTGGAAAAGAAAAATTAATCCTTGGGCAGACATTTCAACAGTTTAAACTTCCCTACCACTGCTGTAAGAGCAAGCACAGAACAATCCACAGAAAGGTGAGGACACACAGTGGAATGGAACCTCACAAGTGCAAGGCTCTCAGAGACCCCAGGCAGAGGAATGTACACACAGCAGCACCAAAACTGCTGATCTGGAAGGTAAAAATCTCAGCTTTGGGGTTTGCCACTGCATGCTCAGCCACATGACATAATTCAAAGCTTTTAGAGATCATGGTGAAACAAAAATGTCACAGAGTCATCCAGAGACCTTCATAAAATTAAACAATTTATAAGGCATTTAAAACACATCTCAATAAACAGGGAGTGTSTGTGCAAAGCTGTGAAATATTCTTTGTCCTATGTTTTTCTTATMCAAGAAAATAGAGTTCTTAAGGTCTTAAAACCAATAGATTAGATACTGAAGAGGAAAAAAAAAACCACACAAACTTCTAAAACTCCTTTCAGGTATTCACCAGCAGTAGCACAGAAGTAGTGMAGCTGGAAATGATCAAAAGGGATTTTAAAAATGGCTGTGACTGCTCTCATGCTAACAGAGATATCAGCACAATCTTCACAATTAGAGAAGCAAATGTATTTTCTCAACTCACAATTTAGTGAATGTAATTGTATATTAATGATGATGTTGAAAGGAAATTATTGAGGAACACAATTTTGTACCTACTGCCCTTAAGACTTCAAGCACAAAATGTAAACACACTTAATAATGTAATGTTTCATTTTACTGCAGCAGCAGCAAAAGACATTTTAGGTCTTTTTCCTAATCACAAACTTAATTGGAAAAAAAAGCAACAGCTAAAGGGAAAAATATTACCATGAAATGAATGAAAACTCCTTTTTGGAGGGTTGTTTTTCYAGTTGAAATTTTCTATGTCTATTTTCTAGTTTCCATTTGTCACTGGAGTTGGAACAAYCATTTGGCAATCTGAGGTTTGCTGAGAGGACAGTGTGAACAGRGGAGCCAAGAGACTTCAGGAGGAAGGTGGGGGCAAATCAATCTAAAGAACTGAATGATAGCAGAATACCAATTATGTATTCTAACCCCACRGGTTAGAATCCTTAGACTTTCAAGGCATTTAGATAATTGTAAAGAGCAATATACAAAAAATAGATTTCAGTCTGAAAACCAGACTGAAATACAAAGATATGTTCATTGGAAACAAACTCCARAGAGACAGATGTATCTTTCAACAGATATCATTCAACAGTGGGTCATTACAACCCTGAAAACCATTCCAGGCCAATTACCAGGATTATACAACACTGGGAAAGAACCCTGACAGCTAAAAAAAAAATCAAGGCAATCAATGAAACTTCCAGAAGATCTGGCAGAAGCTTCTCTTTCTAACTTCCATGTCAATGAATAAAAGCTCATTCAGAGATTTGCAGATTTGCTACTCATCCAGCTGAAGACCAGCAGGGAGGGCTGGTTACAACAGAAGGATCTGAAATAAAAATGTTTAACTCCTTAGCTTTCAAAATAAGCAGGAATCTATGCAAATAAAAGAATTTCACCCAACCTCTGCTGGCTCCATTCTGCAAGGTCACTCTCAAGACATTTGAAGAGGGACCTGAGCCAGCCTAGAAATAATCAGCTTCTTCTCAAGGCAGGAGGAATGGGACACAGGGACATGACACAAAAATTCTCAAAAACCTAAAAACAAAGATAATTTGCATGTATCCAACGTGCCCTTCTGGCACAACTTCTACTTCATGGACATTACCAACACAGAGACATCATTTTTCCAGAGAGCCAGGGCTCCTGTCTGACAGGAGAGCTCCTGCTGCAGCCAAGGCTGGCTACTGACAATTTATGTACACTTGACTATTTTACAGATTGCACTGAATTGATGGTCTTGTTCTTTTGACACCTGTCTGAGATAATCCTTGCAGAATATTAATTTACCTAAGTCCTTGTGTTGTTTTCAACATCTTTATTGATCCTGTTGTTTACCCAGGCTCTTATCAGCTGAAAATATTAGCCAGCAGTAACACAAAGCCCCTAACCTTGAGCAAAAGGAAATAATAATAATGGCTGGAGACAGGTCCTTGGGAGAGCCTAAACCATATTTTCAACTGCTTTTATATGAAGTGATTTGACATCTTATATATTATTCTTATTTACTTCTGATTACAATCACATACTATTCAATCTCATGGCAGGAATGGCCACTTTGAACTGCAACTTTARGCTACAATAAAAGTTATTTTAACTGGGTTTTTAATAGCAATACAATAACAGTCACAGGTAAATTTATGGTAACAATTTTAGAAAGAATAAAAAGCATACTGCTTGTATGTTCAGCTGGAATTCTAAGTTATTCTTTCAGACAGAAAAATGAGGTTAAGCCTGTTGCTTTGATTAATTAAAAACTACCCAAATTCAGTAAAAGATTATGTTTCACCTCTGCCAGAAGCAGAACATAAAACATCCAAGCTTCAGCAAATGTGAGAGGTTAAAAGCCTGACTGAAGTACAGAAAACACAGCTGATAAATGATTATATTTGTCATGGAAATCAATAGCAGAACAACAAAATTAGACAATGCCTAAGGAAAATGCTTGTGCTGTCAGCAGCCACATTTGTATTAAGATGGCAAAAAGGCATCGGCTGCCAATGAAGCTGTGTTTGTGTAGTTACATCARGTGCATGAAACATCTGAGGTAGGACAAGATATCCCTGGAAACCAGACCAAAGCAAAGCCTGAATTTTAGAAGGTGACACACAAAGATGAAGCAATATCATTAGGGACACCCAAAAATCTCTGGTTCAATGCAGAAGAATGAAACCCCACACTGATCTAACAGATGATTAAAGCGATCAATCATAAGCACAGCCTCCTAAATCTTTTGTTTCCTAACTGATTAAAGTCAARTATCACTATGCAACACCATTTTTTTGAGCCAGACTAATCAGTTAATCCTAAAACATGAGTTGAAATCCCAGCTTTTTGCTTAGCCTGGCCTCACGYTTAGCTACCACATCACTTCCCATTCAGAGCCTGTTGCTCAGTTCCTGGTTTTARCAAACCCAGGAGCACGTGAGCYCTCAGTGCAGAGCCCCCAGCTCTGGCTCAGGCCTCTCCACTCAAGGAAGCACATTTCCCACTCARCTGTCCAGGCTTCATCCAGGAAAATGAATTACACACGTCCCCAGACACATGTAAATAAACCAAAGACATTTCAGATTTACAGCGCTGTCTTCAAACCCTCTCCCCCAGCTCAGGGAGGATTAAAAAGGACTTCAAAGAAGCCTGAGTTCCAATTAAAACACTGTGACCACCCTGGGGACACAAAAATATTCCTCTGATTAGTGAGATGCGCTCTTTGAACTGTTTAGCTAAAAAAAGCTTTCAGAACTTTAAACAAATGCAGTAATTCTCTCTCGTACTTATTTTTTTTTTGAAAGTTTCTAAAAATTTAATATTCAAAGTGAAGGACAAATAGCATTTAAAATGGAAAGTTTTATGGAAGCCCATTAGCACATCAGCTCTAGGCATCACTGACATGAGACACACCAAGACCTGAGTGCTGCAGTCCCAGAACAAGTTGTCAGAACAGAACCCAGAGTGTCCCTGYTGCTGCAGAGGTGGTGGCACCCCTGTGTTATTGATATCCCAATCTCACAGCCCTCAGAACCACTCTCCCTGAAGGGCAGAGCACATCAATCCCACCTCACTTTCAAATTCTGTTTTATTCCCTTAACATCCAAAGCTCCCAAGCCACAAATCCAAGTTCTTTGACACATGGTGATAATACTGCAGTTGCCCTCAGACTCAGCAATTAGCACAGTTTTAAATAAAAAGCTCTTCCCATGCTTGCTGCAAAAAAAATCAAAAGAAAGAAGAAACCAACACTCTCCATCCCCTCAGACTCTCACTCCCAAAACCAGAATTACATAGTCCTAAACTTTTAACATCAAGAACAATGAATGCTAAGAACAAATGCTGGGAAAATAACTGAGGCTTGGAGCATGCCAAAGCAGTTGGAGCTAAGTGGGCATAATAAACCTGCCTGTGAAAGCCAAACCCCAATCACCCTCATCCATAAGGAATGAATAATTCATGGCAGAAGGAGACAGAAGCAGACTTTCAGACTTGTTCACAGAAAGTGGAACTGCTCAARTGTAATTGCATTACAGATGTAAACAGTGGCATTTCAACAATGACTCCTCTCCTTTTGCCAGCTTSCTCTCCAAAGCCCTCCCTGAGCTCAGGTACCTGCATCCAGCACAGCCAAAAGCAATTGTGGCTTCCCTGTGTCTGCCACAGCTCCTGGACTGGGGTTTTAGAAGGACTGCACTGGTGTCACAAGCACTTGGACATCATCTTGGCTCGCTGCTACCATGGAGCTTTGAACACTTCCAATGCCTGAAGATGCTGGGGGAGGCACTAAGAAGATTAAATGATAAACACTGACAGTTTGAAGTGTATCCACTGAAGAGGAAGCTCCTATTCCCTCTGTTGAAAGCAACAAACACCCTTTTTTCACATCCACTTGCACATCCTTCCTTTCATTCACATTTACCTTCAAGATCTTGCTTCATCATGCTTCATGATACAGGACTACCCAAAAACCAATTATTTTTTTTTTAGCAAATGGGTGCTACAGAAGCAATTAGGCAAGAATAAAAGAATCAAACAGCCTTTTCAAAGTCTTCAAAACATCCACCATCCTGGAGATCTCCTCCTGGCCTCCCTGGGATCTTCAGCTTCTGGATTCTGCTCACTGCTGGTGTGACTGCAGCTTTGTACAACAGCTCCACAACTGAGGAAAAGGTGCATTAGATATCCCCAACTCCTCTGCTTTCACTGGAACTTGATTGGAAAGATACTGCAAGGGAGTCCTATTTAKTCAGCATTATGTACCTGAGATGCTGAACCTGTCTTTGGACAACAGTTTCAGAAAGCACACTTTAATGGAAGCTGCAGCCATTAAACCACAAAATGATTTTAAGTTGCTGGTGCAGAGCTCCCTCAGTCAGCTGTTTTCCTCCAAAGCTGAATTCTCAAGTTTGCCTGTTACACCACCAAGAAAACTTTTAATTTACTTCAACCATCCTGGTTTATAACCTGACACATGCCAGCTAAAAATGTTCTCAAATCTCAGCTCAATTCTCCTTTCTCTGCTGAGCCACAGCTTCTGTCACTGAACTCAGGAGCACCCCAAAGAAACTGTGCCAGAAATTCACATTTCTTGTAGAACTTGATACCACCACTATGTTTAGTGCAAAGACTCCTGATGAAAATGAAAGCACAAAGGTATATGGAAAACAAATCCCTCTGTACTTGAGAGCAACTTTGCAAATGCAAATGCTTACAGAACTCTTGGCCACATGCTGAGCATTCACTCTTTGCAGAGTCATCTATCAAGACCAGGATTTCTGAACTGCCAAAACACCTTTTTTTCCTATCACATTTATTATATTTTTTTAACAAGAAAAAAATCTGCACACAGAACGTGACAGAGTTAAAAATTTTGTAACTAATGCTTAAACAGGCAAAGAGCTTTTTGTAGGTCTGGGTAAGAGGATGACTGGCTGAAAAATAAAGAAGTCACACCTTCAAGTTGTACCTTTCATGTAAGGAGATGAACTCTTCAAACAGTGCAAGAAACAGATAAAAAGGTTCAACAAGAGCCTCCACATGAAGCAACACCACCCTGCACAGGCATCCTGCTGCCCTCTGCACTAAGTCAGACAAGCTCACACATCCTTCACTGGCACACCTTTTCCCAGAGAGAACTGGCAAAATCCTGAAGGGATGGGCACAATTACTGCACTGAGAGASATTCAAATATATCCTACAGAGAAACCTTTTTGCTGCAAACCCAGGGAACTACATAAACAATCCCAATTTCCATGTGCACAGTCACCAGAGTCTGTCAAACTATCCATTTTTTAGCAGGTCTAAAACAAACTCTCCAGTATACAGCTCCCCAGAAAGGAGAAACGAGAGATGCCTATTGATTAGGTGTCAGGGCTACCTCAGGAAACAGTGAAAGAACATAATAGTGGAAACAAAAGTTGCCCACTTCATCCTCCCTTCAGMAAGCACAAAGGCTTTAAATACATGAAACCAGCTCAACTGTGTAGTTACCCTCTGAAAGGCCGTCAATTACCTAAATTGGGCTGTGTGGCAGGCAGGAATAAAAATGAGACAGGGTCAAAGCAGCTCTGGAATTAATTGGGAGGGGAGAGGGTATCTTTCAAAAGAGGGGGAGTTCTCATTCTGGCCTGCCTTCCTTCTCCCTCACTCTCCAGCAATCGCCATGGCCCAAAGAGACAGCAGAGGAAGATTTCATTAATAAATTTATTTCAACTTTCTTTTCAATGGTGCTAAGAATGTATGCAAATCCATTCATAATTAGGTTTAAAAATTCCATTTCATGGGATAATCAGACTTCAAAAAACTCAATTTTAGTTTTAATCAGATTTTAACAAGGATATTAAGTCCATTTCGTTCAGAAGAGGGAGAAACGGTGAATTTAACACAAAATGTATTCAAGCTTAGCCCTGGGAGATAATTAAATAAAATTAATTTGGCAAGGGTTGTCTGTAAATGGAAACGCTCCAGACAGCAGAGCAGGTTCCTGAAGGAAACAAAAGCAGTTCATTACTGTACAAACAGATACAAAGCTCATTGTTCAGACAGAAGAGAATTGCAGCTCCTCCACAACAGCAGGACAACCTGAGCCCTTGAGCTGCCTCTGACAAATGCAGCAGTGTGTGGAGGAGGAGAAGGTGCTTATTTCCTTCTTGTTTCAGCTAAGTCTCCACTCCCCTGGCACAGCAAGGAGGGAAAATGCAGGGGACAGCATATACAAACCTAACAATTCCAAATTACCAAGCAGAGAAAATTATATGAAACAACTGARTGAGAGACAGCTCCTTTAAACTACAAAAACCCACGTATAAACTTGAGGCTGTCAGCRAGATTCTTGCCAGATATGGGTCCATCAAACTCCATGTAATGATTTAGTCACAGCATAGAACTGAATCCCAACTTAAGCATCCCATTCTCCCTGACAAAAGCCACAGATTGATAAAGATGCTTAAATTTTGGTAACTGTCCTTCTGATGCCTGAATTCTGAAGGGCCAAATATTTATTTTGCAGCCCTTACAACCTCAGACACAAAAATGCAGTTCTTTTAACACTGTTTATCTGATGTCTCTGACAATTATTAACATCACATGGGTAGCAGAGAATTAAAGTCAATTCTGGTAAACACTCAGCTGTGCTGTGGATTCAGACATTCTGGTTTAAGTTCTCATGATGGATATTGGTTAAGGGTTTWCCTAAACTTTCCTCCAACTTTGGACACTTCAAGGTTCAGCTGAGCCCAGTGCTGAGCCATCTTRTCCARACCAGGCTTTTGYCAGGAAAGGCTGAACCTCSAGGTCCCTTCCAACCTGGTATTCTACAAACCTGGGAAAATCTGACCTGGACACACACCACTGAAAAGAACAGAATACAAAAACCAGACAGATATTTCTGGAAAAGAAAAAGCTATTTTAACCATCTAACCACAGTCAAATGACATTGAGAAAGAGCATGTTTATCTTTAGCAGCTGTCACAAGCCATCCAGGCAGGAGCATGTGCATTTCCAAGACCTATGTCTACTCAATTAGAAAAAAAAAATAGCTCAGAGCATTTCTTCACTCTTCCTCTCTACCAGCCTTGCAAATATATCACTTATTACAAAGTGCCAATTGCATTTCCCCTTGCCAGGTACTTGCAGACAGGTGAGCCAAAAGGTGTTGTGTGACCTTGACAAGTGGGCCAGCTCTGCAGAAGGCAGGTGATGCCTTTGCCAAAGTCACACTGGAAACCATCAAGCCTAAGTGAAAGGTTTGTCACAAAACAGGCTTGATGCCATCAAACCTTGGCTGCTGCATTTGCAGAAAACCACCTGAAGGCACAAAGCCTCATCTCTGGGATTACAAAGAGCACCGAGTCAAATTTCATTTGCAAACACAGGAGCAAAACTGAGCATAACAAACTCATAACTAGGTTAAAGCATCATCTTCTAATGGAGCCAAGAGCAGAGCTGTGAAGTATGCCCAAAAGCTGTCCCAGTTAACTGGATGAACAGCTCACTTCTCTAACTGAGGATGCAGATACTGAACATATTCTCAGTCAAAGCCAGATCTCCCATTTCTGCCCTCCTTAGAAGAGTGAGCAGGATTTCAAGCCATCACTGAAGAGCTTGATGTGTATCACAGCAAGAGGATGACTGTTTCATTARAACAGAAAATAAATCAACTTGGCCAGCAGGGAATAACTCAAATAAATCCAGAATTTCATATTTCTTCCTACCCAAAAGATTTATCTTCCCTTTTACTACACTGCTCATATCAGAGTATCTCTGGAAGACAGTTTAAACAAGTAATAAGAATTCAAAAGCAATTACAACAAGAACAACTTGTGCCAGAAAATGGTTCTTGCAATAGCTGCCCATTACTCCCTGCAGAGACACAGAAATTGTTAACTCTGCTGACAAGAGAGTTGAGAATAATGCAGAGAAAGGGAGTGAGTAAGGACTGAGTCCAAAAGGTACTAAAARAGCAGGGAAGAGATGCTCAAAATCTGAACCAATACATTTCTAGAAAAGCCAGAACTCTGCCTGTGTTGGAAAGTTAGGCTCTGTGACAGATCTGYTCCTGCTTATAGCAAGAGGCAAAGTTGGGAGCAGCTTCACTATTGCAGAGGTTTCCACCACACTGTTCAAAATGGATCATGCTCTTACAACAACACCATTCTGGAGGACTTCATTATAAAAGAAAAACCATTTTGCTGCAAGGTGATGACCAAAATATGTACAGAACATATATTTGAAAAAAAACCAAAAGCTTTGCCAATGCACTCCTGGAACTGTACACGAGTGGAAGGGAGGGAGAGAAGGTGCCATGCACCTCCACCTCTTACCTGCCTTGGCTAAGTGGGAGAGTTGGCATGGTTTATTTTCCTTTCTGCTGAGCAGGCCTGGCTCCAWTTCCTGCAAGCTCCTCTAACCCCTCTGAGAGCTGCATTTGAAACCAGCAGCCCTGAGCTCTTATTTCAGGTATGCAGGTCAGCACTTGGAAAACAACCCCCAGACACTGATCCTGGGTGYTCACTAAACACAGGGACACACTCAGCCCCCAAAACCTCCCCTCYTTGCTTCCAAAATGGGAATCTTTCCAATTATCCCAGCTCCAGTGCAGTGTTTGCTCTCGTTCAGGCAGCTCACTTCAGGCT
Source organism: Alauda arvensis (assembly GCA_902810485.1). NCBI lineage: Eukaryota > Metazoa > Chordata > Aves > Passeriformes > Alaudidae > Alauda > Alauda arvensis. The sequence continues at coordinate 1,755,303 of CADDXX010000075.1, read as the reverse complement.
GTGGGTTTTAGGTTAAAACAAAAAACACTTTTCATTTTGTCTCAAACAGAAAAAGGCATCATTTATATAAACAGYAACAATTTAGGAAGCTCACTTCTAATACCTTACAACTTTGTTGAATATTGTTTCAAATAAGAAAGATTATAGCTGAAAGCAAAATATTTTTCTATTTACTCTATGCACACAATACATAATAGCTCCAAACTGCAAGATGTCTTTACTTTTTAAAAGGGATGGAGGGCACCAACTGAAAATCTTTATGCCTCTTTAAAATTCATACTGATGAGAGTTACAAACTTCCATACTAAAAAAAAAAAAAATCTGCTTCAGGTCTTGCATATTACTCTGGATTTTTCTATCTAGCCAAGATAGCACTGACACTGACCAGAAATAGATGAGTAAATAATCCAATCCACCATGCTRATTTCCATGCTATGAGTTTTTTAAAATAACAAACAACACTTACATAATCACAGCTAGTTCAAGAGAACCTTGAGGCACTTATCACATTAATCTTTAAACTCACTAACATTTCAAGTTCACTGTGCCCTTTAAGAAATGTTTGRAAATAATGTGCTGTGCTTTTGCTACCCCGAGACACATGAACTTTTCTCTCTCCAAGCAATGCATGGACAAAGGTATATTTGCAAAAATATTCCCTTTAATAAAGTAGCTGGTGAGGAAAGGGAATATAACCCAGGTAAAGATAAGCTTTCATCAAAAATATTCACTGGGAAAGCAGTCCCAAGGGAGGACAGATTGGAGCTTCAGGACAAAGCTTACATAACATCTTCACAGGGCAAGTAAGCAAACTTGTCAGAGCAGGTGCATTTTAACAATGCTAAAAAACTGAAGCACTGTGATGTTCATACATTTCCAATTTCCTCCTGTCCCACGTTGATGTTGCTGTTAGGTACAATTAAAACTGAAAATTAGATCTTTCCTGGTCGATCCAGCACAGAAGTGCTCAGTGCACTGATGACAAACCAAAGACAGATGATGAAAGCAGCCCCTTCCCAGGCAGCCTCAGAAGCAGGAATCCATGCTCCAGGCACTGATGAGGTGAAGCACTAACCAGGAGTGAGTCATTCTCAAAACACCATCAAGATAACCTGCACCAAATGCACTCAGAAAAGCTTCTCCAACGATACAAATCATATTTTGGTCTTATCAGCACTGACAGATAAGCTCTTCTTAATAGTTCAGTGCATTTTTCAGCAAACTGCTTATTTCTCAACATGGACAAAGGTCAGCTGCTCTCACACTTCATGTCCYTTTTCCCAGTTTTGTTCAGCATGGGCAGAAAAATAGACATGATCTGCTTTTACTCACTGACCCCCACTCCCCCTTCCCCACCTCCAATTTTCAGAACCCTGGCATTAAATAAAGCCTGCATTAAATTCCAAAATAAAATGTCCCCTCTTCCTATTCTTGAGTACATCCCCCTTGTTTACAGATTGGCACATACACATTCAAATGAAAGTRGGACTGAAAAGAAGCTTCTAGTTGAGGTCCTGTCTAGTTCTTGGCTATTAAAACTCCTCTCTTCCATAACCCTGTGGAGCAGTAATTTGGATACCTTTGACTCCACTGGAAGCTGCATTSAGAACTTTTAGTCTTTCTAAAAGTAACAACCTCCTTGTAACTGCATTCATGGCAAGGTTACAGCAATTTGATTTAAATGCCAGTGCAAGTCTTCAGGATAACTGTTTCCTTTTCTCACTGGTATGGATCCCCCTTCATTCTCCTCCCTTCTATCCATGAATTTCCTGGCAGCAATTACATCTCCTGCCAGAGGCTGYTCCATTCCACACTCAGTGGGCTCCCAGGCTCCTTCCAGCAGCCATTTTTTGCATTTCCCCATGATCTTCCTCCACACCAGAACTCTGAGAAGCATCTCCCAGGCCACTTGAACACTTTTGCCTCCATGGCAATTCTGCTCCTGGCACATCCCCTGTGTGAGAATGAACAGTCATTGTCACAAGCACACAGCCCTTCAGGTCCTTTCCACTGCATGTGCTACATTTTCCAAAAGAAGCCTGCACTCAGCTCCCAATTCCATGGAGCATTGTGCTTTGTTTCATTGAATTTTGTCCCATTTCTGCACTCTAATCCTCAGGGTCATTCAGTTCTGCATATCCAGCTTTTGTGTATTTATGAATCCTCTGAACTTGGCATCATTAGCCAAGTTTTATCAGCACACACCAAATTTTTGCACCAAAACCATTAATAGAAATACTAAATAAAGCAGATCCTAAGGCTAATCTTTGAGGAATTCTACTTATCCTTGCATTTTCCTTTCAACAATACTGACTCTATCCCTGCCTAAACAATTCTTCTACATCTTACAATTCTTCTATTCATTTCCATCTTCTCCCCCATGGTTTATACTTTCCCAAGCAGTTCTTGTTCCAGTGAAGTTGAAAGAAATAAGATTTATTGTGATTTATTTGATAAGATAATCAATTCTTYAGACAAAGAAAGCTGTTACATCAGTCTGGCACAATCCATCTTGSTATTCCTTGATCCAATGAAGAAGGGAGATTCCTTGCCCCTGGAGCTAAAGGCCATGCCCAGGAGTACAGGGGAGCAGCACACAAGAGTTTGAATCCTTACTGAASCATTTTGTTTTGCTTCTGTTCAAAAAAGGCCTCTACCTTTAAAGAGTTTTGAAAAAGACATTGCTATGCTAAAACAAAACCGTCCCCAATGCTCTTGTATGGGGTGGGGATTTTTGTTTAAGCTTCCCTGCAAAAGCAGAACTTTGGGCTAAGTGAAGGACAATGCACTGCACATCTGAGGGAGAGGGGAGGCAGAGCACATCCACAGCCCCAGCTTAAAATTTAGAGCTGAAATACTGAAAGATGCAAAAATGGAAATGGGAAGGTAAAATTAAACCTGAGCTGGAGATGATAGTGGTTATTGGGTTTCTGCAAACGATCAAATGATAGGCTGAATAAAAATCAAGCACAAGCATTTGAGCTGTCTGACAAGAGCAAACCATCCCCTTGCTGATTACTCTCTGCTATTTAAATGATAATTTCACTTTAAGGCAAACAGGGCTGTGTAATGCAATGAAAGTGGCTCTTTATAAGTGTCTGTATTTTTGAAAGCTTCTCCTTCACAGCAGAGTGAGCAGTGAAGTTCAAGCCATTTACACATAACATGGGTCACTACATGCTGCAAGGAGCCAAGCAACTTCTACCCAACTGTWTTCCAACAGGGTCAAACAACACTGGCAAGAAACAGAGCAGCAGCTCAAGTGCCTGACTGGGGAGCCCATGGCAAATGAAACACCAGCACACATTTCTAAATTACTCTCCACACAGTTCTTGWACCCAAACTACTGAAGTTCCTCAAATCATCCTTCCCCAAAGATGGACAACGAGCTAAACCATTGCTTAACAGCTTTCTCTGCCTCCAGAATGCCAGGTCTGTGATCCTGGGAAGACAATCTCTTGAACTGCTCCCAGAGCTTTGAAATGCAAAGCAAGGACAGATATATTTTTGATCTGAGCTTGCTTACTTCTCACTCTGATTATCTGATTATACATTACAGCCTTGCTCTGCCTCAATGTCAGGTGCTCATCTGTTTTATTTTGTACTCTTCSCATCTCTCCTTTAGCCTCCAGAGTTATTACTCTGATATATTCAAATGGAAATAAAAGCATTAATGGCAAAGGAGAAACAACACTAATATTTTTCAACATCAGAGATAAGTACAGGGTTCTTTGGAGAAAATTAGTATCAGATAGGARAGTCTGGCAGGAAGTTTTGCCCAGAATTTCAGCAAAGAACTGTAAAACACAGACCTACAACAATTCAAGGTACCTATGCAATGTGGTGGCTTTATTAAAACTAAGTGGATAAACCCCAAGAGAATGGGAGAAAACTAAACTCTGGTTAAAGCACAGATTTGACATTGCACTTCCAAGTACCACATTTAAATCCATTACTCCCAACACCTAAACATGAATTGAAGTCTTTTAAAACTACATCTGACTGCTCTGAAGCCTGGAGCTTCAGAATTTGAGATTACAAAGGAGCATTTTCTCCCCATGAGGCACAATAAGTGCTCTGCCATGGAAAGCTAAAACCTAAGGCAATGTGGAAAGTGAAGAATAATGTACATTTTAAAACAAGAGAACAGAATAATGAAGAACAAAAGAGCTTAGAGCAATACTCCAGCATGTGCTGCATGTCACATTCAACAGGTGACAGCTTCYTCCAAGACTTCCCTATGTAAAAATKGGTGGCTTCAGCACATGCACAATTAGTGTAGGACAATCACAAGTAGTTTTCTCTTTAAATMTGTACCTCACTCTAAAGCCAAAGATGAACTGTTCAGGCACTTCCTCCTCAAGAAGYTGTTGAACACTGCTGAGGCAGTGCTTTCATCTTTCACAGTCTTACAAATACTGAGCATGTAACCTTTATTTCTGTATAAACACAAGGATCACCCTCATCATCCCTTCCAACCCTGGCTGCTCATTGCCATCCCCTGCCCTGCT